>JAVYIG010003657.1:0-187417 GCA_035222895.1 Strongylocentrotus droebachiensis
GCACTACTCAAGACACTATGTTGTCAAACTGTCCGATTAGCGTCTGTGCTTGCAGACTACTATACCATGCTATTCAATTTGGGATGCATTTCTGTAAGCACTAAAATGTCTGAATCATACAACTACTCAGACTTGAATACTAGTACTATTGCTACGCACGATATATGCGTAATTGTTTTGTCAAACTGGCAAATCAGAGTCTGTGTTTGAAGACTACTATGCCATCGTTTACTCGTAGAACGCGAATCGTGCACAGTAGATGCGAATACATGTACATTTCGTATGGGAAGTAGCAGAGAAATCACAAGTCCACGCGCATGCGCACATGGGGTATTTGCCCTCTCGAGTACGGAAAAAAAATTCGCGCGCAGGCCAGGGGAAGTGACAAAAGTAGGATCCGTAATCTGTTTAAACAGATTAGTTGAAGTAATGTAATCTGTTTAAACAGATTAGAAGAAATATCGTAATCTGTTATAACAGATTAGTGGAAATACCGTAATCTGTTTAAACAGATTAGAAGAAATATCGTAATCTGTTATAACAGATTAGTGGAAATACCGTAATCTGTTTAAACAGATTATAATCTGTTTAAACAGATTAGAAGAAATATCGTAATCTGTTATAACAGATTAGTAGAAATACCGTAATCTGTTTAAACAGATTATAATCTGTTTAAACAGATTAGTTGAAGTACTGTAATCTGTTTAAACAGATTAGTAGAAATACCGTAATCTGTTTAAACAGATTAGTAGAAATACCGTAATCTGTTTAAACAGATTATAATCTGTTTAAACAGATTAGAAGAAATATCGTAATCTGTTTAAACAGATTAGTAGAAATACCGTAATCTGTTTAAACAGATTAGTAGAAATACCGTAATCTGTTTAAACAGATTATAATCTGTTTAAACAGATTAGAAGAAATATCGTAATCTGTTTAAACAGATTAGTAGAAAGTGTGTTTTTTTTTCTTCGTGGCACTAATGGTCTTTCGTAGTATAGTCAAATATTAGGAAAATATTGGCATGTGTTCGTCGTTGGACGTGGAATTGCCAGAGTTCAACGTATCATTTGATTAGCGAGTAAAAAGCAAGTAAACACGCAAAGTGGAAGTGGGTGATTATATTTATCTAACTGGGCAGCCTTGCATTAATTAATTAAATAATCTTTCTCTTTGTCAATGGTTACTGTTATAGGGGCCGTACCTAATCAAATAGAGCCAACGATATTTTAATGAGTTCATTTCGAATGAAAGCAGAAAATAAGAGAAACAAAATGGAGAAAGTTTGAAACGAACTGGACTAATAATAAGAAGGTAATGCATATTCGAATTATGTAATCACTGCAGCTTTGCGAATCTCAAATTGGCAATTTTGTCAGTGGATTGTGACGTAATCATAGACATCTCTCCCGTTTGTCGTGTACAAATATATCAATAATTTCCGTTTTCCTCTTTAGCGCATCCTCCCTTTGTGTATTACTCAAATAATATATTATGGATGGCATGTTATTATAGGCCCCCTAATGAACAAAACAACTCCTGAGTTTGGAGGAAACTTTGGTGTACCTGGAAATGGATGAAAGTTGTCCGCCATAAATCACAGAGACATTGGCCAATTCGACATTATAGTGATTCAAATAATAACAACTTTCTTATTGTTTGTCCGATTTTGTCCAAACTGTTATCAATCTGTGTTTCTATTCATCTGTTTTTCTATATTCCTGTTTTCGTTCAAAGCAATTTGCTATTATAAAGGTTGGATGTTCCTGTAAGTTGTCAGTAGAGAGAAAGAGCGAGAGAAAGAGAAAGAGAGAGAGGGGGAGAGATGTTGTCAAGTGGACTGCAAACAGATTGTGTTTGCCTTGCAAATAGAACTGGCCTCGATGGCGAAGATAGACCACAGAATCATGAGGCAAAACATGTTCAGCTGATTCGTTTTTACAACATTGGTTTACACATCGTGATATTAAAAAACAAGGTGGAAGCTCATGAGTGCAAACACGCCTCGCTTTGGGCATGGTTAATGAATGGAGAATACACCCATTCTAAACGTTGGTAGAAAAAAGAAAATAATAATGTATTCGATCAATTTCGAAAACGGATGCAGTTAAGTACATGATCTATAATGATGATGATAATAATAAAAATGATAATAACGTTAAATTTGCAAAGCGGATACTAATTTAAACTTAACTCTTCATGCGCTTTACATTGAACACAAATACAAAAAGATATAAACACTACTGTCGGAAAATATAGACTTTCTTCATTTACTGTAGTAGAAAATTCCACAGAGCAGGATCCAATAAAGGATCGGTGTCCTTACGTATTTATGTTTACGGGGTGTACATGAAGAAGATGTCATGCTAATCGAAGAGTTCGTTCTGGAGTGTGTTTATAAATAAGTAATGATATCTAGAATAGAGTAAGATTGTTCTCTGCTTTAAAGTGAATGAGGAGTAGTAAGCACGTATGCAAGATAAGTGCTGTACATACGTGCTATAGGGACAATACAACAAATCCTGATCCTTGCTAATCGAACTTGACCTCTAGACTCTGTATCTACTTGGTATTATTTCCTCTAGCTCTCTACTTTTTATGGCCATTCTTTACACTGGCAAGCATTTGCTTTTCTTTTGGTCCTTTCCATATTACACAATATAATTATTTGGTATTGTTGTTTGTATGTTTGTATGGATATAATGGTTAAATAAAATATCGTGAATCTTAAACTTCTTCTTTCAGAAGGTACGAGTATCTGTGAAATTGAAATTGACGACGACTGCTCAAAGGAAGAAGTCGAGGCATCAGGGGCGCAGTATGGAAGAGCGACATGGTTTCTCGTTGGCCAGGGCTTCATAGGGATAGGCTCCACAGGGTACTGGACCCTCGGGTTGACATATATGGATGATGGTTTGCCTTCTAGGACTGCCCCATATATGCATATGGGTATGTTATATTCATTGGCATGATTTGGAGACCACGAATAGGGATGGTGGGATTCCAGAAATCATTTCCGGCTGGGGTGGGGGTCGCCCCTCCTTTCCAGGCAATTCTCCCTATCAAATCTCCTCTTTGATCATGTTAGCATATAATATTATGTGCCCCACCATTTTGTGGGGTATATACATTTTTTTTATATAGGTTTATTTGTAAACATGCAAAAGCAGAAGAAGTGGAATCAAGCAGAAGTATACATACATCGAATCAAATGCTTAATCAACTATTATGTAAACAAATCATACAACGTACTCCAACCTTGCAAGATGGTAAACATGTATTAAACCATATAAAAAGCTCAAACCCCTCTTTTTGTGTTTATCCACAGCTTCACTTTTCGTGATGTTCAGTTTATCACCACTCGCGGCTTTTGCGCTCAGCGGGATTGCACTCTCTCTGCATACAGACTTCTACAAAATCGACGTCGATGAACTCGGCTATGACAGTAAAGATCCTCGGTGGGTTGGTGCGTGGTGGCTCGGGTACATTATCTACGGTCTGCTGACTGTGTTTCTCGCTATACCATACTTCTTTTTTCCAAAAGTAAGTATTGAATAAAAGGGATCCATGTAGAAAATGTTAATTAATTAGAGTTTACTCAAAATATTCCTTTTTGTGTGTAATGATATATCAAGTTAATGAAAACACGCAGTTAAAAACGCAAGTTAGTACTGTTAGCCCTATTCGCATGAATGAAATGTTGTTAGTAAATTAAACATGGAGGCCCCTAACAGGAAGAAATGCCCTCTTGCTATGAATATATTCATCGCCCCAAATCATGAAAAATTGGTTACCATGCACAGTTGTAGTTAAAACTTCACTATTTTCACATTGACTGCAACCTCCTGAAGGACTGGCCAGAAAAGGCAGTCGTGGTGGTTGATCTGGAAGAGAAGAAGATGAAAGAAAAACGTGCGAATGAAGAAGATGATGATCAACCTTCAACAGCTTTCTTGATAAAGAGCAACCTTCCAGGTCCAGACTCAACATGTTTGGGTATGGTCAAAGGTAATTATAATTGTAAATATATCATATTTATGGAAATATTTCTCCTCAAAGCCACTGTTTATTAAACAGTTATATCCCAGGTTTGGTTCACATTTCATATTTAAAGGTAATACAAAGTTTTTGGGAAATTTTGAAAATTGGGTAGATAGTGAATCTTTACAATTTTGATATATTTGGATGCCCCTGTGGATGTATTATAAGCACTAAAAAAATTAACCCCTAAAACACTTCTGTTTTCGAGAAAAATTGAATATAAAAATTTACCGGTGCTCCCGGTAAATTTTGATAAATTTCAAATAACGCCTACGGCCGTACAATGGTAGCTGCGACCATGAAAATCTCAGAATATGTAGTTGTGATCTATAATTTCCAAACGGGAGTAGCTAATCGGTCGATTTTAGTCAAGAAACATTGTTAACATAGCTAAATTGATATCTTGACCTTGAGAGGGAGCTATACAACATAAAGAGTTTATTATTTATAATTTCATAACTTTAGACTCGATTTTAACCGTGACAACGATCACTGAATATTGTAGGATCGCATATGCTTCCAATATGTTCATTTGAACCAAATTCATGACCCCATACCAAAACTTTGTAATACCTTTAATCTCTTTGGATATTAAACCTTGTATCTTGACGGTATTTGCTATGTCTGCGAAGTCGCGTTATGCTTTTATAGTTTCGTGAAGAACGAGACAATAGTGTTGTTTGGAATATTTATTTCTGCCATATATGCGAAAATTTAGAAGATCTTCCACAGTCCCTATCATGACTGTGTTTACTGTTCGATCCAATCGAATCGGCTTTGTTTCCATCGTCTTCAGTGTTTTAATTAGAGGTGGACCTATTTCATAAATAAACCACCAACAATAATGAATAAGGCCTACATACGTGACAGATAATCTTCGCACATAATGCAGTAACACACCAGTTTAGGTACTAGAAGAACGGCTGTTCAAGTCTTCATTGCTAATTGATACTCCTTTTTGTTAACCATTTTCATCATCCGGATAAAGTAATAATTATTTAGCTTTTGAAGAGGAGAAGATAAAAGTATGCGTTCAATCATGGACCTATTATGCGGTGGTCACATCCCGCCGTACTTGCAAGTGCGTGCTGTCTACGTGCAAAAACGTGGGCAAAATGTGGGTATCCGTACGTGATGAGTACCGCCTCCGTACGGATTTGGGAACACGCAGACACACCGTAGCACTTTTAGTGCACGAGGAACTTTCGCTGCGTTCGGGCTGCGTTCGGGCTACCGATTCACCCCAGTGCGTGTGACGTGCGTGCCCGGTACTGCCAACGAGCGCACAACGCACTGACTCCGTGCGTCTTTTAAAGGCGCACGTGTTAAGTGCGTGGTCCGTGCTTACTCGCTACTTCCCCAGTTCAGCTATCCAATGAGCACGCAGAACTCACGTGGACTGTACCGAGTAAGCACTTACAACGCACGTTGTTCGCTCTGATTTATGCAGTATATAGTCTCTTCGGTGGAATGGGCGGCATCTTAAGGTAGCAACAGCTGGGACTTCTGGGGAAAATCGGAATGTCGTCCTATATATACACCGAGTTCATCGCACGTGCACGCACTCACAACATGCGAGTGAGTAAGGACACCGTACGTGAGCAGCACTTGTAAGTACGCCCTCCGTACGATAATGTGGCAACCGCGCGGAGACCGTACGTTGTAAGCACGTTGTAAGCACTTACAATGCACTTACCACGTGCGCAACGTACGATGCGCGCAACCGTTCACGGCCATGCGTGGCGTGCGGGCCACGTACTTACACAGTGCGTGTGACGCGCGTTGCCGGTACTCCCTCTCTGCCTTTGCCACTCCCTCCCTACGTTTTCAGAAAAACGTGGCGGCCGTGGCCTCCCCAAAAACCGTACGGACTAAAAACACGCACGGTGGGATGTGACCAACGCTTTACGGATGGATATTCAACGTGGTTCTTTCTTTGATTCAATGATAGTCGCCGCCTTCTGATTATGTGCATCTTAATGAGAATATTCAGCTGTTTAACACTAACGACTGCGTAAGCATTTTCGGTCATTGATAAAGGAGCAGTTTCCCTCTCTTGGGTTTTGTTTGGATGGTGTGCTCTGTAGGAGTGTGCCTTAACAAAAAAGCACCCCAATGGGGAGCAGCAAAGTTGAAAAGCAGACGATTTTGGTGATATGAAATGTATTATTACTGATTCGCAAACTTTCGCACACACCTATGACCTTATAAAACAATTAGAAGGCCATGATCTGTATCAGCCCTGTGCGTTGTAACTCTGGAATATTATGAGGAAATTGGGGGAAACGGGATTTTAAATCATAACCAAAAAATCCAAAAATAACCTCTATCTGGTAATATCATCATGTTCTTCGAAATAAAATACATGTACAGTACACGGAACAACAATTTCCGATTATAAGCCAGAACTGCACATCTATTTTCCATGATTTAGGCGAGTTATTATCTTCTGCGCATGTAGATTAACATTTGTAAAATCACTATCTTGATTCTGTCCCGGCTTTTTGGCGGTGACCATCATGAGATCTAAGTGAAGAAACATGTAGGGAATGTTATTGAGACGACATTGACGGAGACAATCACAATGAATTCGTTAAGAAAACGATGAATGTCCATCCGTAATAGGTCCATGCATATGGTTCCATCAATCAAAATCTTTGCTTTTATGTTGACACATGACATTTTTAACCCAAACAATTATCTAGGTTACTTCTCTGCTACACGTCGCCTTGCAACCAACATGACATACTCGACGTTGGTCATCTCATCCATTTCTGATTCGATCATGTTCGCTGGTTTCTTTTCATTTCTTGGACGCTACCTGCAGACACAATATGACATCACGCCATCGATGACGTCAATAATACTCGGTGAGCGGAAAGCTGTGACGAAATCGGCATGGGATATGTCTGGTTCGATATTAAATTAACACAATTATTAGTGCCACAGTCCACGATAAGAGAAGTCATTCTAAAAAGTGTTTTGATCACATTTTCGGTTTTGTTTATTATAATCGTTTTATAATTAGTGACACGCTTTTGAAGGGATTTGCCCTCAGGAAAAGATTGAAAAGGTAGGAATAGAAAGAAAAAAAGTAAAACATAGCTTGAACTGACAGGTTCCATGTGAGCCATGTTTACTTTTAATATTGCTAGATGCATTTCCTCTTTTCGCTTCGCTCGCTCGAATAATACATTTAGGCAGATATCATTTGTCACTATGCACCCCCTCCCTCGAGGGTTGCCCCCCCCCCCCTCCTCATCCCCATGATTCCTGGCTATGCATTTGCCAGTTGTAGTAGTAGTAGTAGTAGTAGTACAACAAATAAAGAAGTAGTATAACAATAGGAATAAATCATAACAATAATAATATGATCGCAACCGCTTTCGAAAAATCAAGTCAGGGGCGATTTTGATACTCTACTAGATTATGTTCGGATTACGTACTATGTCAATTTAATGTTCGCACATTTCAAATGGTGATGGGCAATACTATTGAAAATGCATTTAATTTTTCGGAATTCATTTACATGCTGTATTTCTAATACAAAGGTTGTGCCTCCACCCCTTCTGGCGTCGTTGGGAATATGCTTGGTGGAATGTGTTTCAAACGACTCAAACTATCTCTGAAAGGCCTTTGCGGAGCCATCATTACCGGTGGCTGTTTCACGCTTTTCATTTTGGGCATGTTTTTCGTCGTTAGCTGCGACACGTCACCCATTGCTGGTCTGAATACCCCCTATCCAGACGGTACTGAAATGATTGGCAGGTATGTAGCCTACTGCGGAAAGGAAGACCTTTGACAGCCTGTGAGCCAAACGTCCAAATTGTCTTTGGGGTGGTTGTCCTTGTGGGGGGGGGGGGGTAATTGTCCCGCTGGTAATTGGCTGGGGTCATTGTCCAGGGGGTAATTTTCCGAAAACCGTGCCCCTGATAGCCTTTTTATTGATTGATTTCCATTTCCTGAACAACAGTGTCATTCTAAAATAATTTCGGAAGGATCACCATGCTCAGCTGTGCCTTTAATAGTTATGATTGCAGCGCAACTATGAATACAAAATTATAGAGAGGGTTCCTAGTGTTAATGACACAAACAAACGGGAGAACATTATAATATCATACACCAAATCATTGACATATAATACAACATAACAAACGTTTTAAAATCTATTAATATGTCCCTAACCACTCAAAACAGACCTCGACCCCACCCGCCTCACATTTATTATGAGTCAATTTGTCAAATAATTGTATTTTTAAAGGAATCACATTTCGATGTGTGTTCATTGATTGTCCTCACGAATGTATTGTAATTTGGAGATAAAGGTTGAAAGGTAGGAAAACATTCTACGGACATGATTTGGTACGTGGTTTCGGTAAAGAAGATTCGAATAGAAAATAAAAAAGTATTGATGAATAAACGAAATGAAATGAATTATTTTAAGTATATAAGGGGCACTGAGATGATGAAGATTTTCAAAGACCGCTCAATTATTATGTTTTGAACGACGACAATAATCGTTGCGCATTGTCATGTGACACCTGTGAGGTAAACTTTAAAGGCACACTGTCCTACTGGTAGCTACTTGCTCCCTCTATAATAGACAACTTCCCAAATCGGTGCCTGTTGGTCCCCCATGATCCTCTTTTTCTTATGTTAAATGAGAGCTGAGTTAATGAGATAGCCACCTGTCACAATGACCTCGCTGGCTCGCTGTGTGGTCTAATCCCTTCTAGCTGCAGTAGTAACGCCTACCTTTAACAAAAATATTTCCCCCCCTTTTTAATATATCAGGGATGTGCCAATTGCGTCTTGTATGAGTGGTTGCACTTGTCCGGTGGGCGTGTATACTCCCGTCTGTGGATCGAATGGGATTACGTACGTCACACCATGTCACGCTGGCTGTAAGGATCAACATTTCGATGATGATAGCCGTCAGGTTAGTTATGCAGATTAATTAATGTCGAGTGGTTGACTGGAGATACAGGGGTCGTGGGTTCGAGTTTCGGTGGTGCACTAGTTTCATATGGCAAGGCATTGAACTATATTTACTTGATTAACTTGATTTTACTTATGTGTTTTAGTGTGTCTAGCGTCATTTAGCATTTCCGAAGGATCGGCATGATACCCATTATGTTTACCCCCTTTTCTACGCCAAGTGCCCCATCCCTTGAAATTCATCATAAAAATTGCTTATAAAAGTACCAAACTACCAAAAAAGAATATATTTAATAAATATACACAATGGTCTTCACTGTCTTTCTACCCTTTTTGGTTCTACTGTACGGAACACTCTTCTAAATGATATAAGAAATGTTACAAGCCATAGAAGCAATTGCAGACCATTACAGACATTTCTACTGGTCGAATTTGTTTAACTAGTAAATTATTGTAATGCCGATTATCTGAAGCTGTAGATTAAGCTACATGGTTTGATTGTAATTCTGTTTATTTGTACGTAATATATATATGTTTCCTGAAAGATATGAAAATTAGCATGTTGCTATTTATTAGCTCCAGTTAACCAAATAGTATGAATGTATATTGTTTTGACTGTACTATTTTTAGTTGATATATCAAGGCTTTACGGACGACGTTGTCTCGTACGATACTGCATGTATTTCTTGACATTAAAACAAAAATCCTGCGTACGCCCCTGGTTGCAACAGTATGAAACTATAAGACAAAGCTAACCATATGGCACAAAATAAGTTGTTCATCCCAATAATCACAACATTATGCTGTGTGTCTGATTCCAGATGATTTACTCCAACTGTTCATGCATAGGATCAAATGCGTTCCTGACCACCCCGGCATACGAGGATGACACATCTGTACCTGAAAAATGTTCTACTTCCTGCACTACCAAGAAATACGGCTTCATTGCCCTCCTTGCTCTCTTGTTTTTGTTTTATGCTTTCTTGAATGTTCCTAGTTTTATTCTATTCATTAGGTGAGTATTAAAGCAATAAAACATAAAATGAGCTCGAGCAAACCGCATTTTAAAGTGGCCACGCTTCGTCTCGTGAGGCTCCTAGCTCCGCATCGTCGAACCATGGACCTATTACGGATGGACATTCAACGTGATTCTTTCTCTGATCCAATGATAGTCACCGCCTTCTGATTGTGTGCATTTTAATGAGAACATTCAGCTGTTTTAACAATAACGACTGCGTAAGCATTTTCGGTCATTGACAAAGGAGCAGTTTCCCTCTCTCCGGTTTTGTTTGGATGGTGTGCTCTGTAAGAGTGTGCCTTAAATAAAAGCCTCCTCAATGGGGAGCAGCAAAGTTGAAAAGCAGACGCTTTCGGTGATATGAAATGTATTATTACTGATTCGCAAACTTTCGCACACACCTATGACCTTATAAAACAATTAGAAGGCCATGATCTGTATCAGCCCTATGCTTTTTAACTCTGGAATATTATGAGGAAATAGAGGGAAACGGGATTTTAAATCACAACCAACAAATCCAAAAATAACCTCTATCTGGTATAAATATCAACATGTTTTTCAAAATTAAATACATGTATAGTACACGGAACAACAATTTCCGATTATATAAGCCAGAACTGCACATCTATTTTCCATGATTTAGGCGAGTTATTATCTTCTGCGCATGTAGATTAACATGTGTAAAATCACTATCTTGATTCTGTCCCGGCTTTCTAGCGGTGACCATCATGAGATCAAAGTGAAGAAACATGTAGGGAATGTTATTGAGACGACATTGACGGAGACAATCACAATGAATTCGTTAAGGAAACGATGAATGTCCATCCGTAATAGGTCCAATGGACGAACTCACACCCAGTCGCGTACAACACATAACCTAGGAGACATAATGATGCTATCAATTCACTAATAACGGCGCGGTCAAATGAAAAAAAAAGATGCAATAATCGATCACACTTATATCATACTTTTCAATTATCGCTTTCATAGAATTCACCAGGAAATACAAACAATCACCAAGGGCATCGAATTCAGAGGTTAAATGTTGTTTGATAAGGAGTTTGGAATTTCTTCATAAGGTTATATGTTAACGCGACCACCTTGGCAGTGCGGTGTAGAGGAAACTCACACAGACCTGGGAACGTGACCACTCTACAGTGTGATTTGCTCAAGCTAAAAATTGTATACATACGGTTACTAAAAAATTGCGTAGCGTTGCCCAGTAGGACACATAGCCCATGATGGCCAATTTGGCCACAAAAAGTTAGCTGAACAAAAAGATACAAAAAAAGAATAAAAAGAAAGGGAGGGACATTAACTCCAACTTCAACCCCACAAAGACAGAGAGCTATGAGACCCCTCTAGCGGAGCGCCTCGACAGAGGAACACCTCCGTCGAATGGTGTTTGTTGTGATGAAAGCAAACTGATTAAGAAAAAAGATTCCTGAACGCAAATCTGGCACAATTTACTATGTTTCATAAAAATACGTTCACATTTTACCCTTGGAAATATGTCAGGTTACCCTAACTTTTGTATTCATTTCCATTTCTTTCCTTTCAGGACAGTAGATAATAAGGACAAAGCGGTTGCTTTAGCGTTCTCGAGCTTACTTCAGAGCGTTTTAGGTAATAAATCCGCCCTTTTTAACAATTTTCTATCCCGCCATATTTCTTACGCATGGGGACGGTATACAAAATATTTTAAAAAAGATACTGGCTTTGTGCTAAAATTATTATTTTTATCTGACCTCGGGTCCCAGTCTCATCTTAGTCCCAGAGAACTATGATGTCACCATAACTTGCGATGTCGTACAATAGGCCAGTTCGTAGATGCTACATGCGCATTGGCATTATATAGAGTTAATTACCGGTACTGTCAAACCCACCGAATAAAATGATGAAACGTATTCATGAAAGTTACGTAATCAATATTAGTTGTAATAGACAAGTGAGAGTAGTATTTCCAAGCGGGCAAGTAAAAGGTATTCAAGAAGCACCTCCATGACTTTGGCAGTGATTATTCTAAACTGGACAAAATGAGACTATTCTATATGGTTAAAATGTCTGTGGATATTTGGTGTCATGTGTATCATGTGCAATCTACCAATTGGTGATTAAGTCGTAAACTCTTGACTGCTTGTATCCATCCTAACATTGCAACACATCGGTAACATTACTATGTTTTCTCTTTCCGTTATAGCATTTATACCGGCTCCGATCTTTTTCGGTGCGGCCATTCAGACTACCTGCATGATGTTTCAAGAATCCTGTGGCATTACTGGAAACTGCCTCGTCTACGACAACATTCGCTTATCACGTGTTATTATCGGACTGGTCTTAATCTTTAAAGTCATGGCTTTGATCATGTCCACGATCTGCTACTTTACGCTTCGACGAAATGAATCAGGGGTACGGAGTTTCATATATTTCCTTTTGTATGGTTTATCATTCACCTTATATTGGTAGATGCATGAAAATGAACGAGAATCGCTGATTTTTAAAAAATAATATCGATAACAATACCAATAATGATGAAACATTGAGCAATTGTAATGCGCCATATCATTCTGCCGAAATCGACACTCGTGGTGCAATTATGATACATGTATGGTATAATTGTAGGCAAAGATATGTAAAGTAAATTCAAGAAAAAGAGAAAGCAGACAAAATGTAAGCGGTTGGATAATTGTCTTTGTAACAGAAAGATACGCTCAATTCAGATAATAGTATTTCAGTTATCACGTTCTATAATTAGGATTATAGTTACGCTGTAGTGGTATGTTTTATGTGGAATGTTTGTTTTCCTTTATTCTAATTAATTTTGTTTGGGTTTTGTTTGTGTCTTATCTTAAAATATGCATTAAATGATCGGGGATCGAAATTGAATTTTTTTCCCAAGATTGGAATTTTTGTTTTAGCCTATGACCAATACAATAGACATGTTAGTAATATTCATTGCATGTCAATATTATCATATTCTTTAGAAATAATTGTTGTGAAGAAATGAATAATAACATTCTTTCTCCAACATATACCTTTTTATCTTTCTCCAGGAGTATACATATCTCCAACTATGCCAACAAGAAACACAGGATGACACCGAGTCAGCTGAAGCCGCTATGTGTACCATTCCATACGAGACCACAGTTTAACCCGGTGCAACTGACCACAACCGTTATACGTGTTGAATTGAAAACAAACATAAAAAACACATACAAATTAAAGTTTCTTGTTTTTCATGAAAACAAAATATGAGATTGGATTAGGGAGCAATGAAATTCAAAGAGATTTATTTGGTTTTGTTTTTGTTTTTTGAGTGACTCACATTCCATTACTTTTCGACCGCCGGAAAAAGGAGTAACCCATTTCCCACGTTTTTCCTGAATTCCAGGATATCTTGGTGGTTTAATTGACTGTTCGCCCAGTCGCGCGATATCCTTCCATGTAAAAGAGTATAAAATGGGACGTTCATAGTCAAACATATATTTTTTGTAACTAAATTGTCTAAAAAGAAAAGAAGTTCGAGACTTTTTTTTCAGAAAAACAAACACGATGTGAATAATGATCAAAATGATAGTTATAGTAATAATAATAATTACACTACTACTATCATTACTACTACGAATAATAATGATAACAACAATAATAATACTTATAATAAAAGTAATTTATAATAAATAGTAATGATAATTAATCAGTATGCAAATCCGACGTATAAAAAAGATTCATTCGTACGGCACATCAAAATCAATTGGTGTCACTTATCCGAATCATCCTGATCATACTTGTTTTTCGTTTTAAAAGATAGATCGCAAATAAAGATGTTGCCATCAAAGTTGATGAAAAGTGGTCCGTTATTAATACCAAAGTAAAAGTTCATTTCAGTGTGATTAAAAAAGAATGATACTAATCGTAGTTCTATTCCCGTTTTATCACATTTTGCAATGTGTGATGAGGTAATGATGTAATGAATAATGATGTCCGTGTAATGTAAATATTGAACAAGATTTCGCTTTGCAATTATACGACTTTAAAGTGTAGTTATATTGCTACAAATAAGTTCGTTAGCGGTTAACTATGAAAGAAACTATGCAGGTGTTATCGACTGACATAAAATAACAACACGAACATATTTCCAAAGATGATTCCACGCGGTTAATCACTAAATCCTGAAATCAATATCGGATGAAAATGATTAAAAATAACAAACATTTTATGTATATTTGAAAAAGGCTATGAATTTGATTACTGTAATTATTAAAAAATAAATTGGATCGTTTGCCCATAATTTCAAATTACCCTGTCTTGTCCCTTCTGTTTTAATTCATAATTGTCTTTAAACATATGTCCAATAGAATATTAAATCCTTAAACAATAACAAGGAATTGAATTTCACTAACCCTGATGCCAAGTGAGTGGACCATCTATTATACATCAGATAGTGTTGGTAGGTTTTTTTTTAATTGTTATAGTAATTAGTAAAGGTAATGGTCGAAAGCTCTTATTTTTGTATAACAATTTTCTTCGAAATTTATACATATTTCTACATTTTCTTTCGGATATGCATTATAAAGCCTAAAATCACCTGCAACTGAATTGTGCACAGTCTGTTTTAATAATCAATTTGTATCAATAAAAAAAATACTGCTAGAAAGTATATTGTCAAGTACCTCATTGATTAAATATATACATATCTTTAATTTGTATAAATGTCTTTCACTCTTGTGTTCTTGTCTATGTACCACATGTAACAAACACGCGTAATAACAATTGCCGGAAATTGTGTCCGAAATAATTGTTGGTATATACTCAAAGATCAATATTTAGCAATATATTTGATGCCTTGTTCCTACAAATAGTATGATATGATATTGTATCATTATTAACAATGCATTAATGATAAAGATAATCATGACATAGATGCAAAATGAGTTCTGAATGTGAGACCATGTCAAACCATATTACAGTTTCTGTTATTTACCAAATACAGCACAAAAATGCCTTTCAAAGATTTTAATGCAGTCAGAATTCAATGTGATCGCCACTTCTTCACACCCTTTAATACAATACATAAATTGTGGAATAATTAGGAAAAAAATTGAGATGTGAGGTAATTTCTTTAAGTGAGATCACGCCAAATCACAAATTATATGTTTACAATAATTCACCTTGTTGATTGAATATAGAATTACAAAAAAAAACATTTAGATATGTTTTAGATGCACTAAATTTTAAATGTGAAAGAGTGCTTTTGCACAACGTCTTTTTAAAAAAAAACCCTAATTATAATAAATTTGAGGGAGTTAAAGTAAACATTTAGCTGTGAAGGAAATCCCTAAAGTGAGACCATACTAAACCATTAATTCTATGAGACATTACTTCTCTTTTTCATTTAAAAAAAAACTCCACAAAATTGTATTTTGAAAATGCTTCATTTGGAAGAAATTGATGTGAACACCGCTTCTTTACGCCTTTTCCTATCCAAACTACATATATTTTTGATTGAACTCAATACAGAATTGAAAGTATGAAGTAATCTCATCAATGTTCAGACCAGGCCAAAATGTAAAATTGTTATAGCATAACTTATGTTTTTCATCAAATATAGCACACAGTAGTCTTTTAGAAATGCTATTGAATACGCCAGATAATACATAAACATCGTTTCTACATGCAGTATTCTAGTCAACCTACATTTTGATACAATCGAGACCCTGCCAAACCGTAAGCAACATTCTATACCTTAACTTCTGCTGTTGAATACAGCACGAAACGCCTATCAAAATGCTTAAATATCTCATGACCTAGAAATGAATATGAACACCACTATGTCTTCCATGTCATTTCCTACCAAAACCAAGGTGTGATGTAAGCCCCCTAATTAAGAACCAAACTAAAAGATGGGAATTAAATAAGGTAAGACCGTGCAAAACCGTATTGTGTAAATGACTCCCGTTTTTCACCAAAAAGAAAATATATTATAAGCCTATCTTTCAAATTGCCTCACATATTGCGCCACTATAAATTAATGTGAACACCGCTTTTCACGCCCTTTCTTACCCAACCTACATTGTGATGTCAATAAGAACAATACTAAGATATAGGGACACATCACGTGAAGATGATTATGGGCTGTACGCATGCGCACATGGGCGATCTTCAAAGAGGAATAAAGCTGCATCGAACGATCATAATATAGCTAATTTTCGTCCCCTACCAGGCCATTTCAGCAACGTTGACGGCGACCGGAGCGATCTCATACCTTACCATATGGTTGATTCCTGGTCCATCGTCTCCCGAATTCAGCTGAAGTAGAAACATTTGCTGAAGCATAATTCCATCTTTCAAAGTTGCCCATTTTTTACCAACCCTGCCGGAACATTAAATATCTCGCGATGCTGTGCACGATGAAGGCAAATTCGGCGAGAATATATCTGTTGGCATCTCTTGTGGTCCTACTGGCTTTTCTTACTTGGGAAGGACCAAGAGGAGGGACCTTTGTAGGAGCCGATACTCCTGCAAACTGCAGCTTTGAAGAGATCGAAGGAAGATGGAAGTTTCTCATGGGCCCGGTAAGCGTCTCCTTCATTCCCTTGTTTCCTAAGAGCTTATATACTGTATTAGTAAAGGTTTCCAAAATATTAGTAAAGATAAAGATAGCTTCCAAAAATGTATTGACTTGAAATCCACAAGTAAAGCTAAGGGAGGATAAAGAAAAAGAAGACAAGAGAAAAAAAATATGCGTAAGCTAGTATGGTTGAGAAATGCTAACTTTGTTTCATCTATGACTAGTGACATACTCACCTAAAGGATGAAAAATCACAGCTCCTAGTGTGGTCATACAAATCAGATGAAAACTTGTTTGGCTTTACAAAAAAGCTAATTATGAAAATGAAAAAGAATTTACTAACTATCTTTTGGAATTGTACATATACATATATATGCATGTTATATATAGATTACTTTCATTTTACGCAAATATGTTTATACATAATAATTTGTTATGTATTTTAAACCTTGTAGTAGACTGGGAGTTCGTATTCGCTCATATCAATCGTTCGGTGACATGTTTATGACATACCCAACTGATAAACGGAGCATCCACACTGCAAACAAATATATTTATATGTACTTTAAGAAAATCATTCTAAACTTTAACAATTTGTCAAAATGCCTTACATAATTATTATATGATAAACAATACATGTCATCAACATTTAATCATATTACACTCCAACATATACTATTTAAATTGTATTTATAAAGGAATTTCAATAGTCTTCTTTCAGTTTTCCCTATATATTTCATCGCTCCAACTGAGCCATTTAAATTGCATATGCGTGTATGTCTTGCAGAATACCATCGATGGAAAATATAAATAGACAACGCTTTTAACATAAAGTATGGAATTTTGTGTGATTCTTTGACAGAGTACTCAGAACAGCCGAGTTAACTGTTCGATGCCCTGGAAACCCGTGAAGACCTGGATTGTGAGTCTTCGATTTCCTGACCTTGCAATCGATGAAACTGGTTAGTTCCTACAATTTAGTTTATATCTTTATTTTCATTACAAACGTTGCGATCAACCAACGGACTCTTAAATGTTATTTCGAGCAAGTATGGCTAGAGGTGCCCTGGGAGGTATTATGATTCATAATGGCGCGACCAGCCTAAACAGCCATATATGTGTTTTGTTTTTTTGTTTTTTGTTTGTTTTGTTTGAGTTTTATGAGCGGCCGCCGTTCCTCTACCGGCAATAATACAGACCATCAATCCGAAAAAGTGACCGACCTGAAGGGATAATTATCTACAAGTTTCCTATTAACCAGTCTGTCAATATTATCTCGAAAATAATAAATTAATAACAGAATGATGATGATGAGATATTGTTCCCTCTTGTAATATTGAGACAGGAGAAGGGAAGGTTGACACTTTCATAACATACCTATGTGTGTAAAATGTTTGTGGTGTGGTGGTGGTTGCCCTCTGTTCCGTAAATCCTTCTTCTTCATTATATGAACCATTACAAATTAAAAAAGTATCAATAATTTACATAATTATGGTGAAAACTATCTGAAGCAATGTAAAAAAAAAGGAGAATTAATGTTCTATGGGTATACGCTTACACGTGCTTGGTTTATAATTCCATTCAAATAGTTTAATAACAATGAGAATGTGATTGTAATTATGTTTTGTAAGCTTGATTTCATACTATAACAAAGTGTACATATTCTTAATGAAAGCGATACAAAATGTGGAAGGCGCTATGTTTTTTGTCTTCAATCTGTCTTGTTAGACATGTTATAATAGATAAATGTGTACTTAGCATCCAAATTGCAATGTGTGAATGACATAACACGCTCTAATTAACCCATAATTAAGCAGAAAAGGCGTGTGCTGTTCAATACTGTCAAGAATTTATTCGAAATTAAACCGGAGATGTAAGTGCGCTGCAATACTAGTACTTTACTTACTCGTTCTTTTTCTACTCGTATCCTGTTTCATCATTTTGTTTTCGCCTCATTTCTTTATTTTCTCTCTCTTAACAATGCTAACATCCCATCCTTAAGCTATTTTGCCATCTAGACTTTACACCATTCTCCCGCCATTAAACTGTTTTATCATCTCGTTTCCGCTTCATAACTTTTACCGTTCCTCTTGTTATTTTTTCATCTCTCGGCCCTCTCATCTTTTCACTATATTCCCGCCATCGTCTATTTCGGGCAGAGGGAAGGAGTGGGGTGGGAAGGTCGTGCTAATCTGGTTGGTTATCGAATACAAAAATGACTCGTGTCATTTTTTAAACTAGATGGAACTTCGACTGCGCGCAGTCGAAAATGATGCCTCCGTCATAGAGCAAGTTTACAAACCAAAACAGAAGAAATTTTTCAAATTCAAATTTCATTATAATCCATTAGCAGGTTCTCAGAATATCGTGATTAGAAGCAATTTCTCATATACATATATGACCCTTTGATCTTTGACCGAAAAATCTACTCAGTTCATTGGCTCTGCAAGATGTCCCAAGTTAAATAGTAATCCATCTTTCAGTTCTAATGGGAATGCGATCACAAGCTATTTTTGCATACATAATGAGCCCATGACATTTGACCTTTGACCTCATGACCTAAGAATCTACTCAGTTCATTGGCTCTGCAAGATACATACATGATCTAAGTTTGGCAGGAATCCATCAATCTGTTCTAGTGATAATGCGATCACAAGCTATTTTTGCATATGATGAGCCGCATGACCTTTTACCTTGACCTCATGACCTTTTACCTTGACCTCATGACCCCAAAATCTAATCAGTTCATCGGCTCTGCAAGTTACATACATGACCTAAGTTTGGCAGGAATCCATCAATCGGTTCTTGAGATAATGCGATCACAAACTATTTTTGCATACACAATGAGCCCTGTGACCTTTGACCTTTGACCTTGTGACCCCAAAATCTAATCAGTTCATCGGCTTTGCAAGATACATACATGACCAAAGTTTGGCAGGAATCCATCAATCGGTTCTTGAGATAACGCGATCACGAGCTGTTTTTGCATACATAATGAGCCCTGTTACCTTTGACCTTTGACCTCATGACCCCAAAATCTAATCAGTTCATCGGCTTTGCAAGATACATACATGACCAAAGTTTGGCAGGAATCCATCAATCGGTTCTTGAGATAACGCGATCACGAGCTGTTTTTGCATACATAATGAGCCCTGTTACCTTTGACCTTTGACCTCATGACCCCAAAATCTAATCAGTTCATCGGCTTTGCAAGATACATACATGACCAAAGTTTGGCAGGAATCCATCAATCGGTTCTTCAGATAACGCGATCACGAGAACGGGACGTACGGACGGGACGTACGGACGTACGGACGGACGGACGGACAACCCGAAAACATAATGCCTCCGGCTACTTCGTAACGGAGGCATAACAATGCTGTCACTCTCTCGGTCATCCGATTAGGAGACGGGGGTGCACAAGCCCCCTTAGCACTATTTGTATTATTATCCATTTCTAAGGTTAGGCATAAGCTTTCTGTATTATTATTTACTCTGTACTGCCCTTTGATATTCACCACGTGAACTGGTATTTACTAGATAAAAATTAGGTATTAGTAGTCCCATGAAAATAAGAATTTCACTGTGATATATACCTACCAATCGTTCAAAAGAAGAAGAAAAAAAAGAAGGACAAAACAAAGAATCATCTGTATTTACTCCTTTTTACTTCTTCTGTCCTTTGTCCTGTTTATTACGTTTGTATAATCATGATAATCCAACCAATTCACTACATCCCTTCCCTGTGACTTTGTGAGTCTATTTTCTATTTTCCCTTTCGTCCTTTTCTCCCCGTTAACTGTCGGCGCCCTCACCTCTATTCCAACCCCATCTCCGCCATTTTCATGATCATCATGTTCTGCATCACTCCTCATCGACCAGGGCAGTGTCAGCCAGAGCGTAAAGTTGGGTGGAGGTCATTCGGAACCATTCGTCTACGGAGAACGCCATATGCTACGCTAAAAGCAATAGTTACAGGGTCGCGCGATCTCTCTGGTTTCATAGCAGGACTACCATTAATGAAATTGCAGGAGACAGCGAAAGAGAGTGTTCATATTATTCCTTAATCACGTGTCATAAATTTGTTTAAAAAGTTCAAAAGTGATATAAAGATATTTGACAGATGTTAATGAAAGCCCGATTAAAAAAGAATGTTAGTATTATTATGTTTTAGAGTAAGATTTGGAATTAAAATTTCTTTTAAATGAAAAGGAAAGAATACAACAATTATCAGATGTAGATTAGCTGCAGATTTTTGTTTCTTAACACAACTATCAACCTTTGATATTGCACTCTGTTAACAACTAACCTGAAGGTTTCACAATTCCATAGATCTATAAATGATTTTAATTTTGGCCATACAATTTTATTCCCGGAGAAACTTCTTCGTATCTAAAGCAAAATTACCCAGCTAGTCATTATTTAAAGTCGGATTTGTGGAAAATGAAGGTAAGATGGTTAAAAATAGAATTTAAAAAGTTTAGGTAGGATTAACAAGGTGGAATATGTACAGGTATGTTAAAAGAACAATATATTATACAGAAATTGAACTTTTCATATGTGTATACAGAAAGAGCAAGAAAGCAAGAGAAACTAGATAGGGGGAGGGAGAGAGAGAGAGAGAAAGAGATGGGGTGGGGTGATCTAGAACCTAACAGTTGGAAACTATATCAATAACTACTAAAGGAAGCAAAAATAACGGAGATACTATGGAAAAAGCCAAACTAAAGACAAAGACAAAGACAAATCAGGAGGAGGAGAAGGAGAGGGGGGAAAAAAAGGAAAGAGTGGCTTATTTCGAATTTTAAATAAAGGTTGTAGGGGAGAAAAAGTATCTCTCACAAATATGATAGATTTTTATAAGTTCATTAACTACGATAAATGTTCGAAATTACATATTTAAAAAAAAAAATGAAAACTTAGTGTATACACCCTTATTCACATCTGGAATATATAGCAGATCACCGAGAGAGCCCAGAAAACTCAGCTCATAATTATAACGCTTGGCGCAGCGGGTAGACCCAGCATCGTGAATTAATTGCCAGGCCGTCATGTCAGGCGTAAAACGACAAGTCAACCTCAATTGCTTTGTACGAGGTCCCTATCAGATATCATCGCTTCTTGACAGAATTTGAGGGGGTGTGTTATGACGGCAAATATGTGTTAATCGCGTGTTAAACATGTATTCAACATTGTATTCAATTTTTGTCTGATAAAGTCATGTACATCCATACTCACATTGAACACGAAAACAACGACTTTTAAAGAATTTAGAAATAATTTTAAAAGCCTTGTGCGTCACCGATTGAAATGTGCAAGCATGGCAAGGACATGTTATGTAATCCGTAATTTCTTTTATTGGGCGGAAAATGATGTATTCAATTGCTCTTAAGCTGATTTCTTGAAATTCTTTGCGATCGTGTTATTCTCTGTCATGTCCATGAGAAAGGGGTGAGGACCTTTTGTGAAAACATGCCTTTCATTCACGAAATGTCGGGTGTAATGTTTGTAAAATATGACCTTCCGCTTTCATGTCACTAAAGGGAGTGTAACGCGATCACCCGACCGGACGCGATAACCCGATGATTAAAAGTAAGCCGGTCGGGGGAGGGGGTGGGGGGGGGGGGGGGGGGGGTGGGGTGTGAAGGCGAACGAGCAAATATGAAAGTTTGTTTGTAATGCGCGAATAAGTACAGCTTTTTGTTTGATCAATTTAATTTTAAATTTTTGCCCTGTATATGTAACCATGGTGTTTTTGCCATAACGGCGTCAGGATAAATGTCAATGTTATTATCACCTCCAATTCAAATACAGTAATGATACATTTCCGTTTTATTTTATATTTTTTTAAATTGTTGGGAAGAAGGGCGTGGTTCGCAAAACCCTGTTCACGCTGTTAGTAATGATAAATGTCCTTGACTCCAAGGACAACATGAAGGGCGTGGCTCGCTAAACTCCATTCTGGCTGCTTATAATGATGAATTTCCTTGACTCCACGGACAAGACGAAGTACGTGGTTCGCAAGACTCTACTCACGCTGCTGATAATGATACATTTATTTGAAACCACGGACAAGATGAAGGGCGTGGTTCGCAAGACTCTATTCACGCTGCTAATAATGATAATTGTCCTTGACATCACGGACAAGATGAAGGGCGTGGTTCGCTAGACTCCATTCACGCTGCTGATAATGATGCATGTCTTTGAATCCACGGACAAAATGAAAGGCGTGGTTCGCTAGACTCTATTGACGCTGCTAATAATGATACATTTCCTTGACTTCACGGACAAGATGAAGGGCGTGGTTCGCTAGACTCCATTTACGCTGCTTATAATGATGCATGTCTTTGAATCCACGGACAAGATGAAGGGCGTGGTTCGCTAGACTCTATTCACGCTGCTAATAATGATACATTTCCTTGACTCCACGGACAAGATGAAGGGCGTGGTTAGCTAGACTCCATTTACGCTGCTTATAATGATGCATGTCTTTGAATCCACGGACAAGATGAAGGGCGTGGTTCGCAAGACTCTATTCACGCTGCTAATAATGATACATGTCCTTGACTCCACGGACAAGATGAAGGGCGCGGTCAGCTAGACTCCGTTTATGCTGCTTATAATGATGCATGTCTTTGAATCCACGGGAAAAATTAAAGGCGTGGTTCGCTAGACTCCATTCGCGCTGCTGATAATGATATATTTCTTTGAATCCACGGACAAGATGAAGGGCGTGGTTCGCTAGACTCTCTTCACGCTGCTAATAATGATAAATTTCCTTGACTCCACGGATAAGATGAAGGGCGTGGTTAGCTAGACTCCATTTACGCTGCTTATAATGATACATGTCTTTGAATACACGGACAAGATGAAGGGCCTGGTTCGCAAGACTATACTCACGCTGCTTTAAAGATAAACTTCCTTGACTCCGCGGATAAGATGAAGGGCGTGGTTAGCTAGACTCCATTTACGCTGCTTATAATGATACATGTCTTTGAATCCACGGACAAGATGAAGGGCCTGGTTCGCAAGACTCTACTCACGCTGCTTTAAAGATAAACTTCCTTGACTTTTAAAATTTGTCACTATTTTTTTTTTTTGAGATAAAGGGCGTGGTTCGCAATACTTCTTTCACGCTGCTCATAATGATACGTTTCGTTGACTCCACGGAGAGGACGTGTTTCACTAACAAAAAAAAAGGATGTTTAAGACGTAGGGCGTGGTTCGTAAGACTCCATTCACGCTACTACATTTTCTTAACTGCACGGACAGTTTATGTTTCAGTTTTTCTTTTTTAATGTTGAAATGAAATGAAATGTAAGACTCCATTCACGCTGCTAAACATGATAAACTTTCTTGACTGCACGGACATTTAAAGTGACTCGGTAACACTGTTGAAGGTTAAAAAAACTGCGTAATTTTTGTATGAAATGTTACTTTTTGAAATTCTTTCTACTGTACTAACCATCCAGCATTCAAAAGACTCTCAAATAACAAAGATATTTATGGTTTTCTTTGAAAGCTTAACTGCGCAACACCCTCTAAAAGCGTATTCTCCCAACCATTTTTAAATCTCTCCTTTTCTTTCTTGGTTTCTTCTGCGTTCGTAAAAGTATTTCAATCAGTACATCTATAACCAATGGTCTAATTGAAAGAAGAAAAAACACGTGGGGTTAACCTTTAAATTGTACTTGCGCTACCCACAGTGTAGCCCTTATATCTCCTTGGCATTTTATCTTGTGTTATGATAGGTATATATTTTAATTTTGCTGAATACAAAACATAAATAGCCAGTAATGTTGATACCTCAATGCGTAATGCTCAGCACAATAATGCGTCAATATCAGCATGGTAATTTCGTTTGTATCGTCTTATAGATCTCATTTTTGGCTTATAAATTTCAGTTCATGTTTGTTGTGAAAGATAAAATAAACCTAATAAGAGTAAAAATTTAAATGAATATTTCAATTGGATAACCGTTGTATCTTTGTGAATGGTTATCTAAAAAATTGTCACTAACCAACTACCTCTGATTCTTTTTTTTTCGTTGGAAAAGAAAAAGGTAAAAAAACACAATCAAATGAATAAAGGTATCCTGCAGCCACAACCTCTTCATATGCTAACCCTACTTCTTTAATTCCTCGACGACTCTAGTTGGAAGAACCGGCTTCTGGACCCTCATATACAACCAGGGCTACGAAGCGGTGATCCGCAACCGCAAGTTCTTCGGCTTTTCCGACTTCGAGAAGGTCTCGAAGAAGAAGGTCATCAGCTACTGTAATGTCACCATCGGTTGGTCTCATAATGACGATGGGGGAGACTGGGCCTGCTTCAGGGGTGAACAGATCATGCGATTCCGCGACACCGGTACGTCTCCCGTCAAGGTCAACAACCTTGACGAGTCTGCATCGCAGTTCGATGAAAACGCCATTCACCGAAGGAACGACAAGTTCATTGAAGGTAATGCACGTACAGAACATCAGATCTTTAAGGGGATCGAGTAAAATACTGTAATGTAACCCATACTTCAGTTGGAAAAAGTCTCTTGATTTGATAATAAATCCATATTCTTCATTTTCTATTTTTATGTTGCATTTTATCCGGCAAAAAAGAAAATCGTATGTTTCCTTCAATTCCATTTAGACTACAGTTGATCTATTCTTGAAAGTACTTTTCCCAGGACAGTAGTTCATTTTTTCCAGATAATATAAAAAGTAGTTGAAATGGAAAAGCAGGGCAATGCAATAAAGCATCGGTATTGTGGTCTTGTTTCACTTTACATGCTTCAGGGTGTACGTTATAAACGACTTTTCACAATATTATTCACTAAGACATACCATGCGTGCTTTGAAGAAGAAGAAAAGTTGTTTGTATATAATTATATGCAAACGATATCAAAATATTTCGATGTTATAATGACCTATAAACAAATGCAAGAATACAAACTATTTCAATGAGAAGTCTGTTAAAATGATATTGTTTTCTCTTAATTTGTAGACGGGTTCTTTTACCCCCCCCCCCCCCACAAACACACACAAAAAAACACCTTAATGTACTTCATCTAATGAATTCTGAGGACTATGCGACATTCGTGTAGATTATGGAAGATACCACAATAAATAAACAATCTGTATTCATTACTGCTTCCAGGCATCAACAAACACCAGGATTCTTGGAAGGCCACCTACTATGACCGCTACGTAAACCTGACCCTCGGGGATATGAGACGCAGGGCAGGTGGCAAGCTTTGGAAGCGTGTATGGCCCGACGTTTCCCCGACAGACGAACGCACTAAACAAGGTAGGAACAAAGAACCAATACGTCTTTTGGATAATCATATTGAAGGCAAATTCATTAGTCGTCAACTATGAATGTGCGAACAGTTAAATGACAAACTACATAACTGGACCAAGAATTATCAAGGCAGTAGGCCCTATAATTGGATATTGCCCGTATTAAGGTGAATTCTTTATCATATTGCCATGACTTGTAAACAAACCAAAACACCCAAATCAAACCCTGTGCTAGTTTTGGACATTATATGCCTCTCTTTAGTATGTTGAATAAATTCAGTCATCCGATTGGTCAAAATTGGGGTAGTGATTTTAGCCATACCCGCCTAACGGTCAATAGTTTTGAGAAAGGTGCCCACTGTCCCGGGTAACGGGCCGAATAAATACATTTTGCTGAAGTCCCCATTGGTTTACGTGTAAAAAGTTTTTTTGTGCGAGCGCGGATACAAAATACAGTGCATTGTTTGTGCGATTCCCGAATGGTCGTAACATCCGGGCAACTTTCCAGCGAAGATTTACCAACAGTGTCTCAGATTTTCTGTAATGTGTTAACCATGCAGTCTTTACTCAAGAAAAGGATAAGGCAAAAATTCTTTTTAATTTTTGGTGTGAATTCGGTATATAAAAGATATATGGACTAAATATTCGAAGTATAGCTGTTTAAATATTGGCTGTCTGGCTCTCGGGGCCGGGCGGCGCGCCTCGAGGTCATAGCAGGAAGTAACGTCCCGTTGAGCCTATAGAAACAGCGATGCCTCTCATAGCAGTCAATATATCTATAGTAAGTCTTAGAGCGGGACTTCACTACTCTAAATAGCAAATTATGCCTAATCGGTACCCGTTGATCCCCCATGATTTCCTTTTTCTTATGTTAATTGAGAACTTTCTGGGGAGATAACCACCTGCCAATGACTGTGCAGGGAGGTCTAATCCCTCCTGGCCAAACTAGTGCAGACATGCTTTAATTTATCTCAGCTGTCTTGATATTCCTAGAATAGCCTGGGTGCAATATTTCCTTACAATATCCGACAAATATTTTAGTATTCCGTCAAAGAGTGCAGACGAAGGTGAGTACCAAATATTTTCGGGAAGAGTCTGCCAAAGGATGTAGCTACACACAATTATATACCTACATATAAACCAAGTTTCAAAAGAATTGTACACTGGTAAAACATGATCTTCAAATATTTTAGTGCACAGTTTTCACGACGTGATTTTATTTTTGTACAAATTCAAAATACTTATCCAATCAATGACTTTACATGTATAAAAAGTAAAGATATCACGGTAAAGTCATAATTTACCTCTTGCAAACTGGCTATGATCAATTATTGTAGATATATGGCTGTATTGTACGCCGTCACCTCCTCTCGCGCCGCGCAAAACAGCGTTTAATCATTACCACCTCTTTTTCATGTTGCCTGTAATACAAGATTCAAGAATGCATGGCCAAAAGTATGGTGAAATAATTCCTTTAAACCACCAGGGGAGCGATGCATTGGTAAGATCGACTTTCATAGTAAAATCAATGTAGTAAATATGCCTACCAATAGGCCAATTTCGTAATGTAATCTAATTTTAATGCAGAAATCTTTAACTGCCTCGTTACAAATGATTTCATTCACATGTTAAGAATAATTGTATTTCAATAAGCAAATGCGTATTGCATACATTCCGTGTTCGTTAGGTAGGGCAAGTCATAATCATCGCCCTATCTAGCAAATATTAATGTATAGAATTCTCATTCTATTAAAATAAAATTAGTTGTAAAAGATAAATTAAATAATTTGGATCATGCATTGGCACTTACCAAATATTTAAGCATTACATTTCATTGCATTACGAAAATGGTCTACTGCTCATGTGGGAAACAGTTATGGTCAGCCTTACATCATTCAAACTTACTTACAAACAAATAATGGCTTTCGAGAAACATTCCAAAATGGAATATAATTGGATGAGGACGTGACAGTATTTAATTAAAAATACCACAAAATCATCAACGCCTATAAGGAGGAATTAGGAAAATTGTGATTTTTTTTTTAATTTGTGTTTTGCTGTGTCCGACATGTCTGGCATAAAGCAGAGAAATAGGGCACCATTAACTTTAATGAAATTACACCGCCAACGGAAGTATTTCATGACCCATTATAGTGCCTTGGCGAGACATTGGAATTGAGTTTTAATTTCAAAACGCTTGTGCACTGGCAACCATGGGCGGTAGGGCGTGAGGGGAATTACAATTCGTATTAATCGCCACCCATCAAATTCTCCACAAAATGGGTTTTCCAGATATGGTTATAATGATTTTGATCGGCGTGACTTCATATATTCCAGAAAATTCCAAGGTAACTCGCAAATGAAGATAACTAAATCTATCATAGACAAGCCAAAGTACTGAAGCACATAAGGTTGAACTCTCTTGGTTAAAACAATTACATTGAAAATGAGTCATCGATTCAGTTTCACTAGGATTTTTTTCTTGCGTCATTTCTTTTTTGGAGCCCCAAGAGTTTTAACTCTGTGTACAGTAATATACGTTAACGTCCTTCTGGCTCCAGACAAATGCATTCTACCCATTATTCATGATATCACAAATCTCGATCGTTACCTTCTTATTCTGGAAAGATATAAATTTACTCAGTAGAAGCCTGTGGTGTATCAATGTTTATGTCCAAATTTGTTTTCTTTTCTTTTACCTCTTACGATGGACCTTATTAATGCATTAATGGTTTCGTAAATGGTTTCATAATACAGCTCATATATTTCCAAAAGTTCACTTAATTACAACAAAGTCATCACAAATGCGTTAGTTGCATAGATCAATCATTCATTGGCTGTATGTTTTAGTTGTATAAAGAGGAAATGAAAACTCACAATGTTTTGCAATGTTTATCATCCCCTTCATAAATGGTTCAAAGATTTCATCTTTAAGCATTCAATGTAAACTTTTTCTTTTGTTTAGGTGCCTTAATAGTGGAATAGTTTGGGTTTAAGAAATAACATTATAAATCATTTTTGTTTTGTTTTAGTTTGGCATAAACGTAAAGTCAGAGGTAGTCCATTTTTACGGTCTGCATGGTTCTGCATTATATCTTACTCATCATCGTTTGTGTAATTCTCCACTTTTGAAGAAAAAAATATGGAAATCAATGCAGAGCTGCATTGAGCTGCTTTCCTATAGCTAAGATCAAAGAAATGAGGAGCTTTTGAAGTTTTAGGGAATACTATAGAAATAATTTTTGTGAGTTTATTTTCATTTTTATCTCACTTAATTTAAGCGTTTGGAAATGTCAGGGCTGTATTTGTCTTGGTATGGGTGAAAAATGTAAAGCATTACATAATGCCTGTTGGTCATAAAAATGAAGCCAATCATGGTGACTGACAACAGATATTATTGGGTAAACACCCGAATGGTGTCGAATTCCCATTGAGAGCCCACCTCTATGCGCGTCATTGATTGTGAACATGATGTTAAAGTAGTATTTAAGACAAATTGGAATCCCTAAGGGGATATATTAAGGATATATTGACTGCTTGAGAGGCATAGTGGTTTCTATAGGGTCAAGGGAAACTCACAACCTGCTATGACCCCAAGGCGCTTGCGCCGCGGGGTCATAGCAGGTTGTGAGTTTCCCGAGACCCTATAGAAACAACTATGCCTCGAATATTAAAAGCAGTCAATATATATTTTATATACCGAAAAAAAGGAAAATGTTGACTCACCCATTTAGGTTTCCATATCTTGGCATAGCTGTGCCCTCCATTTTGCCTCTTTATTGACAAAAAATTGGAAACAAAAAACCCCAGTATTTTGCGATCGAGACTAGTACACAAAATGGCGATCGGTCGTCTGCGCTGCGTGGATTGGTAGATTCGTCGCCTGAATGCAGCGACCAAAATCGAATTGCACTCAAACACCGTTAACGGTATTGCGCATCGGTCATCGCACAAAAGAAACTTATACGGTAACACGTAAACCAAAATGGGGATCGCAGCAAAATGACGTCACGTTTCACAGCCATGGAAAAAGTGCTATGAAAAATGGATATAAACCGGTAGAGCCGGGAAAAATGACTATGAATTTCAATTAGCGGGCATGGTTAAGAACATGACTGCATTTTCAACCAATGAGAAGACAGGATTAGTAAAGAATCTTAAAATGAGGTATATAACAACACATATTACTTTATTAAAGCGTATATTGTGTGGTGTAAAGTATATTATTGTAACTTTACAATAACGACAATATTTAGGACGCATCTTCAAGCATTTGAAATGTCTGTTTAACTGCATCGTAACTACTAGGAATATCAAAAGAAAGAGTCCTAAACATGTCACGTAGCAGTCAGCAGAAGTAACAGTACATAGAAATAATGTACCAGCGGATTTGAAAGGAAAAAGAAAAGAAAAGTGAACTCACGTTGTCTGACTGACTGGCTGGCTGGGACGGGACGGAAGGGGCAGTGGTCACGCCATGCTTGAGGTTTTTTTTGATTAACCATCATTGGTGTGCCTGACGCATGGGCAAGCAGCGTACGTTTTAATATTGAAACCTGCGATGCGCAGCCATGAAGGAATTATGGGCTCATGGTGGGGAAAGGGTCATGTGACAGCTTTGCGAGGGTATTCGCTCTAATCATGCCTGGATATGACTTTCATAATCACGGTTTATGATTCCTCACTGAAAAAAGGGAAATACGGGAGGGATCATTGTAGTCTTCTTTTCGAATTGGCGTTGATAGTGATTTAGTACGAATATGAAAAAGCATCGAAAATATTCATGATTGGAATTAAAACACCTGAACATTGTTATCAATGTATGCATGTATTGATGAAGAGTGATATAGAAGATTCGAAAGGACATTTAAGATTAACACTTAAAAAAGGAAACAAAAGCTAATATGAGTTAATGAAATATCCCCTTCTTTAAAGGCCCACATGTATATTAATACAAATCATTTTTTTGCATAACAAAAGGTGTGGTATCGACGAAAGATACATATACATCTCAATAGTTACAAAGTATAAACAACTTCGTAGTTTTGGAAACGCATCCCCCTTCCCGTAAAAACAAAGAAAAAAGAAATCTTAGTCTCTCTCTCTGTACAAGCCTGATTTTACCATTATCCAATTCAGCCGCTGATTCCGAGTAAAAGAACTTTTTAGTCCGGAGGTGGATTGCTCTTATGATACCTGCTAATTCTTTCTCAGAAAGGACTACTAATTATGTCGTGCTCAATCCTCGCAGGGCTGATTGACATCCGTCTACTGCTTGGAAAATCGGCTTGAGATAATCTTGAACTTTCCTACATGCCTGGAAATCTTTGATTGGGCATGTTATACCGACTTTACGACTTGGAAGAAAGCAAGGGAAGAATATGAGCGACCACACACTCACCATACCATACACAAACAAAGCATGAGCCAAATGCCCGAATCGCCAAAGTAACTGAGGGGGGAATTATTAGATCTTAAACTTGAAAAGTGTCATATAAGTATACCGTATAATTATGTTTACATAGAATATCTTAATATATGTGAACGATTTATTGAAATTGAGATAAGGATTTCGAAAGCTAACAAACTAGCTGCCCTCTTGCTCCCCTTCGTGATCTTCAAAACTCTAAATGATTTTTCAGAAATATATGGCTGTTTTATTAACTGTCTAATTTTCATCAGGCCTGATTTTTCTTAATCCCTTTTCTAAATGAATGTCTTTCTGCTTTTATGAAGAGTAACTATGTAAATTATGTCGGTCTAGAGTTCACATTTACACTCTAACATCACTTCCATGTCTTGCGTAATTGTTTTAGGAAGGAGCAACAAAGAAGAAGACGAAAATTCGTCACACTTTGTTCGACATCCCGGGCCAATGCCAACCGAATTCCATGACATTTAAACTAATTACCACCTTGTCAAAATGATGGACCTGCAACATTTTCAACATTATCGATCACTTAATAATGCTTCAGGGTTCTTTGCTTCCATACTTGACTTACTTGAGTTAGGATGGAAACTGTTGTTAACGTCATGGTTGTCGGATCACGATTACTTAGCTGTCTATATCTTGGCGACACTCATAATCTCAAGATGTCTTATGTTTACGGGAACGCCGCCATTTAGTAAGGAAAGTTCTAGATCATCGAGGGTTATGAAAAGAACGTTTCTTCCGGTAAAAATAATGATATAGCAACCTTTTTTTACCGTATGTTTTATATTTGAATTAAGTTTTAAAATGTAAGCAATGCAATGCAAAACTTAAAACGTATCTAAAGATAGCGAAGGAAGAGATACCAAAAAAAAGTCATTCGTATTTTTATTTAAATACCCGGTATAAAAAAGGACGTTTGTCAGAAGAAAAAAGTCCAAGTCCAGTGCGAATGCGAAAGATTCCATACAAAATCTATCATCTGCACAATTCTGTTACCAGTTTTTTTAAAGTTTCCATATACAGAGTGTCAAGAACTAGGCCTACATGTATTTCAAACGTAAATTGAAGCTAACTTTTTAAACTAGCACCTCTCCTATCGTCCTGCAGCGGCCTCTAACCTCCCTGAGACATTCGACTGGCGTGACGTAGGCGGCATCGACTACGTGTCTCCTGTCCGTGATCAGGGAATATGCGGAAGCTGCTATGCCTTCGCCTCTACAGCCACACAGGAGTCTAGGCTGAGGGTGATGACCAATAACAATGTCAAGGTGGTGATGTCCCCTCAAGAAGTGGTCAGCTGCTCCGAGTATGCCCAAGGGTGCGAGGGCGGCTTCCCGTATCTCATTGCAGGTCAGTGAAAGATAATTATTGTTTGATCTAATCAGTGTATATCACACGGCATGATATGGAAATACTTTAGAGGACAGAAGATCCGGGTAGCTGACTGAAAGAGTGTGAATATGTACAGAATGAAATAAATCACGAGTTGAATACGTCTAAGGAGATACGTTATTCATTATGTAAATGTCTTGTCTGACGCTTTTTTTCAATATGTTAAAAGGCTCTTTTTCCTTTGATGTAATAATGAACCTTGTAAGTACCTTCAAAGAAATTATGACAGAATGGGTCATTTCGGTACTTAACCAATTCAACTGATTTTCCAAATGCATTATTTACAGGGAAGTACGGTCAGGACTTTGGCTTGGTAGATGAGACTTGCTATCCATACCGAGAACGCGACGCACCTTGTCGCCAGGTATCCTGCAGGAGATTCCGCACCAGTGAATACCATTACATCGGGGGCTTTTACGGAGCTTGCAACGAAGACTTGATGCGCCTGGAGCTTCTCCGCAGCGGCCCTATCGCTATCAGCTTCGAGGTTTACGATGATTTCCTCTTCTACCGCGGGGGTATCTACCACCACGTCCCGATGTACGACCGATTCAACCCCTGGGAGACCACTAACCACGTTGTCACCATCGTAGGGTATGGCCACAAAGGCAACAATCCGAAGAAGGGTGAAAAGTACTGGATCGTTCAAAACACCTGGGGGTCGGAGTGGGGAGAGAGGGGCTACTTTAGGATCAGGAGAGGCGATAATGAGTGCAATATCGAAACTCTAGCAGTTGCCACAACTCCACTAACAAATTAGACCCAAACAATAGTTGTAATAATCCCAATTTACACGTGTATTTGGGTTTGAATATAGAAGATGAAAATGTATGGGTTTGACTGAACATCTTAAAACCATATTCATTTCCATTACGAGGAATACTTCTGGAAAAATTTGGCGAAAATAAAAAAAAATAAAAAAGGACATCTGCATTTGGCATACAAAAATAAATCCTATACAATTTTATGATAGCATATTTGTAACGTAAGGAACAATTTGTGATAAATTTATATCTTCGTTACCGAGATTTGTTTTAAATTCTTTTTACCAGTCATTTTGAATTACTCTTGCAATTATTTTCCATTGACCTTGGAAAGTTATTTACACAGAGATTGTAACCACACACACAACTAATAATACATTCATTGAAAAAAAAATGTTTATACTCTATCATTGAATAAATGGCTATGTGCAAAATAATCCCCTATCCATGTTTTCCTTTCCATGTTACTCATGAAACAGGCAAATGGTAGTTAAATATTCGGAGATGATGATAAAGAAATAGATTCAACTCACTTACATGCAAAAGTATATTAGGATTAAACACAGGCATTAAAATTTTAAAATATATTACCGTTCAAAATATTAAATAATGTCGAAGTCACATTTAATATTTGTTATAACCATGATAACTGAAACCAGTATATATATATTTTTTTGGGGGGGGGGGAGGGGAACTAGGTGTGTTTTATGCGGAAATGTTTTTAAGAAAATCTGTAAGGGATACGAATTTCCACTTTAAATGAAACATCTACGTTGCAAATTAGAAAAATACATGTCCATAAGAGAGTTTATAATACTTAAGTATATCGATGGATTTTTTAAAAGTATAACACAAATTGATTGTAATTCTTGGCTTCGGTTTTAACAGAGAAAATGCAGCTTTCGGAAGAAAGCCAAGGTGTGTGAAGGCACTTACTTTAGTGATGGTTGAATGTGTATTTTGTGTGATAAAGAGTTATTCTATGTAAATAATAGTCAAATCGATTTATTTGTGATACTGGCATGATAACGCATCACTTCCTTTTAATGTCATTATACCCTAACCTTTCGAACATATACATGATTTACAATTATTGTCGATGCGTAATAGATGGTATATACTGTATTAAACGATATTGATACTTCTTTAGCAGTATGGTGATTAAATTATGGTTTATATTATCTTTTGAGCTGGGACTCGATGAATTGTAACGTAAACTTATAATATTTAGGCGACTTTGTCCCATTATTTCTCCAATAAGTATTAACAGCGATTCAAGCGATCGGTTTCTTTGCTTCCAAACTGTTGGTTTATCACGACTTAATCTAATTTACAAAGTATTGGGATTGATTTGATATAATGTGTCTCTTTTTATCATTTATGTTCAATGAAAGCAACAATTCACGTGTCTTCCAAATTTGTGTTATATTCATTACAGGACAAGATATTTATTTTGATTGCCGTAAACTCAACATTTGATTGTAAGCGGCTCTCTTTTCGTTTATATTACTTTTCTTTTGATTATGATTACTTCTAATCTCTAAATTATGTTTATCATTTCAGGGGTATCTTTTACAATATTCTGTTTTATTTACCAATGTATAACCCAATAAACACCAATTTTGTAGCCAATCATATCCCTTTCTATCAATACATACAAATATTCCATTATCACTTGTAATATATATTCTAATGTACATAACCTAAGCATTTAACCCAAATCAGACAAATTGACGTTTTTAATTCATTAACAAAAAATGGTAGACAAGAGCAACGTATTGATGTATTTCCATTGAATCTTGTCCACATACAATTCAAACTTTGATATATTACTGTCTGCCTTCTCCGTGGTTAGATATTTAATTTCTGTCTCGAGAGTGGAGTGCATCATTCTCATGTGGCTGACCAAGCGAATGATGTTTAATCCCGTTGTGACGTCATGTAACGATTGAAGAAGCACGGGGTATTAAATATGTGTAGACGACACGCATCTCATCGTTTTAGGACTGTGGCAATGTTACAAAGTATATAGGTGGATACTCGACATATCAGTAGTACATCATTCGTTTTTATTATAGTACATTTAGAGTTCGTTCATGAAAAGAAAATTCATCAGTGTTCCTCAAATTATAATCATGTACGGAGTATTAGACGTGTATATTGTAAGTTATTCGTATTTTGATACAAACGTATCTTGTCCATGTAAATCATTTTGCTTTTATTATACAAATTATCACTATATTCCTGTCTTTAAGAATTTTAGTTTAAGCCACGTTTGAAGTGTTAAGAACGAAATTGTACATAAATCTACATAGTGGCTGAAAAGTATTTTATTGCTATTTGCCGTTCCTTTACGTATATTGGTGAATCTCTTTGTCTAATTTTTCGGTATAGTTTATCACTAGTCTTATTGTATTAAAATCAATGTGTTTTGAAAAAGGAGGAACAAAAAAAGAAGGGGAGAAAAGTAATTAAAAAAATATCACTGTGTGGAAATCTCTACTTCATCTTTCTTACCGTTTTAATATAAGTTTTATCGTTTGTACACAATTTTGTTGAAAAGGTTACCATACGTTAACAGCTCTAAACATCGATTTATGAATAAACTCTATTTCTATACTGTTAACACGATGTGAACGAACGGACTTTCATTTGTATGCGTGCATCTTTACAACTAAGTGAAGAAGTTTGGTTCCAAAACATGGCACATTAAACTTAAAACTTTGTTTTTATAGAAAAACAGGGATTTTCATTCTTAATTCTCCTATTGAATTAATGATTTGTAAGGAAACTTTCTCGTCTGTAGGTCACTAACTAATACTGACGAATAGAATATGAAAAGAAAGGGGAAAATATCTTCATGGATTAAAAGTTAAAAGTTTTAATCTAAACCCACATTGTTGTTGGGTTATTATAGGTTTTCCCGTCCAATCCCGTCCAGTGGCATTCAAATACATGAATAGGCGTTCAAGTTAGAATAATTTCGTCAACTCTCCGCTCTCATGGTTAATTTTTATTCTTTGAGAATTCAATGTCGTTTTATACCATTCCTTTTAAAGTTACTTCATTCAATTTAGAGAGAAATCCATTCAATTTCGTGCCAGCTGGATAGACGTTCAATCTCGTCCTTAATACAAATTTCAATTTAATTTATAGGCACACACCTTCGAACTTTGAACGTTCTAATGAAATTAACATAACAAGTTCTATAGTTCTATGTAATTCTGACCGCAGTTTTTTCACGTCATATTTAATTTTGTCCCTGCTTTAAATTATATAATTTAATTTGAATTTTTAAAGTTTCATAATATTTATTTTAATCATATAAATTGTAAATTACTGGTTTCCTTTCTATTCGAGATATGCATGCACTCTCCTCGAGCCGCCGCCATAGTCATGTATACATGAATGTATGAGTATGAAAGTGGATTTTAATGCACTCTCTTGATTCAATGACTGTTTGTCAGAGGAATGAGATATTTAAATATAAGGCACAGGTCCCATTTCAAGGTACATAAAGTTTACATAATATATTTAAACGGAATAAGATGCAGATTGCAAAGAACATTGAGGCCCCAATTCGCAAACCTCCTTTGTGAATAGGGGCCAAAGAGTATTAAAAAAATGACCGCCCAATGCTATAAATGCTTGCCTAATCGTGAATTTGAATACCTGAACGTCATCAGGGCGGTGCAGGTGCGAATTTCAATGCATTTACGTGAATTTTTTAATTTGAACATGCTATTTTACACATTTATGTGAGAAAATCATGAAATCGCATGCTAATACAATTAAATTGAATGAACTAGTTAGTTTTTTGAACGTTGATCTCGGTGATCATTCCAATTCGCCCGAAATGGAATGATCGCATCGTTAAATCGCATGCAATTTTGATGAAATTGGGCGGGAAAACCTATAACAGAATGCACATCGGAATGCATATCGGAGATCTTTATCAAGACCGAAACAAAACAAGACGAAAACAAATGATGGATGCATTATATAACATAATGTATTGTCTCATCGATATTTATTCATTATCATTATTTCATATTTTTAAATGAAACCTCAGGACAATAAACACATATTGGAATAACACCGACTAAGGCCTAGGAAACACCAGAAGGAAACTCATTCGTGTTTCTCCTCACTAGTCAGTGGTTTACAAAACATATGCCAACGTACATGTATATAAATAAAGCAATTCCGATTCATATTATACTATTCATGATACTCATAGAATTATCAAGTAATAATGAAAGGCGTCAAAAGATAAATCGAGAAGGAACACCGGTACCTTCTTTCTTTTATAAACAATATCTATGGGGGCTCAAATCTGAGCAAATTAGGTTTGCTATTAAAATTATAGCCAGCTCAGAACGAGATAAACATTTTCGAAATATTAACTCTGGGGCAATTTCAAAAACCTATTGCACATCCCATATAAATCATGTTGGGATTACTTAATACCTAATTTAAATAGGTGACGCACAAGGCTATAGAAATTGTCCTACGTTGATTTTTTTCTCCAATAGTTGCGATAAATATGTAGCAAAGCTACACATAGAAGCGTTACTAGGATTCTTTCCATGGGGCAAAGGTTCCAGCAAAAACTCTATTAAACTTATAACACACTGTAATACTACAATATTCACATGAATGATGGAATAATCACAAAAACAACAACAAAGTATAATTAAATAATTATCATGGTATTGTTCAAGACATATATTTCGAAAGAAACAACACAACGTATGATAAAATTCATTAAACATGTAGTTGATATTTATCCTGTAAATGTAACAGGAACAAAATAGTCCGAATGCAATGACACAACACAACTTGGCTTTACTGGTTCATGTGATGTTAATTTCAATCGAACACGTAATAATATTTGAAAGTTGATGATTATTCAAGTATTTATTCAAGTATGATGTATGTCTGGACACGAAAGCGGGAAGGACTACATGGTGTCACTCTGAACATTAAAAATGGACCCATTACATGTTCTACGACACCTGCCCCGGCAATGAAAATGATCCGAATATCTAATCTCAACTCTGGCTAAAACTCTATTACAAATCCTAACCCTAGCCCTACAACTAGCCTAAATCTCAGCTAGTCCTAAACCTAAGCCCGCGGTCACACCAAACAGACCGATGCCATACTGACAACTGACCAAGAAAAGATAATTACAATACCCTTAATGACAATAAATAGGTCGGTTTGACTCAGTTATTACTGTTCATCTCAAAAGGTCAACCGGAGCAAATCTTGCCTGAGTGCGTAGGTTGGAAATTCATCAAGTCCATTTTGTACTCTCCTTTTCGCCCTTAAATGGGTGCTTAACGTGTATAAAAGGATGGAATGAGATAGTATTGCACCCTCAAAATGTCCTTTTATTCTGACATTTTAAGGACGCAAGGTGAAACTATAATTCTCAGTATGTGGACAACGAAGTAAAGACTAATAAATTAATAGGTAGTTTTTCCATTGACTGTGAAGTCCTGATCTAAAAAATAAAGCGTTTTCCCTAGAAGCAGAAAAATCACACACCGAAAGAAAGAAAAGGGGAAAAAAGCAGAGTTTGAAGAAAAAAATTCAGACTAAAATTAACGTGCTTTCTTTCTTTCTTCCCTATTTTCACGAAGTGGAGGTAGTGAGGAAAATCGTCACGCAAAGTGTATGCGATTTTCATTCACTACCGTCACTTCGTGACAATAGGGACGAATTGGTGAAATAGAAATATTCAGGCAATTAATAAGAAGTGAGGGGATGACATTACAAAATCATAATCATGTTGCTAATTTGTCTTGTTTATAAATGAAACCTTAACCTTTTTTTTTTTGGTATGATTATTTGCTTGTATTGAAAACAAGTTATACTAGGACCAGACTTCCCTTTTAATATAGAACAGATCAAACTTATATTCAGAGACAATTATCTATCTTTTTAATGACATAAAAGGGGGAGGACTAACACATATGTGATACTGATTCAAATGATGTATAGATCATGCTATGTCTTGCAATCTTGTTAAATTCAATGTATGCTACGCATTTATCTTTTTGACATCCACATTACCAATTCATTAACTAACAAATTTGTATCGCCGAGGGCAATGCTTCATAATGCAAAACATAAAAATATATATCAAGACATACAACAATAATAATATAAGTAATGAAACAATTGGAATATAAACCGAAAAGAAAAACCAATATAGATATAAGAACTGATTACAATGTTTTTCTTTTCAATGAGCTAATGCTGAAATCCTCAATCTTTTATAGATTCATATTTTTTCAATCAGCAGAATTGTATTAATCTTTCATAACATGTGGAAAATTGAGCGCAAACTGACTAAGTCAACTATAATAAATTGTGTAAGACAAACACATGAACAAGTTATATGCTTCTTTAACAATCCATGACACGAAAAAGAAATTAAAAAAAAAATGATTGTCATGGTACACAATGATGAATATATATTTGGGACAACGCACATTTTTAAAAGCTGAAATTATCGATGTTTTTTCTTGTTCATGCAAGAAATTTGATTTTATTAACTTTGTAAATTCTATTTTAGATACTAGAATTTTTCGTCGATAATTTCATTGATACAATCCATAATTATCAATACAATCAGATTTTTCATGTGATGAGCCACTCTCTCATCTCAATTGCCAAACACACCCACGAGCACACCCACATTCTCTCTCTCAACTCAAACAGTACTTCTCGTGTTTGGATGGACCACCAATAGTTCTTAATCATGATTAGATGTCAACTTAGTTTAGCCTTTGGTTATCCTTAAAAAACTTACAGAAGCTATTTACACACACATACACACCCAAACATTCGAATACACACTTATAACAATTATAACAATAAACAACAATAATACAATATAATTATAATCATACATACACACATACTGTACACACTGCAAAAACCAGGGTGTTAAATATTCAACACCAGCATGGAATAGAAAAATATCAACACCCTTGGTGTTCATTTCATGTCCGATTGGCGAAAAATAACACCAACGGTGTGAAAATATTCAATTACAGGCTGATGGTGTCATATTTGGTGTTATAAAATCGCACATGCGCATAAGCTAGAGAATTCGACGAAAATCATTGGACGAAAGTTGTCATATGATCCGATATGCGCCTCTGCAGCTGCGCGCGCACAGCTAGACGAGAGCATGTGGCTAGAGAATTTCACTGGCACTGACTTGAAGTCTTGATTCTGGAGTAGTAATTCTTCAAATTAGGCCTAGATTCTAGATGTGAAGTGATCGAAGTGCATGCAACCATGCCATTAAGCGTCAGGGTCTGTTCAGCGGATCGAAGTATTAGAAAATACCTGCCTATAGATCCAGAAGACACAGTAGGATTCTTTGAACTCAGTAAGTGTACATGGTTCTTGTTTGTTATAAACTTTTATAGATCTAGCCTATAGTATTACGTGTTCGTCAGCTGGCGCTAGCCGCGCCTGTCGTTGGGTAGCCCAGGCCTAGAGGTCTAGGCCTACTATGCCTTGGCTGTCCGGCCGGGTTGGGTATCCGGTCAGCATGATGCCATTTAATATTTTATGGATTTCTGAAAAATTATCATTGATAAATACTCCAAAGGGCAAACATTCATGATAGATCTAGGTCTATATATTGTTATTTAATACATATTTGTTTCAAAATGTAAAGGAAAAATCAGTAGATCTAGACCTAGTCTAGGGCCTAATCCTGGGTTTTTGCAAAAATATCAGGTCTAGGCTAGATCTAGATCTAGATCTAGAAGTCTAGACTAGATCTAGACTCTAGATTTCTAGGCCTAACAGTTAGATCTAGAGTTCTAACGTTAGATCTGCATTGACATTAGGCCTAGATATCTAGATCTAGATCTAACGTTAGATCTAGACTAGATCTACCCCATTCATGTAATAAAAAAAATGCAAAAATAATAAACATGGAAATTCAATCTCTAGATCTAGATCTAGATCTAGACTATTTGTAGCGCACACAACAGTCCAAACTCCACCCCCGGTTGAGCTTGATGTCCCATTTAACAGTTTTAGGGTGTATTATAAAATGGCTCTAGATCTAGCCTAGTATTTTAAGCATCGTGATTGGTCAATACGCGTCACATGGCATTGACAAATTTTTGATGCAAGCACGATTTTGCAGAAATGAGTGCAGAAAAAGCGCAGTAAAAAGTTATATTGCACGGTGCGTACGCGTGACCATGGGGATCCAGTGCGCGCGCGTACGCGTAGTACTAGTACGCTCCCTCGAGTGCATTGTAGGCTATAGGCTACGCGTAGCTAATATTGTACGCTCCAAGATCCACCATGATCCCCAGCGCAGCGTACGCGTTAGCTCTAGCTAGAGCGGGGTATTATTAGAAAGCAAATTTTTGTTTTACTTTTGCCTTGGATTTAGACCCGTTTTGACTTTTGGATTTTATAATGAAGCCAGGAATTTCAGCTGTCTGATGTAGACTCGTCTCTAGACACCCTATGCATTTTATTTTTAATCAAACAATGAATCCTGTAGACTTTTTGGTAAGCCTGCAAGGTCTTAGACCCTCATTTTATTTCTAGAACCAACATAACTCTAGATCTAGATCGAACTCTCGTATACTTAAGATCTAAACTTTTGTTTGTTGCTGTTTGTGTCGCTATTTTATAAAACAAATAACGCACTTGACCCTGTTGTGCGAAACGTAAATGCAGTGTTCGCTCGGTTTCTTCAGATGGTTCGCACTGTCAACTCGCCGCAAGCGGCTTGTTGCACAGAGCGGCACCAATATAAAGAAACCTCGCGCGTACTGCATTCACCGCTATTGCACTCTGGGACGTGCGTTATTTGTATACTATAGCACAGTTGGGCTTGTAGCAGCAGTTTTTGCAGCATTCGTTTATTATGACTGAGCCATCAATCTGTAAGAAACTGAAAAGTGCACTGTGATATTTATTCTCATTTATTTAATCTCTCCTACAGTCAGAAGAAAATTCCACATAAGGGATGGGGAAGATCTCGTACTTGTGGATGAACAAGAAGGGTTTGGTATAGACGATGACGTACTAGGAGATGTGGTGACCAGCAATCCCACAGTCAGCCTCATGGTGCTAAAAGAAGATGAAGAATGGTCTGGTAAGTTTTGGATAAAGTGCATTATAATACAAAATTGCAAATCCCTGCTAAATGTGATATCATCAGTAGCGGATTCAGGATTTTAAAATAGAGTTAGAGGGGTGCAAAGAGCATATTAAAAATAAAGAGGGGGCGCAGATCACAATTTAACCTTAGTAATGTGTATTGTAGTGGTTCAGCCTTAGCCACTACGGCTCTGGCGGCATATGCGCGTAAGTCCCGCATTAGGCGACACCCGCGGTAGTTTCCGCGGGCGTGTTTATTACTGGGAACATTAGATTGAACCTGAGGCTGCACGCGACAAGTACATACATTGTTGATTGCTCGTCTCTTCTGTCTACTACTTCTTCTACTAGGCAACTAGCATCTAGTGGAGCTCCACTCGTCGGTATAGCTTCGAGCTTCGACGGTACAGCTTCGAGTATATACAGTTAGTTCTGCAGTTTATGGTAGGACTAATCCTTATTCTAGTCGTTTATATGGTAGTTAAGATTTAGGCCCAGTAAGATAAGTTATATTCCGCTCCGGCACTACAATGGCGTGATCGTTCTTTTCGGACTTGCGCGAGATATTTTTTTTTGTAGCACACGTGTGGGTGACGCCATCTTGTTTTCATTCACTCGTGTACTTAAGGGATTTTCAATTTTGGTAAATTAATTCGTGGGGCCTTGTAAGCTTGTTTATTCCCCGTTTGTAGTTGGTTATTGCTGTAGATTAGTAGTTTAGGGACTCGTAGGGTATTTTTAGTGCTGTATTCCGATTTTTGGGTACTCATTTCCGTGTTTTGGGGATAATTTTTTGTGGTCGCACACATGTCCGTGCCGCCATCTTGAATACGTTCACGTGTGTGTTGAAGGATTTTTTTTATTTTTGGAACTTTTTTCGTAGAGCCTTATAAGCTCTTAGTTTTTCATTTCTTGTCTGCTTGGGGTTGTAGGATAGTTTTTTAGGGACTCGTTGGTATTTTTCCGGCCGTATTTCGATTTTTGGCATCTGTTTCGGTCATTTTTTTGTACTTAAATTTGCCCACTTTTTTCTACTCACTAGACTGGTTGTACAGCCGTTTTTTGTAGTTGTGATCCTCTCGCCAGAGTTTTATACTGTGGAGATAATTCCACGGTGTTCTTTTTCGGTGAGGTATAGGGTCGTTTAAGTAGAACTTAGTAGGCTCTAATTAGACTAGTTTCAACCCTCTCGCCGAAGTATTATTACCGTGGAGATAATTCCACGGTGTTTTTCGGTGAGGTATACTATGGGTATAGGGTTGTGTAAGTAGGAGTAGAGTAGTAGTAGTGAGTAGGAGTCATTAAATTAGTTTCAACCCTCTCGCCGAAGTATTATTACCGTGGAGATAATTCCACGGTGTTTTTCGGTGAGGTATACTATGGGTATAGGGTTGTTTAAGTAGGAATTTTTTAGTAAGAAACTAAGTAAGATTATGAAAGAAACTAAGTAAGTTATTAAGTAGGCAATAGGTCTTTCCTGTAAGAAACTAAGTAAGAAACTAAGTAAGTAAGCAAGTATTTTCCTTTAAGAAACTAAGTAAGTAAGCAAGAAGTATTTTCCTTGAAGGAACTACGTACGTTAGTAAGTAAGCAAGAAGGAAGGATTGGGTAGGTACCTAAGTGGGATTTTGGACTGTCAGTCTTGTTTTGTATATCTGTGGATTTGGGGTTAAATCGTGGGTGGTATTTAATTTCATCTTCATTTCATCATTACTAATATTGTAGACTACGGCCATCTCGCCGAGCATTATACCGTGGAGATAGTTCCGCGGTGTTTTTCGGTGAGGTATGTTGCCGGTTTAAGTGTAGTCCTTTAGTGTTACTTAGTAGGGTTTAGTTTTGGCCCGCTCGCTGAAACTGTTCACCGTGGAGATAATTCCGCGGTGTTTTTCGGTGAGGTTTAGGGTTCAGTATTTTCCTGTTGGGTACTTAGTAAGCTATTAGGAAACTAAGTATTAAGTAAGCGAGAAGGAAGGATTGTTTGTGTATTTAATTTTATCATTTGGCTATTTAATCGTTGCTGATTTACAGCTGGTTATGGCCACAGAGAAGGTTAAGGTGAATTATGGGACTGAAGAGGCCTTACTGGCCGTTGTGGATAGAACTAAGTCCCACAAGATTCTTACGTGGAGGGAGCAGTGTGGGAGCTTGACGGAGGAGTTATTTTTGCAGTGTCCTCGTCTCCATGAAGCTAAGGACCTGTTGCATCTATTTGATTTTGAGCCTTATAGGAAGGCGGATCGGACTGAGCAGGCACAGAGGGAGGGGGTGGGGACTGAGCAAACCCAGTCGGTCCCGAGTCCCGAGTCCCGAGCCCCAAGTCCGGATCCTGTTCCCTATAAACATACAGTGTACCCCCCGCCTTCGGGTGGAGGCCCAGCTGGGCCTATAGCCGGGTCGGCGGCTGAATCACAGGTTAGGAGCTCGCCGCAACTGGCCGAGCCCTCCCCAGCCGAGCCCTCCGCCGACTACTGGCTTAGGGAAGATAGGACTCTACCTTCCAGGGAACCCCCACAGAGTAATTATGGTTATCCCCCTTCTAGGGGATCCCCTCCTACCAATTCTGGTCCGTTTTCCGGGGTCCCCCCACGTGATAGTTATGTATATCCTTCTTCTAGGGAATCCCCTCCTACCAATTCTGGTCCGTATTCCGGGGTGCCCCCACATGATAGTTATGTATATCCCTCTTCTAGGGAATCCCCACCAGGGGGTCAGGGGGATTACAGGCCGCAGGGGCGCCGCGATTGGCCCCCCCGTCTGCCGAGGTCGATTAGTTTTGATGGGAGGACTAGTTGGCATTCCTTTCTCAGGAAATTCACGAGCTATGCGGCGTCGTGCCACTGGAGTCCGAGGGAGTGTTTGGATGCTCTGGGCTGGTGTCTGGAAGGGTCTGCGTTGGATTGTTTTTCCAATCTTCGGGATATGGGCACTGAGTCGTATTACCCGATGTTGACAGCGATGGGGCGTCGGTTTGGGGCTACCCGATTTCCGGAGGAGGCCATAGCCGAGTTTCGGACGGCTCGCCAACTCCCGGAGGAGTCCCTCCTTGGGTGGTCCGACCGGCTCCAGGCTTTGTTTTGTGAAGCTTTTGGGTCTGACCAAAGGGGTGACGGCACTCAGATGGTATTGCAGCTATGCCAGGGTTGTACGGATAAGGCGGCGGGTTTGACCGCTCTGAATAAACGCCCGAAGTCCGTTGAAGAGGCCCTGGAGGCCATCAGGTGGGCACAACACACTCAGCGTGTTGTGTACGGGAGCGAGCCCCGCCGTTTATATCCAGCTCCTCGGCAGCAGGTGCAGCAGACTTGCCTGTACAATCAGGAGGCAGAGAGTTATGATACAGTTGAGGAGCCGGGAATTTATCGGTATAGGCAACCCTATCGTTCCCCAACAGTTTCCACAGGTCGAGATGTTCCCCGTCCGGCTCCTGTGGAGGACCGGGGGAAGGACAGTTATGATACAGTTGAGGAGCCGGGGATTTATCGGCATAGGCAACCCTATCGTTCCCCAACAGTTTCCACAGGTCGAGATGTTCCCCGTCCGGCTCCTGTGGAGGACCGGGGGAAGGACAGTTATGATACAGTTGAGGAGCCGGGGATTTATCGGCATAGGCAACCCTATCGTTCCCCAACAGTTTCCACAGGTCGAGATGTTCCCCGTCCGGCTCCGGCGGCGGACCGGGGGAATGTCAGCACCCTTCTTGAGGTTCAAGGGAAGGACATAGGCAGTCTGAAGGTGGACATGAGTGGAGTGAAGAAAGAACTCTCCAGTTTGAGGACACGCATGGACAACATGGATAGTATGTTGGCGGAAGTCTTGAAGACTGTTAAGTCTTTGGAGGTTTCTATGCTGTCCCATGCCTGCTCTCTATCTCCCGTGGCTGAAGTTCCGGAAAACCTGGAGGGGTCGGAGAGCGAGGCCGATCTCCGATCTGGAAACCAAGAGGCCTACAATCAGTGAATACTAGTGTAAATAATGTTAGTGACCCGCCTGACTCTTCGGTTGGTCCCTTGGACAAGGTAAATAATGTTAGTGACCCGCCTGACTCTTCGGTCGGTCCCTTTGTCAAGGTAAATAATGTTAGTGACCCGCCTGACTCTTCGGTCGGTCCCTTTGTCAAGGTAAATAATGTTAGTGACCCGCCTGACTCTTCGGTCGGTCCCTTTGTCCAGGTAGTTAATGTTATTGTCGGGGGGGAGGAGGTACATATGTACTATGGAACGGATTCCGGGGCAGCCTGTATCCAGGGAGTTTGTGTCGCTAGGACGACCGTGGTGCCCCCTTCTAGTGGGAAGCGGGTGAGATGTAGGGTTGTTGGGAGTCCAGGGCTCCAGAGTAAGGACCTTTCCCTTTTCCAGCCCACCCACAGGCTCCCATTTTGGATTCCTTGGATCGTGTTTGATCGGGGAAAATAACATATTTGTCTTAAATATATATTATGGTTCACTATCAAAGCCATTCACAACGGCTCGTCCGCAAGGACATGGTGCCGGTTCCATTTTGGATTCCTCGGATCATGTTTGATCGGGGGAAAGAACATGTTTGTTATATATATTTTAGTTCACTTTTGTTTACAGAATATGATTATGTTTTGGGGGAGTATTTCCTCTGGATCTGCTTGATAGTGTTGTGGGCCTGGGTGCCCTAAATGATATCAGGAACTTGCCGGCAGTGGCTATTGTGCCCCCGGGGGCCGAGTGGCCCAGAGAATGTAATCTTATTTTGTTGAAGTGTTTTCACCTTCTATATCATTTTCCATCTGATTTCAGTGATCTGCTTTTATCATTCTAATGCTTCTTATATGCACCGTTTGGACTGCCTGTAGGGAGCCGTTTGGCTCTCATGTGGGACTGCCCAGTTTCTGGACATTGTACCATCCAAACTGCACTTGGGGAATGGGGAGCCATTGGGCTCTTCCCCTTTTCTGCACACTTATTGCCATTCATCGTTTATGTTGATCACTCACTCTCATGCTCGGTCACCTTGGGAATTTAATGTAATGCCCCGGTTAATCCCTTATGCCCGTGCCAAGACGTTTTGCAATTTGTCATTATGTATAACCGGCACGGTAAGGGTTAACTGGTATATTTCTGTTTCTTTATGACTGTAATGCCCCGGTTAATCCCTTACGCCCGTGCCAGGACTGCTATTCTTTGTCATTTACACGTGACACCGGCACGGTAAGGGTTAACTGGTATATTTCTGTTTGTAACCAGAATGGAAACTATTATGGCTATGGGATTGGGTCTCTATACACATGTATTTTTCATAATATTTCCGGTACCAAATTTTGGAATACAGTATATTTTCAGGTATGATAAAGGCGCCCGCCCTCTGGAAAGGCCAAGACTTCACCGGTGCTGGCAGGGAGGGTCCTTGACCCATCCGCCAGCGGGAACGGCGTGACCCCGCACTGCGGTACGGGAGTAGTTTTAAGTTAGTTTTAGTTTAGTTTTAAGTTGGGCTTTAAACTCATTAAGTGGGGAATAATGTAGTGGTTCAGCCTTAGCCACTACGGCTCTGGCGGCATATGCGCGTAAGTCCCGCATTAGGCGACACCCGCGGTAGTTTCCGCGGGCGTGTTTATTACTGGGAACATTAGATTGAACCTGAGGCTGCACGCGACAAGTACATACATTGTTGATTGCTCGTCTCTTCTGTCTACTACTTCTTCTACTAGGCAACTAGCATCTAGTGGAGCTCCACTCGTCGGTATAGCTTCGAGCTTCGACGGTACAGCTTCGAGTATATACAGTTAGTTCTGCAGTTTATGGTAGGACTAATCCTTATTCTAGTCGTTTATATGGTAGTTAAGATTTAGGCCCAGTAAGATAAGTTATATTCCGCTCCGGCACTACAGTATGTTCACGAGGTAATTCTCAAAATATAGAGGGGGCACATGCCGGGTGCGCCCCCTGCTGGATCCGCCACTGATCATTGTATGTGCATGCATGTTAAAATGAGTCAGCGTTCGTCTGGTAGCAGGTACAGTGTAGGCTTGTATGCTGTATAGAGTCTAGGGAATTAACATTTTGCTTTTCATAAGCAATAAATGAATGTGCAGTTCAAATTACAGGCACAGGTCTCAAAACTTGGTGGAGGAAAAAAAAACCTACCCTTTTTTGATGACGTAACCTTGCCACAAGAGCCGTGATTTGTGGGCGGTCAATGATCTAAATTCGAAGTCTAAAGATTATAAAAATTACAGATTCTTACAAATTGAATTTTTTAACAATGCAAACTTGCATTTAAAAAAAAAATGTCTTTAATTTAAATTGTGACCCCACCGAACAAATTTGAGGAGGGGACTGTGAAACGGGCGCCATACTTGTGTGTTTCTGTGCGTGTCTGTGTATGATCTTTGACCTTTTGCTTCAAAATCCTACAAAAGGCCACTCCTATGCCATTTCTCATCTGATTTTGATTCTGTTTGCTTTGTGTGATAGCACGAGGTGAGGGCTATTGGACCCATAGAAACCAATAAGTTTAATGGTTTCAATAGGGAAAGGGAAATAAAGGACCCATAGAAACCAGCAGAAAGGTTATATTGCTCCAATAGAAATCCAACACATACTTCTGTTGGTCCATTAGAAATCCATCAGAAAATTTTTGCTGATCCAATAATAGGAATCCAACAATTTCTTTCTGTTAGTCTTATACTTATAGAAAACCATCATGAAAGAATTCTGTTGGATTATATTGGACAGACCTATTGGTTTCATTGGGAACAGTCCAATGGAAAAGTAATTGAACATTTCTAAATGCTAGTATTATAATTCACTTAGACATGAATGAATGCATCAATTAACAAATTGTCCATTAAAAAATGCTCAAGTATTATAAAATTAACAAATGTGTCAGACCAATATAACTTAGCTGGTTTCTGATGGTTTTAGACTAATAGAAATTTATATGCAGTTGGACCTCCCTTATCCAGTCTCCTTTATCCAGATCACTTGAGAATTTGCCTATTTTACTCAAATAATTAGCGGAACCAACAAAGATTTCAAGCATACTCGTAATATCGCAAACTATTTGGGTTACTTATATACATTATTCCCAACATTGTTATTACACATTCAATTCAATTTTTCATGATCAGAAACATGCATTCATTCAAACTCGGCAACTGCATGTTTTGAATATAGGATTCCCTTATGCATGTTAGTGCTGATCCCAAGTGTGGGGATAAAGGAGGCCCAACTGTATTCAATTCTACCAAAGTTTAAGATGCCAGTATTCATTGTTTTTTAACAGTGCTCATGGCTTTATATCTTTTTTTCTTTATTAAAGGTTCAGATGTACATAGCATCACAAGTGCAGACACTATCAAGGTGGATACCAGCTCCTCTTCCCTGAGTAGCTCAGAATCTGATTCAAGTTTTTGCTCCAGTAGAAAGAGGCCACGATTAAATGCCCTCAGTGAATCAGGTGCAATCACTGACAACTCTTGTGAGGTAAGGTTAAGAAAAAATTGTTTGCTTCATTTCAATCTCAGCTATCATAATCAACATAATATAAGGGACTCATCACCTATACGGATTTCATATTATTTAAAATTGAAAATGATATTGGGAGAAAAAAAATACATCTAGTGTAGTTAGAACTAACATTGTAAATTAATATTTCCTGTAGTAAGGTTTTTGTAATGGTATAGGTTAACATTAGGCAACTAATTTGATTTCTTTTTTGGTACATCTAAGCTGACGACTCCTGTAAGATATTGGCCATCTTTTTTGCTTCGTCATCTGTCATAAGTTTTCCATAAACTTTTACAGTTTCATTTTCTTCCAATGGGTGGTATGATTTCAAACAAATGATATTATGTCTAGAGGTTTAAATTGAATTGCCAAATTTTATGAAATGTTTTAGAAATGGGAAAGAGAAATGAGGTAAATAATCATCGAATAATACATCTCATGATCTGGTTCCATATAGACCTCTGAGGGTATCAAGGAAAAGGACTAATATCAAAATTAAAAAGTTGAAGATGAGATGCATCGATTGTTACATAACCTTTATTGTAGTGTTCATGATGATCCCAAACATAGAATAGTTTCCTGCTGTATTGTTTGTGGATATGAAAGTAATGAACACTGTTCAGGGCACTTTAGACGGTCTCCCCATGGCATTGGGCTTGCATGTCTATATTAAGTAGAAGGAACTCGCATTACAATAAACACAAATTTACCTGTAGCCTCATGTGTCCCCTCGTGTGTGTGTATGTGCGTGTGTGCATATGTGTGTTTGGGGTGTTTGTGGGAGTGTGTATTTAACAATATTTAAACTATTTCAAGCTCTATAAATAAATATATTATTATTTAGAATTTATGATTATTGGCCATATATCAATTTTAATATCATAATGTACCTATATAAATTCATAGTCATTCATAAAATTTCGTGCCCTTAGAAAGGTCAGTATGAATTAAAGTGCCTGAAAGTGCATTATAAACTCAATATGTTTATTTATGACTTAATGGGATGATTTACCTGTTTGCAGTTTGTACAAGAAATTTTGCGGCACAGAGGTGATGCCATTCTCCGAGAGTATGAATTGACTGGAGCACTTCAAGATAAAACTAGACGGCAGATGATTAACCTTTTGGTAGCCCACATGCAAGAACACTATGGGTAAGTGCCAGCAAATTTTCTTTTATGATTGTGTAAATGCACATAATAATTATCAGGTACTACCAATTATGTGAAAAGAAACTGAGGTAACATGGTCAACTTTAAAGGAATTTGTTGTCTCTTCAAAATCATTTTTCAAAATATTCATTTTTTATGCCTCCGCCACCGTCAGGTGGTGCCGGAGGCATTATGTTTTCGGGGTTGTCCGTCCGTCCTTCCGTCCGTGCGTCCGTGTGTCCGTCCGTGCGTCCGTCCGTCGGAAACTTGTTACCACGATAACTTCAGAACTACTGGACGGATTTTTACCAAACTTGACACAAGTATTTATATACATGTGAGGATGAACTGATTAGATTTGGGGTTTAGGGGGTCAAAGGGCAAAGGTCACAGGGCCAAACAAAAATTGTAAAAAATTACCCGAAAAAAGCTCGATATTGCTATAACTTCAGACAAATTGAACTAATTTCTTTCAAACCTAGCTCAATTATGTATTAGCATGGGAGGAAGAAGATTTTGGGTTCACGGGGTCAAAGTTCATAGTGCCCAAAATTTGTAAAATCACCCAAAATGTTTCGGATTTCCAATGGCATGGAACAAGCAATAATATCTTTCTGATCGCATGATGGCAGAGGCTTAAATTTTGACCGTGCGTGGTCGAAGATTCATCTAGTTTTAAATGTGATTTGCACATGATGGTTATCAGGTATTACCAGTCTTGTGAGTGACATTTTTGGGTCATTACGTTAAAATAGATTAATGCCGTAGATGTTAGCGGCCTCATCGTCATGAGGCCTCACTTTATAAATGTATTATGAACTAACCATGTGATATTTTGAGATTTTAAAGTAATAAAAAAATACTAAACTATAGCAAATTATATGATGCAGACGAGACCACTAGGGGTATGCTACTTGTTATCAACATACTAAGTTCTGTTTTAATAGAGCCAGTCATGAGTCCATATGACTGTAATTCTCATACAGGAGATGTGCTTTCTTATTTCACAGCAAACATCCAAAAGCAGCTATGAAAACCAAATATGCCATGGGGATAGTGAATCTGTTTCCAAGACTCAAGGATCCGTTTACTAGCACAGGTCATGTAAGTATTATAATCTGGGCCCATATTCAAATAAATACTTTGACTAAGTAAGTTTTTTTACTAAGTATTTTGGCTAAGGTATTTACTTATTTTGTATTCAATTCAGTTCTTAGCATTTTACTTTAGTAAGTCAAAATTTAAGTAAAATACTTATTGAGAGGCATTGTGACATCACGATTTTGTGACCAAATGATGCGCAATCAACACATTGCACCAAAAATGCGCTACTTCATAATTCTCCGCAGCTGAGAGTGACTGCGCACATACATGTAAGCCTTCATCTACCAGTTAAATTTGTAAATGCTTTGGCTTAAGTCTCCTCTAGAGGTGTCTTAAATTTAAAGTAAAATACTTAGCCAAATTTATGAATTGAATACCAAAATCTGCAAAGTATTTTATCCGAGCAAAAATCTAAGAAAAAATATTTATTTTTCTGACTGAAGTATTTAATTGAATATGGGCCCTGCATGGTCCTCTCTGATAAGAAGGTATTGCATTCCATTAATCAAAAGAAAACTTATGATACTCTGATAAGATAAAAATACCCTCAAAATCTCTCTAAATTATATTCTGAGAAGAATTTTTTTTTTTAAATTTTATCTTGTGTAGGTCACACTCCACCATCTTTGGCACAATATCCAATAAGAAATGTATGATACCATTCTACTCTCCTTCACAACCACTCAAAACTCTTTTTTTCTTGAAGTGGGGCAGAGTGATGGCTGCTTCCTTGTATCAAAGTCAAGATGCTTGCATTATATGACACTAATGCTACTTTGCTAAAATTTCTTTGAAAACTACAATTTCTCATCACATCATTTTGTGCATCATTTCAAGGTTAATATTATCAACAAAAAGCTTATACATACATTTTCAACCACGCGGTCAAAGATTCATCTCGTTCTTTCACTTTAGGAAGCTTATTTTGATGCAAGAAGTAACACGGGATTCCTGGCTGCTAGAATAAAAAATGTTAACCGCACAACAGAGGAGAAGACATCCAACCCATTACCCAAGCCATCAAGCAGAGATGGTGGTCCTGGGAAGGTCCGAGAAGGTGACCAAGAATCTGCTCCAGGCTGCACCTATGATGAAGACCTCAACTGGTTACGACACTGTCCAACATTAGAACGTGATTCTACCCTGGTTGTTGAAAAGATGAAATCCACTTTTCCTGTTAGACAGCATATGGTCAGGGACGGACGCTCCGCATCGGATATTTTGGAACAGTTTCCTTTTGAAACTGTTCCAGGTTTGGTAAGTGTTACAAAAAAATTTACTCCTAATTCTTGATTTAGCCTCTCAGGCCTAAGGCAACAAAATTATGTGTATGGGAATTAAAGCATCAGAATTATTACTTGGCACTGAGGCATCAAATTCATATTTCTCTGTTTTATTATATATGTTTGAGATTTTGAAAATATCAGTCCGAAGATTCTGCCAGTTTTATCCTTCAATCTGTATCTGTATTTACCGCATGTGACTGTCTGTTGGTGAACAATCACCATTACTGGTTGTCATGTACCTTTGGACAGTGAGCATCAACATGAGTGATATCTAGCAAATCTAATCTATTTCAAAGGTCCAGCAAGTTTCATTCATGTATGGATTTTGTGTAGAGAGACCTTCAAAAGTACTTCTTAGTGGTTGCTATTCAGATAAATATTTGAAGAATCCCCTTTTCCTGGATCTGGGGTGTGTATATATGGGGGTCTGAGCTTTGACGGTACCTTATTATATTGCTGATTTAGTCTAACTGGGGTATCTGTACTGTAAAATTATGCATAGTTTATTTTTTCTCTCTTTTCCCCGTTTTCCTTTTACATGTATTCTTGCAGATTGAGGTAGATTTTCGGAAACTTTTTCCTGAAAATCACTCGCGTTTCCTGACCAAATGGCCCGAGTTGAAGCCCAAGGTTGTTACACTTGCAAGACAACTTCTGAAGCAGAAAGGAAACTTGACAGTGATGGAGCTTCTGTCATCTTATGACAGTTCTGATCAAAATAAAGAAGGTATTTTTGCACATTCCCTTGAATGCACCCTCCGATGTCATAAAGGGTGGAATTCTTGATGGTGGTTTATTTGAGACCATGGATAAACCATTGATAGGTTAGTTTAAATTTGAGCATATATGTGCTTCACACAAGCATGTTCATTGGACAAGTTTTAGAATACATGCAAATCTAATCCAATCCATGGTTTTGAACCAAGTTTAGACCTTGGTCTTAAACCACCATTGAGAATTCCACCAAAGAGCTTGCAGTCTCATTAAAAATGTATATTAAGGGACAAGTATGCTGAAATCACAAAAAATGACCCATCCCAATTAAAACAATTCCCCCCCCCCTTTTTTTTGTCAACTCCTCCAACAAATTATATTTATCTGGAAGGCTGGGATACAGTAGGGTTATTGGGCATCTCAAATAATGTGGACTCTTGTTGCAATGAGAATTACAAAAAATTACATTACATGCCCACTTGGCAAAGTTATTTGTAGTTGGAACATGCTCTCCATAATTCTTTTATTATATTAATTATATAATTATGAAGAAGAAATTTATATAATTATGAAGAAAAAAGTTTGTTGCATGGCCCATTGTGGAATCTTTATAAGGATTATCACATTGCCAATCATTACTTTTGAAATAGAATGAGCTTCTGTTTTGAAACAAAGCATCATGTTTATATGTTCACTTTGTTATTTTTCTTCCTCAGATATGATATGCATGGCTTATTATCTTATAATATGAACTTGAATCGACCCCACAGGACCCTGCATTTACATATTAGCAGCTTGCTTGTGTTTACTCTGTCTTTATTTGAAGATAAATGCTTTAGAATTCAGAAAATCATGATATTTTTGTTTTTCTTCATTAGTTAACTTTGAAAAATATGGTGGCCCATAGGGGACATATTTGATAAATTGTTAATTGCAACATTTGATTCCAGTATTGATGCAATTTTTGTGATTTAATCATGAAAAGGATGTCAAATTGGGTAGAAGCATGTTAAATTCAGTAGAACAAGAAAAAAATTGTAAAAAAAAAAACATGAACTTATGCTACTAAAGAGTTTGTTATATATGTGTCAACAGAGAACAATCTAGGTTAGGTGCTTTGCCATGAATGTTGCCTTCTCCCATGCATAAATATCCCGTTTATTATTTTCCTATTGATTTCTTTTTTCCCATCCCCCTTTGTATAAATTCTCATAAGAAAGAAGAAGAAGGCGTTGCTATAAGTGTCAGTAAAATTTCTCCAAGGGTGCCAAGCTGGCATCAATTGGATTTTTGGTTTAGTACCCCTAAACTGCATTAACAGCCACTTGCATGCTTTGGCTATAATATTGATAAGTCCTCGACTATATACTTATTTCTTATAATAGTTTCTTGTTACAGGCTATTTTGATTCAAATTTTAGCAGGTCAGTTTGTAATTATTTTGGTACATTTAACTTCTATTTTTCACCTTGATCAACATGTAAGCCTGTTTAATAATAACCATTTTCATTTTGTAATGCACAGGATGGAATTCCAGCACATCTGCTATCCTCCTCCTCTTGTGCCTATTGCCTCCTGCAAGCCAAGGGAAGTCCAAAGCTGCGTCAGCAAAAGTGTCCATTTCTTCAGCTCTCTCGAGGGTTATTCAATTTCAGAAGGTATTTAGCTTTTCATTACGAAAGAGAACTGTAAATATTAAGTACCGGTAATACCCTGTCACATAAAACACATTCTTGCTGCATTAAAAAAAAAGTTTCAGAAAGCATCGTGATGTGTGTTCAAAGAGAACAATTATATTGGTTTATGATCTCTTACATGAAGAGGCTTAGACTGATTTGGACAGAGAAGGTGCTCGAGAAATTTAGGCCTATTCAAAAACTTCACCCGCCTTGAAATTGGTCGGAGTAAAATAAACTAGAACAGTAGACATCAAGATTTGCAAACAAATACTAGGAACATGTTGTGTATGAAAACATAGTAACAACTTGTGTGATATATCAGGCATGTTGCCTTTGATTTTCACAGCCCTACATGGAGAATCAATAAATGAAAAGGAATATTTCATGCCACAAATTTGCTGCAAGTTAATAATAGTGCAGAAATTGCAGTATCTTTATTTTTCGTACTCCTTTTGTGGAAGTTGAAATGTCTTGACCACATTAGAAAGACCCTTTTTAATCATATACATAAAACAAGCTTTGAAAGTACTTGCATTTTTACCCCTCTACAGGGTAAGAAAAATTGTATTTCATTACAAAAAATATCATCTGATATTTTGATGTTATATCATTTGATGGACCAATTCCAATTCTTTTCTTTGATGTAAATTTGATTTGGTTTTATGTCCTACATTATTGTCCAATAACCCTTTTGTAAAAACACAATTTCCCCCAGTACTACATGTAAGGCTGTCTTTTAAAAATGTTGATCGAAATATGTTGTTCATTGAAATGCGTTGAGTATTGAAATGCGTTGAGTGCTAGTTACATTCTATACAAATAATTTGTTTTCAACACAGACAGGAGGGAGTATTCAAGCATTCCTCGACAACACAAAAGAGACCAAGAGTCAACCGTTCCTTCTGGCAATTGGCAATTCCAAGGCCCGAATCACCAACTACATGATCATTGTGGATCACAAGGCCATTCCATGTTCGGCACGCACGGTCGAAGCAGCAGTAGATTTACTCTTCAAGACCCACTTTGTCTTTGGCCTGCAGTACTGCTTGTCTCTGCGGCAGTTCTGGACTTTTGTCCAGACTGCCATTTTTGAAATCGATATCGGAGTGTCCCGGGAAACACCAAGAGTACGTGAAATTAGATCGAAATTGTTAGCACCATGATTTGCTTCAAATGCCACAAACAGTTTGCAATACCCAAATTGGTTCAACATTTGAGATTGAAACATGGAGTTATTGAAGATGGTAAAGAAGTATTGACCTGTGGGCAGGGAGCTTGTGCGAGAACATTTCATACTTTTCGAGGATTTCGGGGACATTTGCAGACTCACCTTAAAACCGATTTTCCAGATAATAAAGAGCAGTCTAATGAAAATGATAAAGTGAGTGACTTTCCTGAAGAAAGTCTTGAAAGTCTTCAAGAATACAATATTAATAATGATGAGATTGTTGAAGATCAGGATGTATATGAAGATGACATTTTATCTGTAGATACCTTGAACAGGCAGTGTGTAAATGTAATTTCAAAATTTTCAGCAAATAGTGCAAACTCTGGAAAAGTTGTAAATGATGTAGTAGAAACAACCAGTGCGATTGTAGGTGATGTAGTAAAAAGTGCATCGGCAGCCGTTACAGCTGCTTTCTTAAAACATAAGCTGCCTATAGAATCCGAGGCTTATAAGGAGATTCAAACACATTTTGCTATGCTTGAAAAGCCCTTTGAAAATTTGAATTCAGAATATAAGCGGACAAAGTATTGTGAATCAATTGGACTTGTTGAACCACAAGAAATCAAGTTAGGCATCCGATATGATAGTCGTCTCAATAAAAGAACTAAGCAGTATGAACAGATTGCTATTGAAGATACATTTGTTTACGTTCCCATTTTAGATTCTTTGAAGCAGCTTTTAAGCAATAAAGATATATTGCATTTTGCTACTCATGACCATAAGAGCACAGATGGTGTAATGAGAGATTATTGTGATGGTTCACAATTTGAGAAAACCCCTCTTTTCCATGAAGATGAGAATGCCCTCCAAATTCACTGTTTTTATGATGATTTCGAGACTGTGAACCCCATTGGTTCAAAAACAAAAATTCACAAGATAGGTGCTTTATATTTCATTTTGAAAAATCTGCCACCAAAGTATAATTCCAATCTTTCCAATATCAATCTTATAGCTCTATGGTATGCTGAAGATGCCAAGAAATATGGATTTAATGCTATTCTCAAGCACATTGTAAAAGACATTAATATCCTGTCAACAGTTGGCATTGCTCTCCCTAATGGAATTGTGAAGAAGGGGACCATTACTCAAATAAGTGCTGATAATCTTGGTGCTAATTCCCTACTGGGATTTGTAGAGAGCTTTTCTGCTCATTATTACTGTCGATTATGTGTTACAAGTAAGGAAGAGGCACAGAACAAATTCAAAGAGGTTTCAATGGATATGCGCACCAGGCAGACTTATGAGCAACATTTAGAAGAAGCTGAAGCTCAAACTACCCAGTCACATGTGTTTGGAGTGAAACAAAAGACTGTATTGAATGATTGTATTTACTTTCATGTCTTGGCAAACTTTTCACTAGATATAATGCATGATCTTTTGGAAGGCATAGTTCAGTATGAGCTGAAACTTGTTCTAGAGTATTTCATATATGAAAGGCAACCGCCCCTCTTGTCCCAAGATGAACTGAATCAGAGAGTCGCCAGCCATTGCTTAAACCGTACAGATAACAAGAACAAACCATCCTTTATTAAACTTAGGTCAGCTAGGAATGATGTTGGACAGAAGGCTATGCAAGCATGGTGCTTGATTCGAAATCTGCCATTCATAATTGCTCAAGACATTGAAGAAGGAAATGTCTACTGGGAATTGCTACTTAGATTACTAGATTGTATGGACATTATTTTTGCTCCTCAATTGACAGCAGGCTTGATAGCCCAATTGTCTATTCTTACTGAAGAACATCACACACATTTCCAGAAAACCTTTCCTGACAGAAGGTTGTTGCCAAAACACCACTTTATGGTGCATTATCCAACGTGTTTGAGAGAAGTTGGGCCACTCATACATGTATGGTGTATGAGGTACGAAGCGAAACATCACTATTTTGGCCGTGTTGCAGAATCTGTGCGTAATTACAAAAACATTTGTAAATCACTTGCCAAAAAACATCAGACAGCACTAACGTTCCATCTTCAGTCAAACCATCCTTTGGAATATCTGGAGGTTGGGCCAGGTAGTTCACTACTTTTGTCAGATTTAGATGAAAATATTGGACAGATTGTGCAAGAGCAAATCCAAGTAGAGGATCTTTCTACTGAATTATTTGATGCCAACTGGGTTAAAGTACATGGAACACATTATCAGTTGTCACTTCTGGTCTGCCATGATGTTAGCGAGCTTCCTCTGTTTGGTCAAATAGAGCATATCATTGTACACAATAGCACTGTATTTTTTGTACTTGTCCAATTAGATACAGTGTATTACAATTCACACTATCATGCCTATGCAGTAGAATTTAGTTTTCCACGTTGTCATGTAGTGAAGAATCAAAAGGAACTTGTTGACTACAAACCACTAGATTTGATGACAACTTTGTCGAAGACAGACTCGAGGAAGTATGTAGCACCAAGGCATGTACTTTTTAAGTAATTTAAAGCTTTCAAGCTAATGTCTGGTTTTGCTTAGTGGTATCAATTGGTTTTAAAAATAATTTTGATCAATAATATTTTGGACTCTTAATTGTTAACATCTTTAAATTGGTTAATTCGAAACCAAATTGAAGTCAAATAGCTGTTGTATATTTTTCTTTTTTTTTCTTACAAGAAAAACAATTCTATGATGTTTGTGCATGAAAGCCAGTGAACTAGAAGTGCATGGACTGATTTTTGTTGTTGTTGTTTATATCCTGTTGGAAAAACGAGCAGCGAATTAGTTGATATAGAAATGCATAATTTTACTTTTTGATTTTTTCTCCCAGGAGTAAAATGGGAAATACATGTTTGTAAACAGAAAGCTGTAAAAGAATGTTCACCTATATTAGAATGAATGTGGAATTTATAGTGTTTTTTTAATGTTTTTGAAACATTTGTTTAACCCTTTACAAGCAGTGAAGGGGATAAAAATCCCCTGAAATAATTAAATCATCCTGAATCTCAATGGTTGCAGGCCTGTGGTAAAAAAAAATCTTGTTAAACAAAACTGCTGGATAAGATTTGTTAGTTTTGCTATTGTTCTTGAAGGCTGCTTCCTAGCATAAGACATTAAAAAGCCTTACTATAATTAGTCTGCGAGCACAGACCATTGGCTTCGGTTTTGCAATTTGCATAGTGCACGATGTAAAATGGAATATGTTTGTAAACAGAAAGCTGTAAAAGAATGTTCACCTATATTAGAATGAATGTAGAATTTATAGTGTTTTTTCAATGTTTTTGAAACATTTGTTTAACCCTTTACAAGCAGTGAAGCTAGGAGATAAAAATCCCCTGAAATAATTAAATCATCCTGAATCTCAATGGTTGCAGGCCTGTGGTAAAAAAATCTTGTTCAACAAAACTGCTGGATGAGATTTGTTAGTGTTGCTATTGTTCTAGCATAAGAAATTAAAGTCATACTATAATTAGTCTGCGGGCACAGACCATTGGCTTCGGTTTTGCAATTTGCATAGTGCACGATGTAGAGTCTGCATTTAGAGACTACATATACACATACAGTTATGCTCCCTTTAAGGGATCATGATATGAGTGAAAGTAGTCTCTGACTGCAGACTCTGAAATATGCACTACGAAACTTGCGAAAAACCGAAGCCGAGAGTCTGCCTGCAGATTATACTAGCAGTTTCCAAGGTTTTTTTTTGGGGGGGGGGGGGCACTCTGTATATTTCATATGAAAAAGATTCTGTGATATTTTCCTTCAGCATGCATGTACTAGGATTCAAGGTGAAATGTGTCAAAATTCTTATTAGCTACATAATTCACTCTGATGTAGAAGCATAATGTTTGTTTTTTTTGTTTTGTCTTCATTTATACATGCATTTTGCATCCTGTTTAGTTTCTATTTATTAGAAACGACTTTGATTTTTCATTCCTTGAAAGGAATTATGACATTGTTTAAAGTTTTTATATTGGAAAATTTTTAGTTACTTGTTTCATCCTTTTTTTTTTTTACTTATAAGGGTGGATTCATAATAACAGATTTTGAATGATTTTTAGTTACTTGTTTCATCCTTTTTTTTTTACTTATAAGGGTGGATTCATAATAACAGATTTTGAATGATTTAAAAAAGTGTGTTTTGTTGTATTCAGACAAATGAGTCACAGATTTTGAATACATGACAAAAGGATTTAATGTTGAACCATACAAGATAAAAACGCTAAGCATCATTGATTTCAACATGAATGAAAACAAGTTGTTTAATTTATTGATTAAACAAGCACCATGTGTTTTTGTTTACGAAAAAAAATTGTTTCTTTTCACTTCTTGTGTGTATTTGAATATTTTCTGTGCATGTGTTAAGATGGAGTGAGCTGGAATGAATTGTTGGTGTTGAAAGAATGGTGTGTTGAGTTTTTTAAACACTGAGACTAGCATTGAATTGCAATACCAAGAGTAGAAAAGTAGTAGACCTTTAGTGTTATATAACACCAAAAATAGGATTTATTGCAACACCGAAGAATGGTGCTGGATTTTATATTAACACCATAAATAGAATTGGATTGCAACACCAAGAGCAGAATTATACTATTTAATTCTAGAATTGGTGTAAAATAACACCAACAATAGAATTGAAGTGCAACACCAAGAGTAGAATTAAAATTATTTCATTCCAGGCGGTGGTGTTAAATAACACCAGAAATCAGATTCATTGTTACACCAGAAAATGGTGTAGGATTTTATATTAACACCAAAAATAGAATTGAATTGCAACACCAAGAGTAGAATTGAATCATTCAAATCCAGACCTTGGTGTTAAATAACACCAACTGGTGTTTTCCGATATAGATACCGGAATGGTGTTAATATTAACACCTATGGTGTTGAATTTAACACCACTGTTTTTGCAGTGCACTCTCTCTCTCTCAACCTAAACTGCACATGCTTGAATAGACCTCGAAAGGTTTTGAGAATCAGGAGTAGATGTGAACTTAGTTTTGCCTACACACAAAAAACAAGAACTCCCTGTTTCGAGTAAAACCCTTAACAAACTCATATAGTCGGGTGAATTGCAGTTCGAAAATATGTATTTTTTACACCTAAACTGGAGTACATGACCAATCATCACATTTGTTACCGCCTTGGTGAGTTTCATTTTATACTCGATGTTATATAAACAAAATCACTTGAACGAGTATTCTTAACTGGTGTAGAAAAAAGGTGAGTAAACATGCTCAGTTCTCGATGAAAATCATGTTAAATGAGTAAATCTACTGCCTAGTCAGTAAACCAAGTAATTAACGCATCACTGAGTTTTCATTAACTGTGGGATATTTACTCATCGACTCGTTCTTTGAAAACTTCCAATACTATGTTAATTGTCTCACTCATTTCATGTGTATAGGATCTAGAGTCGGAGAAAATTATCCACGAATCTGAGTACGACGGCCACGTGCGAGAGCTCGCGCATGCTATACACTCTCAAAACATTGGTAACATTTTCATGTATTAAAACTGGTTGGTTAAATTAAATAACCAATCGTTAATTAAAGTGACATGGTTGATTAAAAATGGTGTTTGTTGAAGATCGTTTCGCACGTGCGGTTAATACACGCTTAAAAATGAAGTGTTGAATAGAGCTCTTTCAAAAGTGCTGAAAAGGGAAAACGCTACTTCACCCGTTTAAAAGGTAGGAAAATGGCTACGTACGAGTCGCGCATGGTGAAAGCTTTTATTAATTATGCCTGTCCTTGTATGTGTGTATATATGTCCCGCCCCCCCCCCACACTCAGGTTTCGAAATGACCGCATGCGTGTTGCCAAAATGTCCGGTAAAGGAGTACTTTTCGTGCGACAAAGTCCGGCCCGAGAAATGTAAAAAAAGGGGTGTATTCGACTTTCACCCGGAGATTTCTTTAAAAAGGGGGTGTTTTTCTCTCATCTCTTTGTAATAAAAAAGGGGTTTGTAAAATATCTTGAAGTTGAACATAGAAAAATTGATGAAATCCCGCGATCAGATTTCAGAAATTCCTGCTAGTTTTGAAAGCTCATTTAGGATTATTTCATTATGAAAAGTAAAAACATTAAGTCCCATATGCACTCCCGTCCCAGTACGGCGGCAGTACGGACTTCTCAAAATCTGTGTGAGAGAGAGAGAGAGATAACAACAAAACGTATAGTCTGTACGGCGCATCCGCTAGCTGCACGCTCAGCATGCATATCGGGCTAGGCTCGGCATCAAGATGGGGTACGACCGAGGTGTGGGCCCTGCCAAAATTGTCATGATTGCGACGTCTTTGAGCAGTACCCAGTCTCCTAGTTGTGGATATTGTGGCTGTCTACCTGTGGCTCACAGGGTGGCACATTCAGGTGAGTAGTTTGCCCTATAGTTTGATCGCAATAGTAACACTTTCAAACTTTTCCTACACCCATGAAAATGAATATGTGGGACTTGGATCTAGACCTATGTAGTTTTGTGCTACCCTAGTTCACACACAGCTGCATTACTACTACTATCCTGGTTGTGTATTAAAGGTAGGTGTTACTACTGCAGCTAGAAGGGATTAGACCACACAGCGAGCCAACGAGGTCACTGTGACAGGTGGCTATCTCATTAACTCAGCTCTCATTTAACATAAGAAAAAGAGGATCATGGGGGACCAACAGGCACCGATTTGGGAAGTTTTCTATGTAGAGGGAGCAAGTAGCTACAAGTAGGACAGTGTGCCTTTAAAGGGATCGTTTAACAATGTTGAATCTGTGATGCAAGGCCCTACATGTTTTCAGTGTCTGTGATATGGTGTAATATTGAAGCCCTAAAAAAAATTGTGCTTCAAATGATCAAGAAGAAGAACTTGAAGAAGTGCCAACCAGAGCTTATCTGAGATGAGAGGGGGGGGGGGGTATGCATGTCCTGAGATAGGGGGGTACATTGAGCAGTGTTTCGGATTTAGGGGGGGTCTCCAAGGCAGGAAAAGCCTGTGAAAAGCCCGCGAAAGGGGGGTTCGGAAATGTTGGCAGTACTCAGATAGGGGGTCTTTTCAAAAAGAGGGTACAAGCATACGCGTACCCTAAATAACACTGAGTGGGGGGGGGGGGGGGGTATATGTCTTAGTTAATGTAATGTCTATATTGTCAATATGTTGCTTTTATTTACTGAAGATTTTACTTTTGGGGTTGTAGAAAAAGGGGACCAGCCTAGATAGGTCAATGGCCTTTTCTGGTCCCTCACATCCCTACTCCACCCATTAATCATTTTTGGTGTTACTGTTGTTGTTTTATTTTGTCGTTTTATTTGTTCTTATTATATTCTATATATATTGCATTTTGTATAATTGTATTTTGAATGTTATAATGCTGTAAGTTTTTATTGGATGTGAAATAAACTGAACTTGAAACTGAACTTGAACTTGAAAGTGTTGATTTGACTTAATAGCAATCTTGCAGGGTTAACAATTTCAAAAGTGTTGGGTCACATGAACAATTTGATTGGTCCAAGCTTTCAGTGACGTCAGCATCATAGCGTCGCCCACGGCGTCCCCTGAGCTCATCGCCAACCTTTACGTGCGCTGTCTTGATTTTATTAGTCCAAAATCATTCTGCATCTTCCAGAAACAGGTAAGCTATACTCCATCCTTTGAAAATCTATTTCACTGATAATTAAAGACAATTTTGATTCGGAAATTGGTAATATATTTCGGTAAAAGAAGTCACAAACAGGACATTTCTGGATGTTTTCTTCAGCTTTACGGCGGGTCTGTGCTATTGCATTCAAATAACTATATGGAAGTGTATTGTATTACCGCCTGGACATAACACAGGTCCATAATTACCGGACAAGTTTTCTTTCATGTCACCTACATCACTACAAATCAATTAATATTCACTGCCAAATACATTTTTCTATTCCAGAAATCTTCATTATAAAAAAACATACCTGCTATTTTCTTAATATTTATCAAAATTTAACGAAAAATAGATTCAAAACGACCCTTGCAAATATATTCAATATATTCAAAATCGCGAAGAAATTTATATTGTATTACCGAAAGTGTAATCTCTACATGGCCAGCCGGATGCGATTGCGCGCGCGCAACTTCCTGTGTGTATGTAGCGTGAATGTATGTAGTTTGCTACTCATACTGTGTGAGTGGATCTGTCGTCTGCTTATTTGTACTGAATTGTTTGGCCGGTGTGGTAGGCGATTTGTTCCGCGGAACGAATCTACTGGATCGACTCGTTCGCAGATACGTTCGAAAGCCGCCGTTCTTATCCGACATTGGCCGAACGTTTCTGCTTATATAATCGCATATATTTTTATTACTTGTGTCGAATAAACATGGTAAAAATAAATTTTAGCTTTATCTTGATACTTTTGTATTTATTGTTGGAATGAAAACCAATATTATTTTTTTTGAAATATTACTTAATAATAAGGTTTATAACCTCGTACGGAATTACCCGCGCGCGGTACGAAAAATAAATAAATAAATAACCTACTGACTAGTATATGCGCATAGAGTACATGTATATCATATGCATGCACGCACGTGCATACTCGGCACGATATATTGCGACACAGCATGCTGATCTGGGCGCGAACTCGATAACGTCAACGTGAATTTCGACAGCATCGACCTTCAGCATTCATTGTCATCGTAGTCGTAGGTCAACCTCGTAGTCGTACGTATGAGCGATAGTCATAAAAAATGGCAGATGAGCAATTTGTTGATGATTGCAGGAACATCGAAAGGTTTCTTGCGAATAGGAGTTATCCGGAAGGGATGAGTGACAACAAGAAGAGGGGGCTCCGAAAGAAAGCAGCCAACTTCAAGTTGAGTGTGACACATGATGGGCTCACAGAATTAGTCTATACAGGTAAGTTATGCATTGTGTTTCTGAAAAATTCCTAGGTAATAATACCCTACACTCTAAAAAAACGGAGATCGTACGTGGTTACTTTAACGACACTTTTGCCGTGGTTAAAAATTATTAACCACGTTTGCGGTTATTTTCCTCGTATTTTGTCGTATTTTTTCTTGAAACAACATCAATACAATTTTGACTGCGCGTGGTCATTTTCGCCGTGGTCATTTGTTGTGATTGCGACTCGTAATTTCATTGGTTAATTGACAACTACGTCAGATCATCGCGCGCGTGTTTTAATATTTGATCGATATCGCGTAATTTGGAAAATGGACGTTGACGGGCTTTTAAAGGAGTGGGGTTTTGAGGAGTATGCCACAGCTTTCAGAGGTAAGTTAAATGTACAGTAATCATCTAAATTACACAAATAAACATTATAGATTATTTGTAGGTATAGGTTGGCATGGCATATGAATAGGTTGTAAAGATTGAAGTGGATTATCTCAAAGATTTTTCTCTGTCTCGGAATCGTGCGGGCTTCCTATGCTGTACCGTGGGTGCTGTAGAACTTGGCCGGGGGGGGGGGGGGGAGAACTTGCTTTGAAATTAGATTTCCCGAGAATGCAGTAAACATGCGACTTATAAGTTATATCAAACGATTTATTTGCATTTTCCTCATAAAATACTTGTATCTTGCTGTTCTGTACTCTCTAAATTCGAAAGACTTAGAATTTAAATCTTAATTGAGACTGACAATAATCTAAGTCTTTAAGACTTATTTTCCACGTTCTTTGATTAAATTTTTCTTTCGAGACCGTGAAAAAATCTCCTGTTTAAATCTTTTAAGGAGAATTAAACTTGAAGCCAATCAGATTTACGATGACGCAGCACGTGATCGAACACAACTACTCGCGCGCGCGACGACATCTTTCTTTTTGCGGTTGTGTGGAGTGATGATCGTCTTCGAAGATGGAAGAATTCTTATCGAAAAACAGGATTGATCAAGAGGTCATTGTCAACTTGAAAGGTATGTTGTTAGTAAGTGTACATTCAAGCACATTTTGAGTAGCTTTTATTGTAATAATACTTTATATTGTGTTGTAAATTAGTATTAGCGCGTAGCGTTGGGCTCGTTGGTAGCTGTAGCCTGTACTGTAGTCACTCGAATGATCTGATTGAGCACTGCAATACATATCCGCCGTACACAGTGCGTGACCTCCACAACCCAACCTCAACATTTTGAGTGGAAAGTCATGGACCTACCGTATCATATCATAATAATAACATTACATGTCACTGCTTTCTGATGGTGAACTGTGTGTACAGTGTGTACATAATTATTTGCAGATATTTCGGTCAACCAAATTCACGAAGGTGGTTACTTTAGATTTAGACCACATAGACTCTAGTCTAGATCTAGATCTAGGTCTATGCAGATTTCATGGCATGAATGGGCTTGATTTAAGCGCGTACGCTTAGAAAGGCCCAATAATGAACACGCGTTTTGGCAAAAGGCGCTTAGACTCTAATTTACTCTAGTTGCTATGATCATTATTCAGAGTCTTAAGATACATGTACTGTGCAATAAAAAATGGGGAAAATTAAAAGTGCAATTAGGTCTAATTAAAAGCATACTGACATACACGTTTTACTCAGCTAAAGTCTTATGGCATAATTTGCTTCTTCCACCCACCTAGTACCTCCAACTTTGATGCTGATATCACCATGTGACTGGCACTGCCATAAAATAAATTCAATTTTAATGTAGACACAAAGTCTAACATGTAAGTGCATTACTTTGCTTTATTGTCCAGAAATCCAACCTGGCATCATATTTGTCACAGACACCACAAGGCCTGGTGCTTCTAAAACATCTAAATGCGGGTGGGACACTATCAATACCTCAAAGGCAGTTATTGGTACGGCTGAGCGTTTCTCATCTGACAGAGAATTGTGGTGACTTGTAAGTATGATATAATTGTAAGAGTAGCAACAATTGTAACAACAAAATTCTTTGGGGGTAGGCGTATTGTAACTTCAAGTCTTTTGGTGTATTTGGAGTAGATAACATAATCATTACAAACCTAAATACTGCACCTTGAAAAATATTGGTATGATGCATGTTACAATATTTTTTTCATGCATGTGTGGGTGGGTGTGGGCGTGTGGAGGGTCTAGTGGGTAAAGTTTGATCTTATTCTTTAAAAAACCCAGGAAGAAAATGTGGTTATTTGGGGGGGGGGAGGGGGGGGGGAGGGGGGGGGAACAGGTGATCAGCAGGAAGAACAAAAATACACAATTTATGAAGAAGCCCTGGGGGACTACATAAAATTAAGGATTGGAAAGATTTTATTCATTACCTATAATGATTTGTTGAGCTGCATGGTTACACTGCTTATACACTGCACATTCCCTGATATTCAATCTTTATGGGGTTTTTTTTTTTGCGTGTAATACTTCAGGTATCCAAGAACTGACGAAAAAACTGCACTTGCCAAGGAGATTGTACAAACTTGGCCTGCAACAAAAGATGCAACACCAGGGTTACAGGGCCATGTAAGTACAGAAAATTATATAAAAGATTTTTTAATTCACTTCAAAAAGTTGCAGATCCAATGAGTGCACTGCGTTTGTTTTGCGCGTGGTATGGGCTATGCATGGCAGTGAATTATTTCAATAAAGTGAGAACATGGTGAAGAGTCCTGTATCTGCAACTTTTGAAAGTGAATTTTCTAATAAACTAATTTTCATATTTCAATTAAAACATTTATAGACAAAAATAGAGCAATATGACATTTATTTGTGTGCTTTGTATTCCCTATGTTAAGTGAAAGAGTCCCACAAAAGATACATTCCTACATCATCAAGATTCTTGGAATTCTATTGGTCAATGAACCAGTGTTGAATATTTGAATATTTAACAATAACCTCATCCACCGTCGGCGAGGTTAAGGCAAAGGCCATCGTCGATGTGAATTTAAGCGGTCTTTGGTTTGGAAGGATTAAGGATTTTCGCTATTTTGGACATTTGCTATATTCTATACAATAATGATCACTGGATATCATTGATATCAGTGAAAATAATCAAAAAATGCAAAGTAGTCTATGTCTATAAATTTTATGTGACGTTTTCAATGAAAAACAGTGAATATTTTACCAAATATTAAGATTTCTTGGGAAAAACTTGATTTTGGAGTTTGTTTTTCCATGAACCTATCAATGTAATGCTAGGAGTCCACTGGGCCGGCGCCAGTTGGTGCCAGTTTGCGCCAATGCAATTTACTGTGGAGCCTAGTGTCGCCAATAAGGTGCCTAGTGGCGTGTAGTGGCTCAAACTGCCTCCCAACTGGCTCGTGGTGGCCCGTAACGGCGCCAAATTTGAATGTGGAGGCAAGAAAATTTCAAAATGTTTGAAATTTTCGTCGCGCCACTTGCATCGAGCAATCAGCGCCAAGTGTCCGCCAAGTGGCACCAAATGGCGCGAACATATCGCCCTTTGGCGCAAACAATCCGCCTATTGGAATCCACTGGAATGTAATGGCGCGCGCCAAGTTGCGCCAATGAGATTTCGCGCCGCATGGCGCCACTTGGAGCCAAGGGGCACCTTGTTCGCGCCACTACGCGAGCCAAACGGCACCCGATTGGTGACTACTTCGCGCCAAATGCCACCTGGTTGCCCGTCATTCGGCGCCACTTACCGCCTATAAAAGCAGGGCGGCATCGCAGGACTTTCTCACAGTGATGGCGGCAGTTCTCCAAGCTCCAGGGATGAGGTTGTGCTGGGCATCCTCCTGGTCCAACATGCGGACGTCCAGTGCCTGATAGCGCTTCCTGATGAGGTTGTTCAGCATGACGGCAGCTTCAACGAGCAGGCGGACTGCATATGGAAAAGTTTTGGGCGAATTCGTTCATAAAATGGATTGGTCACCGAGCCGGTCAACTCTGCACAGAGCTTCGCACCAAGTGCCGCAGTGTGCACTCGCACGTAACACAGAGGGTCGACTGGTCACTGGGTGCGTCCATTATGACAAAATAGGGAGAATGGGTCTTGTTCATAACATAAACATAAAACAAGGACGATTTCATTTGCATGTTTATGTCTTTTAATGAAACTCTAAGACGACACAAAAACAATAACAAGACTTTAAAACTGTTGAAGAATGAATTCATATCGATAATTCAATATCAAGGAGTTCACTAATTATAATATCTAACCCCACAATCAAATGGAATATTCCTCTCTCACGGTCTGAGGTATACGACGAACAATTTTACAAAATCCTTTGTGTTTCTTCTTGGTCACTGGCAAATTACACAACAAATCCATGATTTATCACCATTTAATTATCATTACTACAGTCTACATGTCTTCTTCTTTCCATATTTAAGGTTGAAACTCACATATTGATAGAAATAACTACACAAAATGGACCGGTTCGGAGAACATTCCGAGAGGAGACGTGCCGTTTCAAATCACATGCAACGCAAAAGTTCTCACGCTAATGTGTACGTCTATGGAACTCGTGTAGTGTGGCATATTTCATGCTCTTGCGCAAAACGGAGCATGCATAAGAGACAGCAAATCATTGGATGCAAAAGTGCAACCTTTTCCTCTAATCCAATCAAAATGAATGATACATAACTGGAATCGTTAAACCCTCAGCTTCAATTTGATATGCGAGATGGTGCAATTCGGCCATCGTATCAGTTCTACAGCCAAGATGAGTATGGAGAGTTGACGAATTTTTGGCGAAAATCGGTTGACCTCCATAGAGAAAGTGTCGTGAAAGGTTTTTTTTTGAACATTTTTAAGCAAAAAGTGCAACCTTTCCCCATGAATGAAATTATTTCAAATTTATATCATAATAAAGAGAAAACATTGAATTTTAAAACACCGGCCAAGATGGTATTAAAAGTGGGTTCAGTTAGGCTGTTGCTGTGATTTAGCGTAGGTAATGCATGAAATGGTAAGGAATTTCACGTGTTGTAGCTCACGGTGCGATGCGTGCGGAGCAGATGAACGAAAGTTTTTCATATGTGTCTGGTTCCTGTCTCATCTGGCCAAGGAAGCACTGGAACCACAGAGCCAGAATGCCAAATGCATTTTCAACCACACGCCTTGCCCTGGACAGCCTGTAGTTGAAGATCTTCTGCCGTTGGACCATGTTACGACGGCCATAGGGCTTCATCATGTACGTCCTCATGGCGAAGGCATCGTCTCCCACGAAGAAGTACGGCATAGGGTGCTCTTCATCGTCATGGGGAAGAGGAGCTGGATCTGGGATGCCTAAAGTGCCAGCTTCAATGCACTCCTTCAGTTCACTGTTGTTGTAGATCTGGTCATCAGACTGATGGCCAAACCCACCCACATCGATCCACATGAACTGGTACTTTTAATCTACCAGAGCCATCAGGACAACCGAGAAGAACTGCTTGTAGTTGAAGTAAAGGCTCCCTGATTTGTTGGGCTTCTGGAGATGGATGTGCTTTCCATCATAGGATCCCAGACAGTGAGGAAGATTCCATCTGGCTTCAAAATCACCTGCAACCTCAAGCCAGCCTTCATTGATTGTGGGGAGGGAGATGACTTCTGCAGCATACTCATCCACTATCGCTCTGGCTACATCAGGAACAAACTTCTGGATGGTTTCCTTGCCCACTCAGAAGTTGTAAGACAGCTCGGCATAGGTGACCCCAGTGGCGAGATGGCGCAGGAAGATGGACAACTTGAGACCAGGGGAATGGCCTTCCTGATGTGGGTGTCCTTCTTCTGTAAGTCATCAAACATCTCTGGGGACACCCTGGTGTAGTTCTTGAACTTCCTCCTGTCATTCTCACTCAGCTCTTCCACCAAACTGTGGTATTGTCCACGTTCGGCCCTCAACTGTGGGTGGAGCATGGGTCTAAACCACCAGTTTTGCTTCCTTTTCTTCTTAGGAGGCTCTTCTTCTTCAGGATTGGCCAGCATAAGGTGATAGGCAGTGGCCACCTCAGCATCTCTCATCATCTTCTGATGGAGCAGCATCATCACTTCAACATTATCAAAAGCCTCAGACATATCGATATTGTAAATATTTAGTAGAGATGTTGTTCATTCAGCAGCTGAGGAGGGTCTGAACCAGGTAGCCAATGGCCGGTATTTATTTAGTCGGCAAGTAGCGCCAAGTGGCGGCAAGTTCAAACCAATTTGGCGACCTTTGGCACAAACTAATCACCAAGTGGCGCAAAGTAGCCGTCTATTGGCGCGAATGGCGCCAACAGGGTGAATTTTGGAATCAAATGGCCGTGTAATGACGCGAACTGGCGCGAACTGGCGCAACATTTAGGAACAAGCCGGGTGGCATTTGGCGCACGCCATATGGCACCCAGTTTATTCCACTTGGCGACACATGCCGAGCGGACATTAATTCGGCGCCACAGCGAGCCACTACGCGCCAATCACATAATCTTTGGCGCGAACTGGCACCAACTGGCGCCGGCCCAGTGGACTCCTAGCATCAGAGGTAACATAACCCCCTGAATCATATCTGACACTTCATATTGCCATTTTTGTGGAAAAAAATGGGAAAATTTGGACCTACTCTCATGAAACATGCCATATATTGTTTGGTGGTTATAGAAATAACTTTGTATGTAATTTGCAGGGTTCCCAGCCACTCTGTAAAACAGGGAAAATATATTTTTTTCCAGACAAGGTAAACGCATGGAATTTTACTCTGTATATTACCCTTTTCCCAGGAACACTTTTATAGTGAAGGTAATGGGTCAAGTTTTATCCAGTCAAGACTGAAAAACATCAGAAGCTCCCAGAAGGTGAGAAAGCGTGGTCATGATGGTAGCAAGAGACCAAGCCTTCCTGATGATCATGAAGAGCATTTGCAAGATTGGGAGGAAGACGAGCCAGAACTAGATGGTGTAGTAAATCAACAAACACTTGAAAAGGTAAACCATTATATCATGTTTGTATGCCTGAGTTCAAAAAAATTAAACCGCCAACCCCAGGATGGTTTAAATTGATCTTTAAGTATTTAACATTGCCTATGAGAAAGAACAATTTCCTTTTGCAAACTTGTACTTTTTCAGATACAAAGGTCAGAAGTTGGGCATATTTTCAATTTGTTATGTGTAAGTCTATGGGGCTCCTCCGCCTCCGGCTCCCGACCCTGACGTACTTGGAAATTAAGTCATAACTTCATTATTACTCAAATAATATGGGACTTTTTGCATTAGAAAGAGGATGAAATTAAGCTTACAGCAAATGCTAAACTTACACAAAAATGTTTGATTCTTCCTAAAAATATTTTACATGAAACATGAAAAAAAACCTAAAAAGGTAACAGCTCCACCATATTTAACAGACCATTATATTAAATGTGACCATTTACAGGTTGAGTGGATGAAGTATACAGCCCCCAGACAGCAAACAAAAGCTCAATTAACAGAAGTCTTTGTGGATACACATAAATACAGACAGGCCCTGATCACTCAACAAGAAATGTCCATTACTGATATTGTAAATCAGTTTCCTCGTTATAGAGATATGCCCCAGTTGGTAAGTATTTCTTGTTGTCTTACAATGAGAAAAGTTAAAACATTGTGGCCTTAACATTCTTTTGACAGCATGATTTTTCTTTTTTCTTCTTTCTTTCTTCCTTTTTTCCCCCTCTAGTTTCTTCTGATTTTGCCTCAAAGGCGAAAATATTACAGTGCACTTCATGCAGCACTTAAATTGTTGTACACTGAATTGACATTGACGGGTCTGCTTGTGAGATCAAAATAACACAAGGTTCAGAAGTTCTTGTTTTAAGCATTTTTACTGTAACAGTTTGCTTTTTTACTAGACTATCAAGTGCTGATAAAGTTAAGTGAAACTGCTCTTGTTATTCTTACACTTATTCCAAGGGTGGATCAAAGATTTTTTAAAAGAGGGGGTGCCAAAATTAAGGACTGATAGAGCTGTAGCACTTGTGGGCACCAGGCGCGGATCCACGGGCTCAATTCTTCCGGCCCGGCTATGGCAAGCCCTTTGGGTAAAAACTAGATAAACTCTGTTTTGCTCAGATAAACTCTGTTTTTCTCAGATAAACTCAGTTTATCAACAGATAAACACAGTTTATCAGAAAAACGCAGTTTATCAGTTGATAAACTCAGTTTATCAAGAAAAACTCAGTTTATCAATGATAAACTCAGTTTATCAATGATAAACTCAGTTTATCAGTTGATAAACTCATTTTATCAGTTGATAAACTCAGTTTATCAGAAAAACTCAGTTTATCAAACTCAGTTTATCAGTTGATAAACTGAGTTTATCATTGATAAACACAGTTTTTCTGATAAACTGAGTTTATCTAGTTTTTACACAATGGGCTTGCCATAGCCGGGCCGGTAGAATTGGGCCCGTGGATCCGTGCCTGGTGGGCACAGTGGGTGTCTGAGGGGGATGTGCCCCCTCAGAATCAGATACAAATTGTAATTGTATCCCCCGAACAGAGTTGGGAGGATACTATGGATTTGGTCTTGTCCGTCCGCCGCCAGAGAGATTTTTTTGTGAGCGCTCCACCGGCTGCAGTTCTTTTTGGATCATTGTAAAATTTGGCATGAAGGTGCGTTATGATAAAGGGAAAACGCCTATCATTTTTGGTGTCGGTGGAGTCATCCTTACCATCGTGACAACATTTTTGTGTGGAAATATTCTACAACATGTAACTTCTCCTGTTTTTACCCGATTGTCATGAAATTTGGCAAACAGGACCGATATAACATGGGGTTGTTAAAAATGGAATTTTTGGAACTGCCACGCCAAGCATTGCTATGGCAACCACACATTTTCTTGCGCACTCTACCGGCTGCAGTTCTTCTCGGATCATCTTCAAATTTGGCATGAAGGTGCGTTATGATAAAGGAAGACACCTATCATTTTTGGTTTGGGTTGTGGGACGGGTTCGGGAGATACATGTGCTCGGACAGGTACCCTGAGTGCTCTAGTTTCCAAAGTCAATTCGCATGATTTGGTGCATTCTTTTTGCCTGCCCACGAAGTCAGGTGCCCTATCTCTGCAAAAATAGAGGGGGTGCGTGCCGGGTGCCCCCCCTAAATCCGTACCTGTATTCTTCTAACACATGTTCTTCAATTGATCGTGCACATTTCTGCATTTTGTGATTTACCTGGCTATTGACCCCCTACAGTGTAGGCTCAGAAAAAGAACTTAATACGTGAGAACTTAATACAATTCACTCTTTGTTTTTCCTTCTTCCCCAGATCGGCATTGAGTTTAGTTTGCTTTATGGTGATGTGTGTGACAACTTTGTAAAGAAGTGGGGAACGTTTTATCGTCCTCGCATCATAGCACTGGCTAAACGAGACTTCCCAACAGTTCAGCAGGTTATTGCAGACTTTGAAGAATCCAATGGAGACAGTAAGTCCTTCCCAAGGAATTTAAATGGGAAATCTGTTCCTCCCGTCATTTTGCCGTCACACATGGAGGGGAGTTTCTGTACCTCCGCAGTTTTTTTTGGTTTCAGACTCAGAAGATTCAGATGACGGAACTATTGGAGAAAGACATGAAGAGGAATTAGATGTAATCTCTTTGAGGGATATCAAAGACAAATGCTTGCAACATATATGCAATTTGAGGTCATCATCAAGCATTACAACAACTGCAGCTAACTTGGTAACAGATCTAACAAAAGATATATTGGCAGATGTTGTGAACTTTTTTAGATCCAAAGCCAAAGACACATTTATTAACCTAGGATTTGATCCTCAGAATGAAGTGGAAATTCAGTCACTTTTCCAAGATCTACATGAACTAGAAAATCCTTAAAATTAGAGAAGTTGATTCTGATCACAAGTTCAAAAAATTCTTAAAAGAATCTGAAAAATTTGTGGTGCCCAGTAGCTGTACGCCTCGGTGTCGAATACAAGCAGAGAACTAATCCTGTGACAGGTGCTGTAGAACAGACCCCAATTCAGAAGACTTTTCAATATATTCCTTTGCGATCAGTTCTTAAACTTATCCTTGAGACCCCTGGATGTCTGGAGCAGATATTCTATCACCATGAACAGCAAAGAAATGATGGATTGTTAATAGATTTTCAAGAAGGCCAGTATTAGAAAGCTCATGAGTTCTTCACCTGTTATGTAGTACGTATTCTACTCTATATAGATGATGTGGAAGTAACCAATCCACTTAGTGGAAAAGCTGGAACACATAAACTTGGATGTATGTATATGACCATCAAAAGCTTACCATTGAAATATTTGTCAACATTGGATCAGTGTTATTTGGTGGCACTTTACAACACAGCTGACGCAAAACACTATGGACTTGAAAGCATAGTACGATTTATTGTGGATGACCTGAAGGATTTGGAGGTTAATGGTATTGATGTTGTCACACCTATTTATAATGGGAATCTTCCAGTAGGACTTGCACAAGTGGTTGGTGATAATTTAGGAGTACATAGCCTCCTGGGATTTTCAGAATCTTTTTCAGCAAATTATGCATGCAGACTGTGTAAAGCAGACAAACCATTGAGAAAAATACAGAGTGTTGCTAATGCAGATCTACAAAGAAATAAACAGAACTATGAAGAGGATTTGCAATTGAACAATCTTGCTGCAACTGGGATAAAGAGAGCATGCTCTCTTAATGAGCTTCAAGCATTTCATGTGACTAACAATTTCTCTCCAGATGTTATGCACGACCTTTTGGAAGGGGTTCGTGCATGGGAAATAAAATTAGTCATAAGAGAGTTGATAGCATCAAGTGAACTTACGTTACAACAGGTTAATGACAGGATTACAAGTTACGACTATGGCTTTGTAGATGCTCCCAATAAGCCATCATGCATAACAGAGAATGACTTGAGAAATCCTTTTGGAGCATCAGGACAAAATGCATCACAAATGTGGTGTCTTGCAAGGCATTTTTGTTTGATCTTTGGGGACCTTGTTGAGCAGGATAATCCATTTTGGGAGGTATATATCCTTTTGCTGGTGTGTATGGATTTTATTTTCTCACAAGGGATTACAAATGAGGATACATACTTTCTTAAGCGTTTGATTGAAGATCATCATGAGCTGTATCGTAATGTGTTTGATGAACACCTGCGTCCTAAACACCACCACATGATCCATTATACAGAGGCATGCCGCAAGTTGGGACCTCTTCGCCAATATTGGACAATTAGGTTTGAAGCGAAGCATAACTTCTTTAAGCGCATATCACATGTTATATGTAACTTCAAGAACATACAAAAATCACTAGCTTTCAAACATCAGATTCAATTGTGTCACCGATTTCTGACCACTGCAAGTCTGTGTAATGACAGATGTGAAGTAGGCCCTGGAACATCAGTTCTGCTCTCATCTCTTGAAGACTCTGAAGATATTGTGCAATCATTAGGTGGCTACCCTGTTTATGATGATGTTTTCATTGCCAAGTGGGCAAAGAAGTATGGTACTATCTACAGGCCAGGTATGATGGTGACGATTGGAAAAACGGAAGAATTGGAATCTACCTTTGGCAAGATCATATATGTGCTCCTGATTGACAATGATCCTTCAAATGTACAGCTAGTTGTTCACCAATGGTGTACTGAGTATTTCTCAAGACATTTGCATGCATATGCAGTGACACCAAGTGACCCAAAGGAACTCAAGGCGTATGGCATAGATGATCTACTTGATTTTGTGCCTCTTCATGCAACCAAGGCTTACCTAAATGACCAGATGTGGTACATCAGCCCTAGATCCAAGGTTGCCTGAGCCCTGAGGTACAGTAATCATTCTCATTGTGTCACACATTTCCCTGCCAATATATCAATAGGCCATTAAATGTGACCCTGGTAGCAGGATTTCTCAAACTTGTTTATTTCCTCCTGCTCCTTTCTTTGAAATTTTGTCCCGCAAGTGTGTCATAAAATCTTACAAAATTGCTGCTTATGTAATTTACATACAGTGAAATTCTTACAAAAGATATCGGTGCTGAAACTACTCATCATCATGGAAAGCACTTGATTTCTAGGGAACATTTATGTCATGATTAGCAAAGCAATAATGGATTGTTAACGATGGTAGATTAGTACATAAATGACGCCCGGCCTCAAACATTTCTTTATCTACAGACATTGATTATTTATGGTATTGATCAACAAGAAAAATTACCTCTGGTACACAAAGAAACTCTTGCCAAATTGAATGAATTTTTTTTTTTTTGTCCAGGTAGACATGTGGGGTATCTTTGTACCCTGAATAGAAACTGACATCCAAAGATTTTGAGATCACTTATCAAGTGTAATAGGCGAGGAATATTAATTTGTATTGGTATTATTTGTTGAAAGAGTACTGCCTTACATTTTGTTTTACATGTAATTAACATTTCATAAGTACCATTATTTTATAATTGATCTCTCTCACAGGAAGAAATGGTTGATGTTCCTGAAGTACGTGTGCAAGCAGGCAAATCCGGTCGGTTGGTTGGTTTGCTTTAATAATTTGTATGTTCTTATATTCAGGGAAGCCTTAGTTCAATTCATAATCGTTCGATATAATTGTATATCACAAATCTTAATCAACTATTGATTGAAATGAAAATGATTGCCAAATATGTACTTCTTTCTTGACATTCTTGTCAATTAAGATCATCTCAATGAAAACAAAAACAAAAATATTCAAAAGGGGGGCTCACAGTCAGCAGCCCCCCCCCCCCCCACCCCCCCCCCCCCCCCTTCAACTTGCAGCAGCCTATCCGTTCAATTTCAGGTAACTATGCACTAACGAATAATTAATATATACTTGGAATCAGAGGGGGATTATATCACGATATAGAATTCCTTTGACAGAACATATATTATATAATACCCTATAAATTTAAAAACGCATCGATAAAACTTGCACACATAAAGAACGACACCACATCTATATGACCAGGTGACTAGAATAATAGCCCACGTCAATGAACTATTAGGAACGGCGTCCGATATTGTCCGCTTTTAACAAATTGGCTTTAATTTGGCCTGCTGTCAAATACCAAACATGAATGAACATTTTGTTGCTCTTCGTTAATAGGATGACAAGCAGAGTTTCAAAAGAACATATAGGCCTATATGAATGATCATTATCACAAATGCTTATTATCTAAGTAATTTAAAAGCCACCATGCCGTTTTATCTCCAAATGACCTTCATCTGCTCATGCGCAAATTGTAATTACGAAATGGCTTATTGTTTTATTATTACGAGTATGTAGATATTACCGGTAAATACACCCCCCCCCCAAAAAAAAAAAGGGGGGGGGGGGAGAAAAAAAAGAATAGTAATAAATAAACAAAAACACTCTTGTTTATTTCTCTTTTTCTTTTCTAAAAAAAGAATTTAATAAAACGCAAACTTGTGGCAAAAGGTCAATTATGACTGATTGCTATATAATAACAAAACAACAACAACAACAAATACGTACCGCGTGTATTATTTTCCCGGCCATGTGACTCGATCTCCACCACAGGCTCTCGATCTGGTCATGGTTTGAACTTTGAGTAGGTCCTAGGTTAAGACAGCAAGATGTCAAGCCTAACAAGATTATTGCTTGTTGGGCAATTTACAACGAAGAACGTACAAAGTGGACGGAGCTTCATGCATGGGACCGTTGGAGTAGAAGAATGCCCAGAGAGTTTGTTTGACATATATATCAACAATTTGAATTCCATGCAAGGGGATGTGTTGAGAAAACTCGAGGACATGCCATCGCGTACTACATTTGGTGCTAGGAGGGTCATAGTGGACAAGGTAGCACGGAAAGTAGTGGTGACTCACAATTCAAAGGTTGGTAGACCCCTAACTACTGGCAGCCGCTAATCGGTCTAGTAGACCCCCTTACATTGTAAGCTTGTATGTTGTATAAGTGGTAGACCCCTATCTGTATTTAAGAATGTTTTCAGTTTCAGGAAATCTCAATAATTGGCAGCTAACCTATCATTGTTGTCAGCATAATTGAATTCCCATTTTTAGCCATGATAATGTAGTCGAATTGTTGTTTGTTATAAATGGAAAATGGGGGGGGGGGGGGGGGGGGCTGGGCCGATATTTTTTTTTTGAGGGGGCCGGGGACCAGATAATTTTTATCAAGGGGGCCTATTTGAGCCCCCAGGCTCTGTCTCTGAAATCCCACTACAAAATTTTATTGATAAACACAACAAAAGTGTCATGTGTTTGCACAGATCGAGTACAAGTCTTCGTAGACTAGCTACTATACTGCAGACTACAACCTGTTCCCATCTATTACATTAGATGTTAGTATACTTTCCAGAAATGTGCATATTTTTTTTTAATGGTGATTTTTTCTGTTTTAGATTTCCAAATGTTGATATTTCTTATTTCCAAGTGAATGGATAAAATAGTGGGCCGGAAAATTCTAAGCTGCCATACAGGAGTTGTAAGATTTCAGAATGTGGAAAATAAGCACCCTTTTTTTGCAGTCAAGATGGATTCTCCACATCTGCCTATTGGGCCAACTCTATAACTCAATGTGGTCATACATGTCAGAAACATGTCAGAAAAATGATATCACATTGAGTTTCCTATAACTAGAGCTAAGCATTGCCTATGGCTATGTCTAGGCCCTGAGAGCAGAGGGTCATCTTTCAAAAAGGCCTTAATTTTTCCACATTCTCAAATATTACAACTTATGCAAGTTGGCTTGGAACTTTTGTAATTCCCATTCAATCAGTCATTAAAATTTAGGTATTGAAAATAGAATGTGTAAAAAATCAACTTTTTAGATAATTTGCACAAATAACCTCAAATTGCAACACATGTAAAGAAGTACATGGGACCACATCATCATGTGACCCTAGCAGACAGCATTTCCAGGTGTCGTCTGCTAGAGTCTCCCTATGGACTTCTCTACATGTGTTGCATTTCATGAAAAGTTTTTTTTTTTTATACAAATTCTATTTTCAATTCCTAAATTTTAATGACTGATTGAATGGGAATAATCATTGCCAAAGTTCCAAGCTAACTTGCATGACTGAGTTGTAATATTTGCGAATGTGGAAAACTAAGGCCTTTTTGAAAAACAAAATGGTTCTCTCCACAGGGCCTATCATAGGCAATGCTTATAGCTCACTGTTGTAGAATGATATATGTCAGAAATTGATAATGATGTACACCAACAGAGAGCTAGGTTAGCTAGAATGATATACTGTATGTCAGAAATTGATAACCAACAGAGAGCTAGCTTAGTTAGTATGACTAGATGTAGAAAGGATCTACATGTACGGGAGATTTACAGTACACACGTTAATAGAACTTGGGTGCATTGCTTTCCAGGAGTAGTTGTATCCATATAGTTATGAAAAATCATGAAATAAACCACCTCTGTTCCATAACCTCCTTGGTTTTCACAATATATGCATCAAAATGCACAGATGATTGCTTTTCTAATTTGTTCTTGGTAAATATGGTCCAACAATCATAACTTCTAATTTTCTAAACAATTTATGAAATATAACTAAAGTTCTTGAACTTTTGAAGTTTAAATCACTATCTTGTCTGGGGTGGATATGAAATCTATCTGGACAATGGACTAAAGTGTACAACTGTAATTTTGGTTGTGAATGCTTTTGACAATTTTAACTAGTTTGGGGACTGTCATCGGTGATATGATTGGGAAGCTGATTTTAATTGAAATTTTTGGATGTTTGTTTTTCAGATTTTCTGCAAAGTTGCAGATTTTGAATTTCCTGAAGAGTTGGTAGAGAACTTTCTTCATCCTCCTGTAATACGTTTATTTTGATGTTATCAAAATAAACCCAATTGTAATAGAATGCAATAGTGTAGGCCGGAAATATGCGGCAAGCCGGTGACTACACACGATAGCGCGCCTCTTTTGTAAAATGATATTGAGGTCAATATGAGGGCAAATATCAAACAAAAGCGCATCTCTTTGTAACCTACATTGAGGTCACAAAGCCGAATCTTTACCGCGCGTGTTTGTAAACATCAATGATATGCGCGCTTTTGTAATACATATCGGGGTCGCAAGGCAAGTGTTTCCCACGACGTGTACTTTTACTAATCAATGGGTCATTCTCAGCTAATACTCCGTTTGAGTTGGTCGTGTTTTTGTTTTTTTGGACTCAGAATTATACATGCTAATGGTACACAGGTTGTCGCTGTTAAACTGACTGCACCGTTTAGTTTCTATTATCACTGGGTTTCACACCAATACGCTGGATATTCGGAATTGAACAGAGAGACAGCTACACTGGATATAAGGATTAAACGGTGGAAAAGTTACACCGGATATCCGGAATTAAACAGAGGAAGAGTTACACTGGATATTTGGATCTAAAAAGAGGAAATGTTACACTAGATATTTGGAATTGAACAGAGGAGAAATTGAATTGGATATCTGGAATTAAACATTGGAGGAAGTTACATCGGAGCTCGGATTACGGCATAGTCGTCTAGCTAGCTCGTCTGTATTGTGTGGACGACAAGATGGGGGAAGTCTAAGGCGTCTACGGGACGAAAGGGCAAAGGAAAGCGGAGAGAGCCAGCGCTCCAAAACAGTGACCCGATCAGGGGGACAACGCCAGCTCCACATTCTCGAGTGACGAGACGCGGTGCGAGGAGTAACCCAGCCGCTTCGGCAGGGCAGGAGCGCCAGGGAGACCAGACACCGACGGGCCCGGCCAACATCACAGAATCCCTAGAAACGGCGAATCAACCGTCTATTGTCCATCCTCCACCCGGTGAGTTACCTAGCCACAGGCTGGTCTCATCTTCTAATTCCGCAAACATATCATTCCCGACTCTCGTACCGGGAGCGCACTCGCTGGGCAGGAATTCGGTTCTACTACCGGGCAGTGGGGATGTTAGTCAGGCGACGGGGGCGGGGGCGCTGGTTGCTAACGAGTCATTTAGATATAACTCCATCTCGCAGGGAGAATTAGACCTAACCCCAACTGAGGCCTACCCGCAAACCTCTTATGGTTGCTCCAACCCAACACAGGTATCGCCTTTATCACCACAAGGTGAATTGTTAGGTGCAGGCATACCTAAAAACATCAAAGAAAAAATTTGGAAGGGAGAGTACGTCGACTTTGGCTCCCTTCTGGGAGGTATCCCCAGCACAGGGGCGGGGCTATCGGAGCAGCAGGGGTTTTCGGTGTCACAGGTGGGCCAGCAGTTCGTACTTAAGCCGCACGTAGAGAAGAAGACTAAAATACTGAATATTGAGTCATGGACCAGCGCGTTCCTGGTTTATGCTAGCGTATATTTGCAAGCCTACCCCGCTCTCACTCAAGAGTTATTGAAATATGGACATCTCATTCGCTCGGCAGCGGCAAAATATAACGGCTATGGCTGGCGCGAATATGATTGCGAATTTCGCACACGTAGACATGCAACGGGAAAGTCATGGGCAAACATTGACGGGGAACTGTGGCTGATGCATGTGGTAGGGGGTGGCTCTCTCCGTGAGGCCGGGGGGTCTACGGAGGCCGTTTCCGGCCCCGCGCGGTTTCCCTTTCGGTCGTGGGGGCCCAACTAGAGGTACTTCCAGATTTCAGTCCCCCAGCCCCTGGGGGGCAAGAATCGTACCGGGGTCGGGGGGCCGTCAACAGAGATTTAGCCAGCAGGGCCCGGGGGTCTGCTATGAGTTTAACTTCGGCTCGGGGAAGTGTAGTCGGCCAGTCTGCCGATATCTCCACAAATGTATCTCCTGCGGCGTCCCCGGACACGGGAAAGTCTTCTGCCCGCGAAACCGGGACAATGCCGCAGGTAGTAAAGTCGCGTCACAATCAAAGCCTAACTAGTCCAGTCGCGGGCCAAAGCGAAGGGACTAAGTCTCCCGATAAGCACATAACCTTTATTCACAGCATGGCCCCTACACCTATTAACACAGATAAATTAGTCCTTCTTCTTGAGAAGTACCCTAATAGACAAGCGGCAGAATTTCTGAAGACCGGCTTCACGAAGGGTTTTGAATTAAACTATGGTGGGCCTCGTATGCCGGTTGATTTCCCAAATTTACAATCGGTTATTCAAAATCCGCAGGAAGCTAAAAAGAAAATCATGAAAGAGTTGAGCCTTGGTCGATACGCTGGTCCTTTTAAGGCTAGACCACTCCCGAATTTGCGGGTCAGTCCAATAGGCCTAGTTCCCAAGGAAAACCCTGGAGAATTTAGATTGATAAATCACCTATCACACCCCCCTGGATATTCAATTAATGATTTTGTGGCGGATGGTGCGTGCGAAGTACACTTCAGTAATTTGGACGATGCTTTGGACTTAGTGGCTCGTTCAGCCAGGGGGGCTGAATTAGCAAAGGCAGATGTCAAGTCGGCCTTTAGACTGCTCCCGATCGCGCCCCATGATTTTGAACTGCTAGGAATCAAATTTGAGGGAGAGTACTACATAGATAAATGTCTGCCAATGGGAATTCGTTGTGCTCCCGCATATTTTGAGACCTTTTCGTCATTTATTGAATATTGTGTTAGACACCGAATCAAATCCGACCGCATTGTTCACTACATGGACGATTTCTTAATGGTAGGTTCAGCCGATGCAATCGGCATTCAATGCTCCCAGATAGTTCAAGAGTTTCAGTCCGTCTGCACTGAGTTAGGGGTCCCTTTAGCTGAAGAGAAGTCTGAGGGTCCGACCACGAATCTTACATATTTAGGTTTGGAAATAGACTCGGTCCTCATGCAGGTTCGAATACCCAAGGTCAAGTTGAAATCACTTAATAGTCGAATCGTTGAGGCTCTAAGTAAACGTGAGATGTGTCTCAAGGATATTCAGTCTTTAGGGGGCTTGCTCAACTTCGTATGCAGGGCGGTTCAGCCAGGCAGGGCGTTCTTAAGGAGGTGGACGGATCTCTCGAAAGGGGGCAAGAATTCCAAGGACGTCATTCCCATTTCCGAGGGAGCGAGACAGGATTTGCAAGTGTGGTTGGAATTTCTGATCCATTTCAATGGAGTTGCCATTATTCACCCCCGGCAGTGGGTGGCATTCTCGGATTTGGACCTCTTCACCGATGCTAGTGGAAGCAAAGGGTACGGTGGTTATTTCAGGGGGAAGTGGTTCAACGGCTGTTGGCCCCTTCCGGTCCTACAGGAAGGCTATTCCATTGCCTGGAAGGAAATGGTTCCTATTGTGATGGCCGTTATTGTATGGGGTCCCGAGCTAGAGGGGAAACGGATCATGTTGCACACAGATAATGTCGCTGTTAAATGTATTGTTAATTCTCAGACGTCCCACTGTAGTCACATAATGAAGTTAGTGCGCCTGTTCGTGGTGGAATGCTTGAAGTTTGATATTTGGGTCAAGGCAATGTATATTCCTACACGAGATAACTCTATTGCTGACTCTTTATCTCGCATGCAGATGGACAGGTTCAGGGGGTTGGCGCCGGAGGCAGAAGAGAGGGCAACTCAAATTCCGGAAAGGATATGGCGCAGCTTTGCGAAGAAACCTACCGTTTGTTGAACCGGTCCATTGCAGAGGGGACTAGAATCGCTTATCAGGGGGCTGTGAACTCATTTCAACAGTTCAGGTTCTCATACCACATGGATACAACATGGCCTGCGATAACACAACAGGTAATGGCATTTGTAGCTCGCCTGTCCCTTGATGGTAGAGCATCATCTACAGTGGCGCAGCGCCTGGCTGCATTTTCTTATCTCCATAAGTTGTACGGTTGGCCAGACCCCACAAAGCATTTTTTAATGCAGGAGGGGTGTAAGCGCGGTAACAAACGAAAGGACGGGCGCCTTCCAATCACATGGGCACTACTTTGTAGGCTCATTCCATCTCTTCACCACGCGTGTTCCTCTTTGTATGAAGTTCGCTTGTTCCTTATAGCCTTCTTCGGCTTCTTGAGAGTAGGGGAATTCACTGTTAGGAGCAAGGTTTGGGATGATGGGCGGGCTCTCACTTTGCAGGATATTCAGTTTGGCGGAGGCCTTCGTCGTTCTCTGTTGGTCTGTATCAGGTATTCCAAAACGGATCAGTATGGGTCAGCATCGACTCTAGAGATTCAAGGAAATGGTATTCGTGACGGTTGTCCAGTGGTTGCCATGGACAAGTATCTTCAGATGAGACCTCGGAAGGAGGGTCCGCTCTTTTGTCATGCCAATGGGTGTCCGTTGACGAGGTACCAATTTCAAGCAGTGCTAGCAAAGGCATTGACTTCATCAGGTGCCGTTCCAAGCGAATATGGTACACATTCTTTTCGGATTGGAGCGGCCACAACTGCGGCCTTAAATGGCTTTGCTCCAGACAAAATTAAGGAGATGGGGAGATGGCGCAGTGAGGCATATAAGCTTTATGTCCGTTAATAGGTTGGACAAGGTCGGGTTGATTGTAGGCAAAGGAGATAGGGGCCTACATATATGATATAATGTGTTGATATAAGTATGGAGAGTTAACTACGATTGCTTACTTTGCTTTCAATATTTTTAACCGGCTCAGTAGGATGTTATTCATTTTCATATAACCACGCACTTATTTTGGGGTTAGTCGTGTTTCGACAAGTGATGTTGTACAATATTTAGTATGTTACACAAGTTCAGTAAGATATAATATGCTATATAGATTTGAATTTGCTTCGCTTATGTAATTATGTTAGAAACCTTTAGTTCTATAAGCCCTTATAAAAGGTACGCCATACTCGGAAGGAATTTGGTTTTTATCTTTCTCCAAATAGGTGCCCAGGCTCACCGGGTTTGGGTGTGCGGAGACAGTCTCGTGAGGCGAGCTGGTGAGCGGGCGTTTGCCAGAGGCTGTCGGGACCTGGGAACCGCTGGTTGTGAGGTGGCATGGCACGGGCGAGGAGGGGCGTCGCTACGCGATTTCCCGCGTCAATTACAGGCCCAATTGAGGTTCAGTCCTTCTCCATCGGTGCTAATCATCCATGCGGGCTCGAACGACTTGGGGCGTTATTCTGCAAAGGACTGTCGGCAAGCGGTGGATGAAGCACTGAATACAGCGCGGTCATTGTTGCCGCAATGCTACATTTCATTTTCAAGCATCTTACCTCGCCTGTATTACTATGGTCATGGTAGACACGTCACGTCGCAGGTCGCCATCAATAATGTGCGGAAAGGTGTCAACAAGTATGCCAGACGGAGGGTCCGGCGTATGCATAGTGGATCATTCATAGGCCACAATTTCAATGTCCAAGAACACTGGTATTTTCACAGAGACGGCGTGCATTTGTCTGATGAGGGATGTGATCTTCTCATGGAGAACTTTGCGTCAGCGGTTCGGTTTGCTCTTAATCTTTGAAACTTTAATTTGTGCATGCCCTTTGTTTTGTTGTGGGTAATCAAGAGTATAAATTTTGCCACATGCCCAGGTTCTATTTCGCTAGGCAAAAAAAAAAAAAAAAAAAAAAAAAAAAAAGTTGAGTTGTTGGGATTTGGGGTTTGTTCTTTTGTTCCGTTCCTGAACTATAATCATTTCCAGTATGCCTCAAGGAGAGGAATGGCCAAGAGCGCCATGAACCGACGGTGGGGACAGGCTGCGATTACCAGATCTTGTGTAGGGAACCAATGGCCCAGGAAACTGGGCCTGCTGGGTAGAGCACCGTCTTCCCAGCTGGTCACGTGACCCGTGACCCTCGGGTTCCCATATTTGTGGAGTCGCAGCCTGTCGCCTTCCGCCATTGCAAACAAATAATTATGGAAATGGTTTTATATGATTTCATATCTATGTTATGTAATAATATGTCAAGTTGGAAATATGCTACCGCAAAAACTCGAACGGAAATATGTAAATGGTTTTTGTATGATTTTATATCTATGTTAATAGTATGTCAAGTTGGAAATATGCTACCGCTAAAACTCGAACGGAATTATAGAAATGTTTCTATATGATTTCTTATCTATGTTGATAATATGTCAAGTTGGAAATAAGCCAACTCAAACGGAAGAATTAAAAGTTGAGAAAAAGGCAATAACAGCATTTCGTTGTATTTCTTATTGCAATTAGTATTTCAGAAGTGAAAGCATCTCCGTCAAAGAAGAGGGTTAGTGTGACAGGAAATGTGGGAGAGGTAAGCCTTTTTTTTGTGTTATTCATTTGTAAATTTCGTCATATCAAGTCGTTACTCATTTCAAGTGAGTCTATTGAAACAACAATGCCTCTATATAGCAGTCAATCCCTAATTTTTGTTTGTGGGGTGAATTATAATGGTACCGGTATTCACAATTGTTAGATTTGGGTTGATCTTTGTAAATGGTGTTGTAGTACATGTATGTATGCTATGAAAATCAGCCCCAAAATGAGAAGGTGTTCCCCAAAAAACGATTTGGGTGAGAGGGGGTCTTTTATTTCCATATTTGGCAACCCAAGGTTGTGTTGGGGGAGGGGTGTGATAGGATATAATATGTAAATCATCAATCTGTGTGTATCTTATCAGTAATTAATTCAGAATAGATGCATATCATTGTGTACTACTGCAGGTGGATTTACAGAGTATTTCTTTCATCCCAGAGTCATGAATCATTAATGAGCCTGGGTACAACAAAAGGTTGTCATAAATTAATGGAGTAAATCACAATGGCATTGTTGCTTTCTGAATTCATTCAATTTTGACAAAACCTATGCTGCAAAATATGTGTCTCAGTAATGAATTTAGAAAGCAACAATCATTGTTGAACAATGTCATTGTGATTTGCACCAATAGTTCATAAAACCTTTTGTTGTACCCAGGCTCATTAATGATTCATGACTCTGGGATGAAAGAAATACTCTGTAATTCCATCTGCAGTACATAATGACATGCTTCTTTTTTTAATTAATTAATGATACATACAGATTGATGATTTACATATCCCCTTCAAAGTACATGGCATGAGATCCATTTCAAATGGAAATATCAAGAGTGTCCATATTATCTTTGGTTACATTGTATATTTTAGATGTAGGTCGATCTGTCTACAAGTCTTTACTTGCTAGTATATTTGAGCTTTGGGTGAGTTTTGTTGTTCAAATTTTGTATTTGTGTAGATTGGTGATGTCAGAAACGTTGCAGGCGGTAAAAGGCTCAGGACAATATCGCTAAATGACGGGAATGAGGCAATCAGACTGAGTTTGTGGGAGGAACACACTGATATTCCTTTTGCAGTCAATCAACGAATCAAGGCTGAGTGTGTGGTTATCACCGAATGGAATAACACCAAACAACTAGAGTCAACACCAGCTCTCCATGTTGAGGTTTGTACAAATGCATGCAATAGTTGTATAGCTTTATCATGGATATCAAAAGCATGGATTTTTCACAAAGGAATTATTATGATTAAGTTGGTTTAGTTATGATGTGCGTTTTTATTATACTTTGGTATGTTTTAAGTGTTTTGACAAGAAGGGGTAATTATGATTTGATTATAACATAGCGACATATCATAACCATGTAAAAACTTATAGAATATGGCTATGGTAGTGTTGCTGAGGCATTTTCCATGACAGAGATATGTTTTTGAGCAGTGGCACGTACGTACTGCAAAGTTTTCAGAAATGTGTGGTAAAAAAAAGAAATTGTGCTTGTACACTTAGGCTAATGAAATAACAATAAAATTTATATTTGCTTTTGGAGTGTCAATTATGATACATTACGTGGTGTAAATGGAGATTATTATTATTGTTATTATCTGCCTTGTATTAAGGAAATGCGATCTATGATGTTTACATCAATGACCCGGGCAACAGGGACCCGAAACAAGTAGAGAAGGTGCTGGCGATGGGTTGCGACCAGTATTTTGGAATCCGGAACGGGATCTGCGACGAATTGAATCTGAGGGTCACGGTCAATCTTAAAAGTCAGGTGAGTTAACGTAGATCTAGTCGTAGACGTAGTCTAGATCTACTTAAACTTAGGTCTAACTGTTAGACTTAGGCTCTGGCTCTACACTAGTAGTAGGGTGTCTGATCGCGCAATGAGTTTTGTGTGCTAAAACTATCCTATAGAGATCGCACACATCCCTATGCAGTCCATGTGCATTGCGTGACCATGCAAAATTGGTCAATGATTTTATGAAAAAATTTGAAATTCAAACCTTTATAACAAATGAGCCTGAAGGTGAGACTCAATGAGTGAGGTGTCATATGAAAGAGCAGGTTTTTCTCCACATTCCCCATAGGGGGCCACCCCCAAAATTCTAAAAATATCTTGCTCAAAACGGCGATTTAAACATCGTTTCCATGATAACTCGGAGATTTACCAATTTCACGTACTGCTCCCCCGAGGGATAAGTTGGGCCAGCTGTAAAGAATATATTTTCTCTAGTCCCAAGGGATCATTTGCCCCAACAGTTTGAAAATATCCTTGCTCCTAGGTTTGCATATCGTGCTGTGCATTTAGCTGTGCAGCTTTTGAGCAGAAATTTATCTTTGCGTGAACCACTTTTTTGTCCATTCTGACCAAAATGCTATGAATATTGCAGTTTTTGAGGGGCTGTATCTTTTGATAGAAACATTGGTGAATCTTGAAATTTGAAAGGTATTATTTTGATTACATTTTTTATTCCAATATCCAACAAAAATGGTGAAAAACGTTCCCAAATTGAAAATTGAAAAATTGTTCAGACACCCTAACTTAAGATCTATACCCGGCCTAGACAGAAATAACCGTCTGATTTGGGTCATTTCTTTAATAAAACTGACATTTAGAGAGACTGAAGTTTTCGGTCGTTACCCGGCCCAAGCATAAATAACGGCGAAATTGCTCGCAAAAGACAGTAATGTAGAATCCAGATTTGAGAAAAAGTCATCTCGCATAGGGATTACACGCCAAAAGTAATGGATCAAGTGATAATAGGGTAATAATAAAGTAAATAGGGTTGTTTATTACATTATTTGCGATTCTACGTGATTCAATATTCAAAGGAGACGGTACAGTGAAAGGTCGAATAGACAAAAAAAGTGAAGGAGAAAATTGTTGGAGACGCCCAGACTCGAACCAGGGACCTCGAGGTTGGAAGTCAAGTGCATGCGTTACCGATATACCAAAACATTTCCCATAGCGATTAAACGGAAAATGAAATTCTCAAATCCCATTTTGCAAGTGAAATATGAGCATGATCCCGGCATCTGATCGACAAATAAATGGCACATTTGTGATAGCTTATTGTCTCAGCTACAACATACTTGATACTCAGCGAAAACGAAGCTAAGACGACGGAGATATTGCTCGTGAAAGACGGAAATGTAGAATCCAGTTTTCAGAAAAAGTCATGTCCCATAGAGAATACACGCAAAAAAAAGCCATGATGTTTTCATCAAAATGAAAATTTGTGGATACTGCATCTGTAGAGAATTGTCTCAGCTAAAACATCAAAATTTGGATGAAAATCGATCAATATTTACAGAGATACAATCAATTTTCCAAAAATCTGCTGACGTCATAATATGCAAATTGAAATTTTGAGTTCGGAGGCCATTATGATGACATCATGAGTTAATTGAGGGTCAAATGAGACATGAAATCATATTTCCGACTCATAATTTATCAAGATATGAAAAAAAAAATGGGGTCATCTTGCATCCTAAAGAGCTACAATGGATTTTGTATAGGCATGTTTTTGCCCATATATGCTATGTATTACAAGAGCTCGCACGCACGGACATTTACCTTGAACGGAGGCCATCATGATGACGTCCAATGGCTTCTATTGGTAAATCAATAATGATAAATCAGAGATCGATTTTGACAACTGTCCACCAAAAAGGTATATTCTAATCTCAATTGCATTAACTCCATCACAAAGATCACTTGAAGTGAGTTTAATTGAGTGTTCGAACGGACTTTACCTTGAACGGATGCTCATTTCGTTATTAATGGTCATAAACAGATAAACATGGTATCAAATTGTTTGGAATAAAATGGGCAATACTATGATAGACAAAAAAAAGGAGATTCTAGGTTGCATACGACCATTACGAACACAAACGTGTGCGTAAACGGAAAATGGAATTCTCAAATCCCACTTTGTAAGTGAAACATGAGCATGATCCCGGCATCTGATCGAAAAATAAAGGGCACACTTGTGATAGCTTATTGTCTCGGCTACAACATACTCAAAGCTCAGCGTAAACAAAGATAAAACGACGGAGATATTGCTCGCGAAAGACGAGAATGTAGAATCCAGTTTTGAGAAAAAGTCATGTCCCATAGAGAATACACGCAAAATGTAAAAAATTGACATACCTCCTTTAATCGCAAAAATACGCCATGATACCATTGTCAAAATGAAATATTGTGGTAACTGCATTTGTAGAGAATATTCTCAGGTAGAACATATCAAAATTGGAAAGAAAATTGATCAAAATTTACAGAGATACAATCAATTTTCCAAAAATCTGCTGACGTCATAATATGCAAATTGAAATTTTGAGTTCGGAGGCCATTATTATGACGTCATGAGTTAATTGAGGGTCAAATGAGACATGAAATCATAACTCCGACTCATAATCTATCTAAATATGAAAGAAAATTGGGGTTATCTATCCATTCTGAAGAGTTACAATGAATTTTGTATAGGCATGTTTTTGCACATGTATGTTATGTATTACAAGAGCTGGCACGCACGGATGCGTATCTTAACGGACGCTCATTCCGTTATTAATGATCAGAAAAAGGTGAACAAGGTATCAAAATGCTTGAAAAAATGTGCCAAATATGATGACAGAGAAAATTTGGCGATTCTACGTTGCAAAATGCAAGAACGCACGAAAACGCGCACGCATGCGCGTTTTTTTTGCAAAATGCTTAAAATGGCCTGAAACGTATGCAAAATTAATTTGGAACGAATTTGAGCATTTTAAAATTTTAATGCGCGCGTACGTGCGCGTCGAGGTGCGCGCGCGGAATTTGTTGACATTTTTAGTTGACCTTTGACCTGAAGTTGATGTATACCAAATATGGTTTATTTTTGATTACTCGTTATCGAGATATGATAATGACCTGATTTTTACAAAATGGCGCCTGGATGACGTCACGATGACCCCATGAACTTGAAAAGGTTAATTAGACTTGAAATCATAGGGCTTGATGACTGACAGAAATTTGAAGGAAATTGACCATGTCGATTTCGAGTAAACGTGTGGACAAAAAAGTGTACGGAAGAAATAAAAATAAATAATAAAGAATAAATAAAGAATAAAGAAAGAAAATTCTAACGAAATCAATAGGTGATCTGTCATCGACAGACCACCTAAAGAAATAGGAGGCGGCCCCCAAAAAGGAAGCGGGCGGGGACGCTAAACATGAATATTTTTTTTAATGGCCTTAGTTAAGGCCAAATAAATTAAAAACAAAAGTTTTTTAGCATCCTGCTGCCTTTTTGAAAAAAAGGAAGGAGGCCTGTTACACCCACAAATGTAATAACGCCCACAAATGTAATAACACTTTACCCACAAATGTAATAACACTTTACCCACAAATGTAATAATTTCACCCACAAAATGTAATAACACTTTACCCACAAATGTAATAATTTCACCCACAAATGTAATAATGACTTTACCCACAAAATGTAATAAATTTGAAGTGATATTTTGTCGAATTTTTTCAAAACTAAAACCCTGTAATAAAGCATGGGTATAGCTAACTACCCCCCGGACATCTACCGCCGGACATCTACCCGCGGACATCTACCCCCGGACATCTAACCCCATCCAACTAACTCCCCCTCCAACTACACCCCCCCCCCCCCCCCCCCCCCCCCGGACATCTACCCCCAAGCAAATTAAGGTAGTTGGGGGTAGTTGCCCGGGGGTAGTTGGATGGGGGTAGATGTCCGGGGGTAGTTTTCAGGGTGGGGGTAGTTGGCTGGGGGTAGTTGGAAGGGGATAGTTGGATTGGGGGGGGGGTGGGGTGGGTAGATGTCCAGTGGGGTAGTTGGCTGGGGGTAGATGTCCGGGGGTATTTGAGGGGAGGGGGTAGATGTCTTGGGGTAGTTTGCCCGGGGATAGATGTCCGGGGGGTAGATGTCCGGGGGTGGTGTTGTCCGGGGTAGATGTCCAGGGGTAGTTAGCTGGGGGGGGGGAGGGGGGGGGGGGTTATCATTCTAGGGGGTAGTTAGCTGGGGGTAGTTGTCCTAGAGGGTGGATGTCCTAGGGGGTAATTGTCCTAGGGGGTAGTAGTCCTAGAGGGTGGTTATTAGGGGGTAGTTATCGGTACAAGAACCCGATATTTACATCAATCCTTCCATTCAGGAGATTTTGAAATTGCCAGAAGAATGCGTCATCAGTGTTAACTCTTAAGCTGCCACCCATACAATGCACCCAGTGCCACAGTGCTAATCTCTATTGTGCCAGCAACAAAGCCCCTGCGTGCCAAGTTAATTTTAGGGTTGGTTCAAGTGCGTGTTTTTAAAATCTTTACTATGTTTGATCCACTATAACTTCTCATTCGTATGTTGTATAAACAAACATTGTACATGAGAGTTGTAGGAAATTTCACCCTTTTTTCATTGATACCAATATCATTTCATGAATTTGTAATTTTGCTGAAGTAAATAAGCACTATCAGTGAGTTGTCGAACCAATCCAATGCGATGGGGAGGCATAATGATGATATATGATATCAAAAACAAATCTCTAAATTACTCGAGAAATTCCAATCTGACTGTTGTATACAAAGACGCGTAATCCAAAGCCGATAATCTGATGCACGCGACGGTACTTTCAATAGCGCTGCAAAAGCACTCAACACGGTGCAATGGGCATGAACAATAACTGTTATTACATCTGCGCGCTAGCGCGCACGAAGCACCGTAGCGGTGGCTCGCTAGCATGAACGTGGCTTTCAATCGATAGCACGCTTGCGTGCACATGGCACTATAACAATAGCGCGCTAGCAGTCTCATGGCAGTGTAAGAGTTAATAAACTTATCAGATGTGCTGGTAAAAGTAGTGGTCTTGCGCTGAAACTTCGGTCTTACTTTTGTGGAAGTACATGGTATTTCGCCTGGTTGCTTTTAAAAAGAGTTGGAGCAAAGAGATAAGGATGGTTTGTAATCACACGTGTCTTTTGGAAAAGACCGGCCAAGAAGTAGTAACCACTGTTCTTTCCGTTTTGTAAACGTGTCAAACCATACCTGTGCACTTATCACAATCATACGAACACTAACACTAATCATATACACATAGAGCTGTGTATTGTCGTGTATTTTCACTGTATACCGACAGGTTAAGTACACTTTTCGTGATCACATTAATAAACAAGGTATTTTTGTGGGCATTTCAAATGTTCACTTGTAAATTCAAGTGGGTGTATATCTCTCTAGATATGTGATATGAGTCTGTTACTCCTTTATATGATTATTTCTGTCTAAAATGTGTCAATGTGTATAATTTGGCTCCCAAGAGAACAGAATTAAAATTGATCTGTATTCTATGGAAGCTTAAAAGTGCCACCCAGATGTTGAGATAATTATCTTCGGAAGTCGACATCTTGCTAGCGAAAAGATCAGATGACGAGATCTCGGATCTCATCATGTCGACATCCTGTAGAAGAGATGATCAGATGACAAGATCCCGGATCTCATCATGTCGACATCCTGTAGAAGAAATGATCAGATGACAAGATCCCAGATCTCATCATGTCGACATCTTTTAGAAGAGATGATCAGATGACAAGATCACGGATCTCATCATGTCGACATCATTTAGAAGAGATGATCAGATGACAAGATCCCGGATCTCATCATGTCGACATCCTTTAGAAGAGATGATCAGATGACAAGATCCCGGATCTCATCATGTCGACATCTTTTAGAATAGATGATCAGATGAGAAGATCCCGGATCTCATCATGTCGACATCCTGTAGAAGAGATGATCAGATGACAAGATCCTGGATCTCATCATGTCGACATCTTTTAGAATAGATGATCAGATGACAAGATCCCGGATCTCATCATGTCGACATCTTTTAGAATAGATGATCAGATGACAAGATCCAAGATCTCATCATGTCGACATCCTTTAGAAGAGATGATCAGATGACAAGATCCCGGATCTCATCATGTCGACATCCTGTAGAAGAAATGATCAGATGACAAGATCCCGGATCTCATCATGTCGACATCTTTTAGATCTAGAGAATGCAGGCAGCTTTGCTGCCTGCGTTTTAGGCTCATCTATCCAAAATAAGTGAGTCATTTTTTCATGCCATCCTAGGGCAAAAATCTGAAAATATTTTAATTTTTTTTTTACCTACCTGGCATCTTTGTTCCTTCCTTAACTGTTACGGGCCATTTAATTTTTTTTCCCAAGATCATTTCTGTGCCAAAATCCGTGATTTAGACGGGTCGTTCACTTTTTCCCGTGTTATAATTATAATAATTCCACTGCCATTTTGAAACTTCACAAACGGTACCCAGCGACGCTTGCATGCCGTGCGTGCGCGGTATCGTTTGCGATGTTTCAAAACAGTCACAGTGGGAATATAACATGCGAAACTAGATGGAATTCGACTGCGCGCAGTCGAAAATGATGCCTCCGTCATAGAGCAATTTTACAAACCGAAACGGAAGAAATTTTTCAAATTCAAGTTCAATTGTAATCCATTAACATGTTCTCAGAATATCGCGATTACAAGCAATTTCTCATATACATATATGACCCTTTGATCTTTGACCTCATGACCCTAAAATCTACTCAGTTCATTGGCTCTGCAAGATTTCCTGAGTTAAATAGTAATCCATCTGTCAGTTCTAATGAGAATGCGTCCACAAGCTATTTTTGCATACATAATGAGCCCATGACCTTTGATCTTATGAACCATTCATTGGCTCTGCAAGATACATAAATGATCTAAGTTTGGCAGGAATCCATCAATCTGTTCTAATGATAATACGATCACAAGCTATTTTTGCATACATAATGAGCCGCATGACCTTGACCTTTACCTCATGACCCCAAAATCTAATCAGTTCATCAGCTCTGCAAGTAACATACATGACCTAAGTTTGGCAGGAATCCATCAATCGGTTCTTGAGATAAGGCGATCACGAGCTGTTTTTGCATACACAATGTGCGCTGTGACCTTTGACCTCGTGACCCCAAAATCTAATCAGTTCATCAGCTCTGCAAGATACATACATGACCAAAGTTTGGCAGGAATCCATCAATCGGTTGTTCAGATAACGCGATCACAAGCTGTTTTTGCATACATAATGAGCCCTGTGACCTTTGACCTTTGACCTACGTGCTCCAAAATCTAATCAGATCGTCTTCCTATGGTGATACATACTATCCTTAAGTTTGAAGTTTTTACATCTCCAGTGGTTCTTGAGATATCATGATAACAATCTCAATGTATGGAATTTCATAAGTTGACCTCTATGACCCTTGACCTTTGACGTACGTGCTCCAAAATGTACTCAGATTGTTTTCCTATAGTGATACACACTATCACTAAGTTTGAAGTTTAAATCTCCAGTGGTTCTTGAGATATCATGATAACAATCTCAATGTATGGAATTTCATAAGTTGACCTGAAAAATTCTTCTTCTTCTTCCAGTTGACCAGTGTTGTTCGAGATGGATCAGCAATAGGTGTTGCTAAAAACAAATATCGGTTTAAATTGAATGTATAAATTAATGGTCAGAAAAAGGTGAACAAGGTATCAAAATGCTTGGAAAAATGTGCCAAACATGATGACAGGAAAAATTTGGCGATTCTATGTTGTAAAATATCAATACGCGCGAAAACGCGCGCCCATGCGCGTTTTTTGCAAAATGCTTAAAATGGCCTGAAACGTATGCAAAATGAATTTGAGACGATTTGGAGCATTTTTATTTTTTGCGCGCGCTGACGCGCGGACGTACGCATGCGCGCGCGTTTTTTGACCTCAAATTGACCTTAATCATGTTATATATTAATAAGAAATGCCTTTCCGTTAAAAAGATATGATCATGAGTTGAAAGTAACAAAAAAAAAAAAAAAATGGCGCTCGGATGACGTCCAAAATAAAGATGTGCATAAAAACGTTTTTTTAAATCTATTTCCAGTCAAAGGATCTCCTCCTCGGGTACTCGCTCTTTTGAGTGTATCCATGATAATATTCAGGAAGAAAACCCCTCGTTCAAGCGTCGAATGGCAAAGTCAAATCCACAGTCAAATGGCAGAACTCGTATCCTACACATGCACACGTACACTCACCAGTACCACAGACACACCAGCCCAGGCCGCTAGGGCCGGCGTTCATGAACAACAACACACCGTATACCGCACTTACAATGCGCCCGCTGAATCACCGAAGTCTTTGCTACTATGAATGGGTATGGCGGGCGCCGCGCGCACGATCATCTACCCCCATGCTCCCCCAAAAGGCACGACCGCACGTAGCGGCCGTGTTGTTTCTGAATTAAACAAGATGGCGGCGGACGGACCATGTGCGCGAAAGTGCCTATCCAGTGTAATCAAATTCAGTGAACTTATGAGTTTGTAAATGCGTGCGACATGCAGCGCTGTGTACGGAGGCTATGTGATAAGGCGGCGCTGTGTATATCTTCTATGAGCGCGAGCGCGGATGTCGGCGTGATCTGGTTATCAGTGCTGTGTTATGCTTTAGTCTTATGCAACAGTCGTTTGTTTTTAAAAATATTTTTAAATTAAAAAAAATCAGAGTTTTGAGGCACTCGGAATTCGGAGTTGGTATGAAAAATGCGGAGGAACTCCGCCTAAATCGGGGTGGTTGGCAGGTATGGAAGTGCAACAGTTACGGAAGAGCTCCATTGTGAGGAGGGAGCGAATGTGTTTCTTGCAACTCAAGTAGCATTGTTTGGTACAAACTATAAGCCAAAGTTGTCCTTGGCTCTGTCTATATCTGACGATGGTGAACCTCAGTTTGCTCGTATTTCTGCCATACTTGTCTTCGTGAATAATGCAGACAGTGTCAAGTTTGTTGTCCGCAAATGCCAAACGGTTGACTTCATCACTCATTTCCATGCATACAAAGTATGTGATCATACTGAGAAAGAATTTTCAGTTGTTATGGGTCATTTCACGTTAAGTGTACACTTTTTGAAAAATGGGGTTTTCCCCATTTTGGCGTCTTTTAAACAATTGTTATTTTATGTTGGCCATTTTATTTGATGGACCTTATCAACAGCAACCTACAGTTCAATTTTCATAACACTGCAAACATTATTTCTGTTAATTTCAGCATTTTTAGTGCATTTTTAACGGAAAAGGGATTCTCATTTCATAATTTTGATAATGTTCATTGATATCTTACATGAATCTATTGAGAGTTGTGTAAAATTTTAATGTTTTAGTGTCAGCAAAGCCACTATGTAACATCATAAAACTTATTTGACCAAATTTGACCAAAAAATGTGAAAATGATGAATATTTTTGTAAAAGGCATCTTTTCCGTTAAAATTAAAAAACATGTCCTCTCCATAACATTGAGGCCAGCAGCAGTGACTTAAAATGATATATATGGGCCTAAACTCTATTTAAATAATCTTCAGAATGTTTGAAAATGAGGACATGTCTCAAATCAATGAACAAAATATGTGATATATATTTTATTGCTTGGTTAATTTGATGACATTATTTTCCGTTAAAAGTGTGTCCTCTCCATAACAGGTATTTTCTTCATATATTAAAGCACTGAGGCTTGCACTATCTATGGCACTGGTATACAATAATAATATGCCTCCATTTAATATCATGAAATGTGATTTTCCATCTACATATCTATAGATGGTCAGTATCTCACACTAATGCAATGTTAAACTGAATGTCCTCTCCATAACAGAGTTACCCATTGTTAACAATGTACAGAAACAATTATTTTTTTATAGTATAATCACTTCCTTCATGTAAGAAAACATTGATATGTTGTTCCACTCAGTATAAGAATTCATTAAATATCATGTCAACAGCTATAATTTTATTTTGGTATTGATTTTCATTAATTCCTCTATGTAATTGGGTAATTTCTGAATGCAAAGACAGAAATATTCTCACAACATAGTCTGATATTAAATACATTTTAAAGTGCAATATTTGTAAGTGTGTAACTGACAAAATCTACTGATCATTGCAATCATTTACCACCCTGATAGCAATATAATGTGTGCCATTAGGTTGTTAAGGAGAGGACACATTTTTTTAACCAGGCACTTCAAGTAGGGAAAACAAATCCTCTGACCTTTGCCCCATATACAGTATCCATCAAAATAAACTATACGTTCGCTGTAACGTTTAGCGCAGTAAACGCAGGTGCGCGTTAAAAGGCCCATTATTGCACTTATCGCACACAGGTGCGATAGTAGCCTTTAAACAAGGCCACTTGTCTGATAGACGCCGAGCGACTAAAACGAGACTAATCGCGAAAACCCAAGTGAACGCGAGAGCGAGGAGCCCATCCTAGTGGCCTTTATCAATCTGATTTGGATTTCTTATGTTAACCCTTGTTTCCGACTGGAATTCGCTCCAGAAAATGGAGCGTTCAATCAGCGAACGTATCCTTGCACGACGTCAGCATATCCATCACACACACACACACAGTAAACTCTACGTAGTGCGAACATGGACCTACATGCTATGAACTATTACGTACGTGCTAAGACCACTGACCTCTACATGGAACGAATCACGAACGAAGCCAACTGGGAGGTCGCCGTTCTGATTGGTCAATAAATCCAAAGTAGGCGTATTGGCATGCTAATATGTATCTATGAATAATTCATGCGGAGCAGTGAAACCCACTTTCAAAAAGGCCTCGTGACGTTCCGTCACTCGGTCGCGCGTTCACTCCGGGTATCTAGACTCATCTCAGCCGCTTAGAGTTACAAGGCCTTGTCAAAAGGCTAGTGCGATAGCTGCGCCTGGGTCCGATAGGGCTTATTGCACTTATTGCACTTATCGCACCTGCGCCTGGGTCCGATAGGGCTTATTGCCGGCCCTCTTGTTGCACCTCTGCGCTAGCTTCGATAGGGTCTACTAACCTACTAGCGCACCTGCCTTGCCCCTCGAACTGCACTGTTGTATAGAAAGAACGAAGGGAAAACGAAATTGCAGAATTTATGGTACGGCATTAATAAAAGGAAGAAATATCAAATGAAATCGTGAACGGAATGATGATTTTGAATTTCATTCCCCCGTTGAAGTACCGTCTTGTTGTCCTTGAGTACTAATATTAATTCACAAGGACCGATTTAGATTTGAGGCGAACGTAATTTTAGGTGAATGTGGGAGAGGACTATTTATACGTCTCACTATTCTGATTGGAATTATCAAACTACAACTACAGTAATTTGTTTTCCCAGGTCCACGATCGAGAGTCCCAGATCCCAGTACAGTATGCACTCATTTGCATACAGCCAATCAGAGCAATACGCTGTCTGTGTGTAGAGCTTCGCACCGCATGGTAAACGTTTCGCATCACGAACAATTGTTTATAGAAAAATCAGTTCTCAACAGTTCTCAACCTTTACAAATAAAGTGCGTTCGAGAAAAAACGAAACTTTGAATTGTCGATGTTTTATCATATCTTAATCTCAATTATAATTAATAAATGACACATATTTGTAAAGCTGAGATCCCCTTCTTTCATTTGATTCACATGTTGCAAATTTAACACACAAGCGCTTTAAAACAATTTGAAGAAAGGGTTACCAAAAAAAAATCATTTGGCGAACTGTATCTGAATTTCAAAGAGAAAATCACATTTCTAGAAATTTCATTTTCTACCTCTTTATATGAAACCTTAATCAGGAAAAATGAGCCAGGAATAAAAAAAAAGTTCTGTTTGTTTAATTAAATGCTTGCATTTCCATAATGTTATTAAACGAAATCGTTTTCACTTGCTGCAAGCAAGTGCCTTGTTATCTGTGAAGAAAAAAAAGTTGTTAAAGACAATTGTTCTGTTATCTGTTTAAAAAAGAACTGTGTTAAAGACAAGCAAGTGCCTTGTTATCTGTTAAGAAAAAAAAAGTTGTTAAAGACAAGAAGTATCTTGTTACTGTTGAGAAATAGAACGGTTTTAAAGACAAGCAAGTAACTTGTTACAGTACCTGTTATTCATTTATCAGTTAGGACTTTCTGATCAGTTATACCAACAATTATGGAAACCTATATTCTCATATTGTTTTTTGCAGGAATTTAAAGTAAGATTTTTTTTTTTGCTTATTACTCACTATAAATACTAGTTTAATTGACAATATGCATGGTATCGGGACATTTCCTACCTTATATTGCGTTATCTAACTTGGTATATGAAAATCAAAAATAAAGACTGGTGAATGTATTGATTACAAAAAAAGTAAATTGCATTTAAACATTCAGATGTCACTGTTAAACAAAGTATCCTCTCCATAACATACAATGTATATCAACGAGTCACTCTTTGAGAGTTTGGATTATAGAAAAAATAAATAATAAGACTTGTATATAAAAACTGGTGTATCAATAGACAATATCAGTATTGTTTTTATTGTAAAATACTGTTTAAATAACATGAAACAATGTATGAATAACAAAACTTTCACGCCATATATTCTGAGATAAAGTTGGAGTTGTAATGATGGTGAATAATTTGAAGTTTATCCTCTCCAATATATGTCACTTGGCTCATATAATGTTCCAATAATCTATTGCCATGTTCTTACAGAAATGTTAGAAATGAATGATGCATAGCAATTTACATATCAACTAATATAATAAGAGTTCATATTGCTAAGATTTGTTGTTAAACAAATGTCCTCTCCAAAACACGTCAATGAATTAAGTTTGGAAGCTCATATTTGATTAAAACTTGCATTCACTTGTTTTTTTTTACACAGCATCAAATAATTTAGACATAAATGCAACACTGTATACCAAATTTGAAGTCTATATAAGAAGAAGGACAAGAAATTCTCATGTCATTAAATAAATTCAACCTCCCCATAATTCAGTTTCCTATAAAATACACTAATTTTATGGCAAAATATGGCTTAAGTGAATAGGAAATAAGTGCATCAACATCTGATAAGTATAAAAAGGCATATAAAAGTACAGAAAACTATGTGTATACCATTTACAGGTATAATAAAGCTGATGTGTTCTTTGTTAAACAAAATGTCCTCTCCAAACGCCTATTTTTGTTACTGTATTTCAATCGAATATTTCTATATGTAAACATGGACTTGACGCTCTATAATTTTACACATTTCTGACATATACCCCAAACTTTCAGAATCTGTGCATCTTTTGCTCTAACAACAATTTTCATTTTTGACCCCCAGTGAGAAAAAAAGTGTACACTTAACGTGAAATGACCCTCATGCTGAAAGATCTATTGGATTTTTTACCACTCAGTGGACTAAGTTCATACGAGGAGAACTCATCTACCTACCTATGCCCTCGATGTACACTCCAGCAACTGCCAAGGTACATATTACATGATTACTGCAATAACTCATATTTCCACATAAAATAACGCTTTTCATGGATGATATTGGCAATGGCATGTCAGTCCATCATTGCATTATTTTTTTTTCTTGGGTTCACTGAATCTTACTGCTCCATAATTAGGAACATCTTCCAAGATCAAGACAATGCAATTACAGGTTTTTTGTACCTAATAGTCACGATGGCCCAATGGCCAAGATGAGAACAATGTTCTTGTATTATCCAAATACACCATCCAAATATGGATCAACAAAACAAACAAAAACTATTCAGGACACATGCATGCTGCCTATGTTACATTATTGTGGGGTTTTCCCATTGAATTGTTTTTAGGTATTTTTCTGCAGATGTTGACTTGACGACCAAAGCATAGAAAAGATGAAAGAAATATGTACACATGTATGTTCTTGCAGGGATAAAAAAAAACCTATTTGATTCCTCTCTATCTCTCTCAGACAATGATGTGAACATGGATGTATTCCTCACCATGACGGAAGCCGATCTGAAGGAGATAGGCATAACAAGCTTTGGCATCAGAAGAAAGCTCAAGCTTCTGATTGAGAAGCTTGGAATGGGGAGGAAACAAACTGATGAGGCAGAGCAAAAAAATGTATGTTTTTTATTTCATTACTCCATAACTATACCTACTGTATGTGTTGCCTTCAGAGTGATTTGAAGATTTGAAGATTTTAAATCAGCATTGCGGTATGACGTTGCGGAATAAACATGAATATTTGGGGTGTGATGGTCTAGTGGTCGGTAGCTCGACTCTCAATCAGATCTACACCTAGTCCTAGATATGTAGGCCTATGGGTCTTAGGTTACTGCGACCAGCCCGCTCACGTACTGTAGTTTGAGCGGGCTGCGTAGCGCAGAGATTTGAAGCAATAGTGTTCAGGTTAGTGTGTGCATGTGTGAGTTACATGCGTGTGCTGGTCAATCTTAATCTAAAGTGCATTTTACAATTGATTCTGAACAAGAGATTTTCAAAATCTAGATTTCAAATTCTATATTTCACATTTAAACAGCTGAAATCATCTAGTTATAACTTCGTCTTTCCAATTTTCCATTATTTCAGTTACAGTGTATCTGGACTTTGGTAGAATTCAGTGATGATGTTGTAATTCACTGTGTGAGAGGGGATGAAGTGGAGATAACGGGAAGAGGTGCTTCTCTCCAAGACTTGTATCCAGATGTCAAGAAGGGGGACAGTTGTCTGGCACCATGGAGGAGCACTTTGTATGATGCCATTATTCTGGACATGACAGGTACACATAGAAATTTTAATAAGTTGCAAATACAGTTTCTCTGAGCATTAATGGACAAAGATCTAATTAGGTATGAATACTTAAGTTGTGTCAAAGCATCACTCTAACTGTAATCTACACAGTGTTGCGTTATTTGACCCCAAACTTTGTTGAAAAAATACAAGCAAAATATGAATTGTCATATGCTGGAACAAACAAAGTCAATGTAAATTGCTGAGAGGAGACTAAACACAATGGGCCAATCTGAGGGCAAACCTGAAAATATCAGTGGGCGAATTAAAAAAAACAACATGCATTGTATTGGCATATTTCTACAGACTAACAGTTACATGTCATTAAATCAATTGACTGCAGATATGCAAACAATAGCAATCAACCTTGATCTCATAATGATGCACAAAATACTAATTTATACTCTGATATTGTTTTTTAATCCCTTAGATGACAAACAAAGCCTCCTGAAGCAAAAGAGGAAACTGGACAATCAGAAGAAAGGTGACAATTCATCTTCTGGTATGTAATTTTGTATACACATGTTATTAATTTCTCAAGGTCTAGTGTGTAACAGGCAAGTCTATTTCAGGTTGTCTTATAGCCATCTATGACGTACATAATGTCCTAAAATTGGGTGCACTCGACTAAAAGCTTGTTAAAATGTTAAGGCACCGTTTACATGTAGGGTGGGGTGGGTTGCTTTCAAATGATATTGGTGTAGCGTGTAGGGTTAAGTAGGGATCTTACAACAAAGATGAATTAAGAACCAGGAACGATTTGCAATTTGCAGTGTGTAATGCACTGGATTGAAGTGCAGGGCAGGGTTGGCCGGTAAATACCGGGTGGGAAATACCGGTATTTACCACACATTGTGGGAGCGCCCTCGCCCTGGTACGCGGTACCGCGGGGCTGGCTGCTGGTGTTATAAACATGCTCGCTTTCGCGACAACATTTCTTCAAAGAAGGAGCTTAAATTTCTGGATTTTATCCGGATCTCACTCTTCGTTTTTATCAACATTTGTGAAAGTTTGAAACCTGGCATCGAAATCAAAATCAAGGAAACAAATTTTTCCGACCGGAATATATAATCTTGAAGTTGAAAGTCAAAGTCACAATGGCCTATGCAGCATATGTTATCCGACATTCACTGTACATTATTCGACAGTTGCAGCAGTACAGGTTCACGATCGTTAAGCCTATTAACGTGATTATTAAAAGGTGAGAGAATTTTCCCAAAATACGTTTTTTAATGAAAAAATACGATTTTTTCCTCCTAAGAATACTTTTTTTGGTTGATGAAGGTTGGCATCTCTGAATTACAATACAAAAATACTTTTACAGTTGTAGTAGTAGTTAAACAAAAATTACTGCAACATCTTTTGATGATAAGTTATCGATAGCACCTTTATTTACAACACAAGTTGACAACAGTTGCTGGATAAAGAGTGTCCAAATTAGTTTAAGGAGCAATATACATGTATGTACAACCTGTAAATTTGTATGAAACAAATACATTTCACAATAATTTATATAGATGTTTATGATTCTTGCTTTGTGTTGGTGGTGAACATGTGTGAATAGAGGCATAATGGAATGTGAGCACTGATACATCTGAAACAAGCAAAAGTGACACACTGAGACATGCACACATACACAAGGTGACGTTTTCCATTGTTTGATATTGGATCGGTTGGTTTAAATGTTATTTGTATGAGGAATATATGATGCACCACGCGTTACCCCGGGGTACCGTAGTACCCCGGGGTACCGCGTTGTGTAGCGCCATCTCGCGTCCACTCGAGTACAATGTATGGAGTGCGTGTACATAGTTCCGTGGTATCTCTATGGTGTATACTATGCATGGTGTGCATGCATGCACTGCTCGCTCACGATCACAAGCGCACTATGGTGGCTATCGCACACTATAGTGCTAGCTAGCTCCGGCGTCCGGTCCCGACCCGCGGCTATTTTAGAACTTGATGTTATTGCACGTACGTACCGTACCTGTATACTCTTTCGAGAAAAAAAACAACAAACAAACATCGCATCATCGACATAGTTAACGCGCGCGTTACTGTCAAACTTTCAAACTTTGAAAATGCCATGGGTGGAAGGTGATGGTGGATACGGGGATTTACTGAAAGGGAAAGGACGTAAAAGACGGAAGATTACAAGGGCCGAGAAAGTTGAAAGAGCTCGATCTCGTGCTGTAGAGAAGTTGGGGGAGGAGAAGGCCGATGATGTGGTAGCGGTGTTTAGGAGGGCGAGTGACGGGGGAGACAAGGAGCGGGCTGATGGTGTTATTTTGACCCTGCTGGCCCAAGCCCTCTCGCAAATTTTAGAAATACAGGACTTAAAGGATTTTTTACAAGAACATTTGATTGGACACAATTGAAGGTTGAAAAAATCACACAAAAATAATTTCCCTATTTTTGGTAACCCAGGGTACAGCCTTAAAAAAAAATAATTCAACAAAATGGCCGAATTTGTTTTGGTACCCCAGGGTACCATTTATGTCATCATATAAGGAAATCACCATTCCTGGTAAGAAGCTCAACCAACATTGCAGGAATCAGAGCAGTCAACTGAAGAACAAGCAACAAGAGCTGATGTGCCAAAGAAGGTTACCACTGCACTGGACAGCCGTGACTTGATTACTTTAACCCATTGCAGACGAGCTGATTTTGCTATAACCACATTTGCCATATACTCGGTACCCATCTTCAATGATTTAAAGTGGTTTTGTACTTACATGCTAAGCAGTCCCTGATGACTGCTTATATATAGACCTTCGATAAAAGCAGTTGGTAACGAAGGTTTGTCCAATAAGCAGTCGAGAATAAGCAGTTCCTGAGGAAGGCTTAGCTTATTTGCATATTAACTTTGCTGTGGGAAGGCTTAGCGACTGCTTATAAGCCTTTGAGGACACTGGAAGACTTATAGAGCTTCAAATGTAAGCAGTCGAAGGATTTATTTAGAGCTTCAAAAACAAGTAGTCGAAGGCAGTTCCTGAGGAAGGCTTAGCTAATTTGCATATTAACTTTGCTGTGGGAAGGCTTAGCGACTGCTTATAAGCCTTCGAGGACACTGGAAGGCTTATAGAGCTTCAAATGTAAGCACTCGAAGGCTTTATTTAGAGCTTCAAAAACAAGCAGTCGAAGGCTTATTTTAGAGCTTCAAAAACAAGCAGTCGAAGGCTTATTTTAGAGCTTCGAAAATAAGCATTCGGAGGCTTATTTAGAGCTTCAGAATAAGCAGTCGGTAGCTCATTTGCATATTAACTTTGCAGTGGGAAGGCTTAACGACTGCTTATCAGCCTTCAAAGGCTTAAGAAGACTATTGACACATATATTGTGGATGAAGAGCTGTGAAGGCTTATTTTGACTGCTTAACCGACTGCTTAAGGACTGCTTACCGAAGGCCTTCAGTTTGGTAAGGGAAGTGACAAATCCTGCGAGCTGATTTCGGGACACCGGGTCCTGATCGGTGCAAGGCCGTCGGGACCCGGTTTATGAAAATCCCGACATGACTCAGGCCTAGTAAAAAGATCTATAGAAAGTTTATTTATCAATCCAAATCCATATGAAAGATAAACATGTATATTTTATTTACCCACCAATTGTTTAATAAAAAGATAAAATAGAGGGGTGGGGTCCAAAAACGCCACAATACTGTAGAACACAAGTGAGTAGTGATCCCCCCCCCCCCCCCAACTCAAACTAATGGCAAAGAAAGGTCATTAGTAAATGATCACTGATATTTTAAATTGCCATTAGATTTTATAAATGTAAGAGACTAAGTACACAATCTAATTTTACAAAGTTATTGCATTTGTTTTGCTTTTACTCATCACCCTTAGTTGTATGCAAACTGGAACAGTTTCCTTATATCATTTATGTACAGCAGGGTTCCTTGAATTCAGACATCAGTGATGAACAGGGAACTGCCCAAGATCAACCACTACTAAAGAAATCCAAGCATCAATCAGTAAGTTTAATGTACCCTATTTATGACCCTTGTGACCCTATATTATGCGTATCTTCGGAACCGCGTACCTTGGCGTTGCAAGTTTGGTCTCAAAAGATGCGTGAGACTTGAAAGAAAAAAAAGTCATGAAACGTCGCGGCGAGACCTTTTTGCAAAACAGACTTATCACACAAAGTCTAGTTAGGGTTGAAACAAACATTGAGCACAATATATAGTCATGTGTGACGAAAATCTTAGTAGTCAATTGATTAACCTATAAGCTTGAATTTGTTTTTTATGTTTGTATATCAGGATTCAAATGACTTCCAACATGCCAAGGAACATGGAACTCTGCCAACACAGAGGATTCATCATGGTCCAGCAAGAGATGCTAGGAAACAAATGGTAAATTTCATTGGATACAAATTTAATTCAGAGCCTGTACTTATCAATTATTCAACTCACCACAATTTTCCAAAAAGAAAATGGATAACAGATAGCAGTACAGGTTTATTGATGTAAATATTTTATATATATGTGTTATTTAAGAAAATATATCAGAGACAAAAAATTCAATCAATTGACTGATATTGATTTATGTAATCAACTTTATGGGGCTTACCTCGATTACCATATGTTATTTGTTGCTCCCTTTACCAATATGTATATGTATCACTGTGAATCATCATATATATTGTATGTATTATTCTGATTTTTGGGTAATAAATTCATTCATTCATTCATTCATTTCATACTCATAATGAATTGTGCTAATTCTCTTTAACACAGGAAAGGGGTACTGGAAATGTGTTTTACCCATGCAGTAAAAAGAAGGCAATTGCTTTGTGTTTCATCAAAAAAGATCCCAAAGTCCATTGCATTTTCAGGCAACACACTATTCTTGCACCATAAACGCAACTCTATAATGGTTGTTGAATGTATATGGTCATTTCATTTGTAAATAGATAATTTCTGTATCTTTCAATGTTGCAATGTTAACGGGTTGGTACTTTGCCAAAGACAATGTAATTAATAGGTGAATGAATAGGATGGTGGTGACAATGATGAATAGAAGCAAGTATTCTCAATATTTCAGCCATCACTGACCATCTTATCCTCAAAATATCTGTCTAAAAGTGTGAGGATACTTGGTTCTTTTCATCTTCATCTGTTTGATTACATTTGTTTGTTTTGTTTATTATCTTTACAGATTAGAAATGGCCAGCTGTAATTTCTGTGTGAGTTACGGACAAAAAAAGAAACTGTTGATTGTATCCTCTTCAGAACCTGAAGAACTTCTCCAGAATTTGAAGCCCAAGATTAAGTCCAAGTTTTCTCTCGGCAATCAGGCATACACCATGAAACTGAAACTGGAGCAATATATCAGACATATGTTGATATAGATGAAGATGACATGGACGATGTTAAGTTGTTGCAAAATGGTGGTAGCATTATTCTAGAGACATATGGAGCCATCATTGCAGAGTCCACAGAGATCACCAGCAACTGTCGATGCTACACCATCAGCACCTGCAGATGGTCAAGTCCTTCATCTCCAGTGCTCTACCTCATTGTGTCAACTTCTCCATCTGACAAAGATGCTAGTACAGCGAAGAGATGCATCAATACAAAATACCATCCCTAACATTGAAATTAGGGCACACTTTGCAGAAAATGGCCAAGGTACAACAAGGCAAGGGATCCGAAAGTGGAGATGACAATATGTACCACAACGCAAAGAAATTCAGTGAGTGTTGCACGAGTGATTGGTCGTGCTTTATTTCCTCCAATGCCCTCAGAACAATGCATGAACAGAAAAGGAATCGCGTTGAGCTTCCCCCTCTCACAGAGGATGTTGTTCATCTTACTAACTTCTTGAAGGAAAGGGGAAGAAGTTATCACAGACTGGCTGAAGATATGAGTGATTCAGAAGCATGGAATGACTCTAGCCCAAGTTACCATGTTCAATAGAAGAAGGACTGGGGAGATGTCCAAGATGAAGCTTAGTGACTACAAGAAAATAGATGGAATACCAGATTCAACCGGTGGCAAGTCCCTTTCCCAACTTGAAAAGGAACTGTGCAAGAAGCTGTCTCGGGTGGAGCTTGTTGGGAAAAGAGGCAGATCAGTCCCTGCCCTACTAACATCTGAGATGGAGGAATGGATTTCTGCTCTAGTTGATAACCGACAGCAAGCAGGAGTCAACCCAGAAAATGAGTACTTGTTTGCTCGATCTCATAATATGTCACTGGGGCATATTCGAGCTAGTGATTGTCTACGCAAGTTTAGCTATTTGAGTGAGGTCAAGCATCCAGAAACAATTACAGGAACACTACTGAGGAAACAGCTGGGAACTTTATGCCAGCTTCTTAACTTGAAGGAAAATGAGATGGATATTGTAGCCAATTTCTTAGGACATGACTTGCATGTACATCAAGAATTCTACAGACTCCCAAATGAAGTGTTGCAAGTGGCTAAGGTATCCAAGATCCTACTTACGATGGAACAAGGTGGGGAAGGACTCTCTCAAGGTGAAACACTTGATAATGTACCTGTGCTCAATGAAGGTAAATCAAAGTTTTCATATCGTGGACATCGGACCCACTGTTACGCAACATTATGTAATGACGTTTAGAGCCAAAATTGAATGAAACTTGACATTTTGCATATGTTTTTGTACAAAATACTGCTTTTCCTAAATTCCTCTATAACATTTCTAATTGTGTCTTCTAGGCCTTTTGCCTTATCCTCATTGTCTTGAAACTCATCAAGATACATGTCTGAAACAAAAGATCACGAAAACAAAGAAATACATAAAAATTAAAACAATAGCATACATAAGAAATAGATGAAATAATAGAATACAAAAAATTGATTTGAAATTTTCAAATATGTCTTTTTGATATCATTGAATATGATAATCAGCAACATTCAACAACAAAATAGCTTCATAACTATGTTTTTTAAAAGAAATATCAATGTGTTAAGATAGGCATTTAATTTGCATAAATTATAATGAAGCAATTTAATTTTTTTTCTCCAAAAAATCAAACACAGCGATACTATTTACATGTGCAATGACGTTCATGCAAAATTTGAACCCCTGTCAGAAAGTACTCTCAAAATTGCCAGTCAGAATAGCCTTAAGCTAATATTCAAGGCACCAGATAGTAATGCAATTATGCTGACTCTTTTGATTGTTTATCTTATTCTTGGATTTAGTTGATAAAACCACAGCAAATACTTGAAAAAATAAATATATCATTTTAATAGGAAAGTTCAAATGTTGATTCAAATATATTCTACCTCTGTATTACAAAATATTGTACACCATCGATAAGTGTGCTTAGCCTAGAGGATTGCATACAGAGGTGTTTACTTATTTATTTATTTATTTATTATGTCTTCTTTCAACAGAGTAGCCCTTTCAGTTTCAGTGATCATGCATATTGTTCTACCGAGGGGGCCTAAGTACATACTAACATACCAAAACTACACATACAACCTGGACATAATTATAACATAGAATATGTAAAAAATTAATCAATCATGTAGTTTTACAGGTTACTGCGAGTCATACAAACACTTTTAATATCAGTTTAGAATTGACTTTACAAAGTATATTTTCTAGTTTCTTTGTGCACATATTCCTCTACATATATAACTATGTAGTCTTTTTGATGCAATTGTTAATTTTTTTTTTTTTTTGTAGAGCTTGGCAATGATGACTTCGAGGCGGATGTGGTGTCAGATGCAGGGGATGCCATAAGTGAGTCACATTCTCCGTGTCTGGATGCAGAGTCTTTGGGGACTCCAGAGAGAGATACAAAGAGAAAACACCCACCTAAGACGAAGAATCAGAATATCAGGAAATGGAAGCAATGGAGTCCAGGTGAAAAAGCAGCAGTACAACGTCACTTCCATCGACTTATTTTGACCAACCCTCTTCTTGGTAAATAAAAAATTGAGCAGTGCTTAAAAGAGGAGCCCATCTTGCATAAAAGAATCTGGCGTAATATCAAAGATTACGTTCGCAACAGTTTCAAGCAAAAGAAAGGCTGCAGGTAAAAAGACTGTAGACTTCTGTTAAACACTAATCTGGTTTAGTTTACCTGGTAAGTAATTATGTTTACCAGTGAAGATTGAATTTCCAATGATTAACATTGTGTAAAGTGCTGTGTAAAATAAGAATTTCTTTCCACTTTCCCTATGTTTTGCTCATGCATTAATACCTATTAATGCATGATACTTTTCTTTTTTACTTCTTTGTTTGAAAGTTTGCAATGGAACTCATTTTTGATAAGTGATCATCTGCCCAATAGTCATTTATTTGACAACACAGTGTAAGTAGATCATCTACAATGAAAGACTTGCACACTGCATTGGTACACATCATCAAGCAGTATGCATTAAGTGCTTTAATTTTTAATATTCTTCGAGTGTTTATTTAGTTTGCTGAGAGAAAAGTGTTTTTGTTAGAAAATAAGTATTGGAAAGAATCTATAGTTTATTCTGTCATCTGGTTGAAGAGATTGTTACCTCGAACGGTAATGTTTTCTAAACATGTTGGGAATTTTAGCACAAAAAATCCCTGTTCAGCAAGTATCTTATCTTATACAATATATATATATATATATGGGCAGGTCCAAGCTATTTGCTTTGTGACGTACAGGACATTCAGAGACTTTAAACAAGAAATAACAATGGATGACATTATTTATATGGCTATCTTTTGGTATGAGTCTGTGGCTATTATGGGCTAGTTCATTTGTGGAAAGTTTTAGTTCTGACCAATTCATAAATTAATTTTTAATGTAATTAATGTGCTGCGTGACGTACGGGACCAGAGAATTTCTGACTTTTTCAAAAATAAGTTCATCATAAAAGTTCTCTGAATTTATTAAGTTATGAGATTTATGGCAATGATATCTTAATTCATTATGGAATCAAGCATTAATCACAACTATTACCATATTTTTCTGACCTTTCGTTGTTATGTAATATACCAAAACATAAATGTGTGTATGTGACGTACGGGACAAGTGACGTACGGGACAACTTTTCCCTATGGGAAAATGCATTGAAATGAAGAATTTTCGTCAAAATTTGTTAAATGTGAACAATTTTAACTTAAATCAGTGACAATTAGAGTGTTTTAGAAACCCAATTAGATCCTCTGACCATCACTTAATATCCTCTGTGTTAATGTATGGGGTAAATCAATACAAATATTACTTTAGCAAAGAAAACAAATTGAATTAATATATTCATACACACTATATTACCATTTTTATTCCATTTACCCATCTATCATGTGCAGTCATGCTTTTCTCATTTCTTTTATCCATTCCATTCAACATTGCAAATTTTTTTAAAATAATAAATAATGAAGAAGATGAACTTGAACTTGAAAACTTTTATTTAAACCTGTTTGAAACACGGGCACACTCGGCACATCATATTTTGTCAAAGAACATTTCTTATGCTCTATGGCCCGAATTCACAAAGCAAGGTTTGAGCTCAGACCAAGGTTTGAGGTCAAACCTCCTTTTGTTTCGCCAAACCTCCTTTTGTTATTTACAAACCTGGTTTGTAAATAACAAAAGGAGGTTTGAGCTCAAACCCGGTCTGAGCTCAAACCTTGCTTTGTGAATTCGGGCCTAAGTGTTTGTGAACAAAGATACATTAAAAATATGAAGTCTTTTCTTCATAGCTTGTTTGAATTACTTAATAGTAATATCATAGAATTTTGAAGGAATTCAAAGATAATGCTGAACATATTGTCTTTTTTAAATCCTTTTATCACAGATTAGAACATGTATATGTTGCTGTCATATACATGTATTCAAGAATTTTGATGTACATTAATGTAGCCTACTGTACATGTTTGTGAAAGATGGATACAAAAATATAAATCTTGAATGTATTTTGTATTGATTAAAGACATCTTATTAACACCACCAGATATAAGAAATTAAAACCCTAAAGATTTTTGTGACCTTTTCCACAATTCAAAAGATTAAAGCAAAATCAACAAAAATGCATGGGTGTAAAAGTGATAAAAATCTTAAGTGGGTGAGAGTGTGAAATACTCAAAAAGGCTATACTTCCTTAAAAGTTATGATTTAGTTTTTAGGAGATCAAAATTCCCAAGCTGGCTCCATAACATGTACAGCGTATGCTGTAATCCTTTACCATCATATATGACATTTAAATAGAATATCAAAAAAACCTCACATGGAGAGCTTGATAGCATACATGTGCTAAGATTCGTACCTGCAGCATCTATGAGTTGTAAAAGCCAGCTTCTGGTGCATCTACTACCATATAATTTCATTAGACTCATTCCAGGAACTAGTACATTATTATGATTTACATATTTAGCATCCTGCCAATGTTGGGGACATCAACTGGCAAAATACCATAATACCAGGGGTCTGGCTTAAAGACTAATTACATCAAATTCAGTACAAACAAGTAAATTCCTAAAAGGGACCCATTTGGAATGTTCATATATCCCTGTATACAACAAGTTTCCTAACAGTATATATTCTCCTTTTGGTCATTTCCTTTTTCAAATCTTGCATTGGTTTTATATGGGGTTGTCCCGTACGTCACACACAATTGTCCCGTACATCACATTTCTTAATTTGATTATGTAATCAACACAGAATTTTTGTAATTTTTGTTAAACCTATTTTTTGTTAGGAATTCATCTAAATTAGAACTTCCTAGAATATCTTTAAAAAAGAAAATTATTTTCATAATTAAAATTAAACAAATTATGATCCAATTGTGACGTACGGGACATCACACTTTGGAACCTACCTCATTTGCGTAATTAATTAATTTTGAAAGTTTTTATACCGTAAATAACGTTGTATTAACCGCCCTCGTGTATAAACCGCACCCCTCTTTTTCGCCCTCAAAAAAAAAAAAAAAAAATGATTTTTTTTTTTTTCTTCTCCCCCTGAAAAAGTGTTGTATCATCACAGATATTTTCAATTCCGTTTGAACGCTAGTTAAAACAGGACGGTTTTTGGTTAAACGGAAATTAATCACTTTTGCCAAAGTTTGATAGTAAGAATAGTGGTCGGGACTGGGCAGGCGCTGGGCCGACCAGCAGGGGGGATCTTCACCCACCATTCCTGGTGAAAAGCACTGCTTTCGTCAGGCACTAATTTCACATGAAAACGTAATGAAAAGTTGTACTTACATTCATATTCCTGTCCTTAATCGTGTTTTATTTGCAAGTGTACATGAATCTTGATTTCAATTTGTCATTAAATGATTATTTTGTCAATATTTGTCCGATGTTGTTGTGTAAAGTTAAGATTCATGGAAGCTGCCATATTGGATTTACAATTCAGGCTCTTTCATAACTGTTGTTATAAACGTTTATTTTTAAGAGGTTAAAAACAAATTTCTTGTAATTTTCCAGAATAAATAAATTACAATACTATAATATATATTTATTTCATTATTTATTGTAAAATTTGGCCAAAATTGTTACACTTATGTATCATGTAACCAACACAAGTACGTACACAAAACTACACACACTCAAAATACGAAATCCATCCATTTCCCACCACCAGACATATATTTAGAATCGACAAACATCCATCTTCACGTAAGTTAAAATCATCAATCAACCAGAAATATTACAATAATAATAGTTCAAAATATTAAATATTGCATATTTGTAAGTTTGTTACAAGTATTTACATACAAAATATCGCTAGAATTTTATTTTTTTCTTCGTCACGTATTTCTTCATCTCACTACATGAATTATCACACGTGGGGCAATGCAAATTGTTTGTCCACCGCACGTATGTAATAACAATCCCAACACAATTATGATCGACTTGGCAGTGACATAGCACAATTCTAGGCCCCAAATTTCATATTTTGCATCATCGGAATTACATGAAAATTTATCAGATTCAAGATTATAGTATAACATTCATATTAGAAATATTTTTGTCTAATGTCAGAACTTCCGATGTATGATTTGAAAAGCGTTAAAAACGAGTGTCATTTTCAGGACGATGCTATCTAACCAAGCCAAGAACTTTAGCCTCAGTGACACAATTTGCAGCATGAATTATGTCTGTAACGTGTATAAACCGCACCCCCGACTTTTGATGTTTACCGGCGGTAAAAAAAGTGCGGTTAATACAACGTTATTTACGGTATTTTTTTCCTATTTTCTAGCATGATGGCCTACAATTCCTGAGATATTTAATTTTAAACAAATAATTCAAACGAGATACAAAAATAAAAATGTAATGTCCCGTACGTCACGCTAATTAATAAAAATCGAAGTTCGTGACCTTGGCACTCTTCGTATCTTGATAATTTTTTATATTTTTTATCAGATTCATAAAATTCATAGTTTCAGCTTTAAAATGAGGTATAGTTTGTTAAATATATATAAAGATGAAATTTGACCCCCAGAGGGGACAATAGCTTGGACCTGCCCATATACAGGGACAAATCAAGAATCAAATTGAAATAAAGAAACATTCATACTCTTTGTTTAGAGCACAGTGTCGATAATAATGTTATTGAAGGCTAGGGGTGGGTGTCGGATATGTCAGAAATCGTAGCAGGACACTTTGATTTCATAAAATCAAAGACCAATATAACGAAAGCTAACTTTTTCATACTCTTTGTTTAGAGTGCATATTGTGCTTGAGAACCTAATGCAGATGTTAATATGTTCATGCCATAGAAGGGTGGTTATTGGATATATGTTCCGTAAAAATGTTTATAGTTCAATAGTTACCACTCAGGCATTTCATTGTTGCTTTGGCAATTTTGGGAAACAAATGAACCCCCCCCCCCCCCCTCCCAACACCAATCATTGTGTTTGTGTAAAGATTTACCCACCTACTGATTAATGTATTCCCTTTCATATTCATGAAAATTTACAAGGAGTGTAGTGTTACTGGATCTCTAAATTTACTTTGTATATAACAGCAACAAATGATTAAAAATGAGGCTGAATATTTTAGCACTATATTAAATTAGATACTCAAGTTGTAGTTGGGATCTAAGTAACACCAACTTTATCCATAAATGACTGAGATATGGTAAGTTCAAACCCATAGGCCCGAATTAGCAAAGGAGGTTTAAACCCCCACCTAGTTTAAACCCCCTCCCAAGGTTTTTTTATGTGTACTCGCACACTGAATCTGATCTAATTATGTATTTTCTTTAAACATGCACATGCACTGCAAAAAATATTTTTCCTTGTAGTAAATATTGCAAAATATTTTCTTCTTAAGATTACTTAAAGTTGAAATGTTGCTGTAATTACCTAAAGCATTTTATTTATTTTAACACAACGGACTGGCAATGATTGAAATAATTAGTATTTACACGATTGATTTGAGTAAATATTTCTCATACTAAAGTTTGAGTGAAATATAATTTCGGTGGAAATTGTTTGTAAAAATATATTAAACCGTTTAAGTTGCTGGTACTAGACTCATAACTTAATTTTATTGATTAATAATTCTTAACTTTTGGGGTGAAAATTAGTAGTAAAAATGTAATACTGCTGCATTAATAAAAGATAATTTTTTTAATTAAGTTCAACTTCGCGAGGAAAAACAAATCAATTGATTTAAGTTGTTTCGACAAAAAAAAACCTATCAATATGCCCTTCAAAATGGGAAACCCGGTTAAAACGATAAGACGCAAAAGGGAGCATCTACACGATTTCAATATTAGGCCTAGTACTTATAGTATTTTGTTTTCAGACTTAAAAAAACTTAGGACAGCCTTGCAGGACATCATGATATTTAATTGATTAAAAATTTGATGTTGATTGGCCTAAAATTGGCCTAACGTTCATTTCCAGTTCATGTTATTTATTTTTTACAATCGCCACTTAGGTCTATTGAATTTAAAATTTACTTGCTAATTTAGGCGCGTTAATTACACGGCAGTGTGTGCATGATATAAAGCGCACGTGCATGAGGCCGCGACATCGAGGCTGCGCGCGTGTGCGTCGAGCTAGCAGCTAGCTAATATGGCCACGGATAGCTAGCATACCGTACACCTATATAGGCCATCTTTTCATCATGCAGCAGGCGTACGTACGTACGTGTAATAATTCCGGGGCCCCAGATCGGACTGACTGAGAATATGAGCCTGAGGCTTTTGTGCACTCCTATAGACTTCAAGGTATGATTAATTCATTATATTTCAGTCAGAAACAAAGCTCAATTTGATATGAATAGCCATTTCTGGCGCCAAAAATGGCATAGCAAGGTCACCAACAATGTGCTGTTTAATGTATAAATGTGTAAATAGAGTAACACCCGGAATCGTTCATGACCGATTTATACTCGTCGACGATGTTTCAAAACGAATAACTCGCAACACAGATAAGAAAATGTTGCGATTGCCAAAATGTAAAACAGAATTTTACAGGAAGTCATTCATTTATTCAGGGAGTGAAATTTGGAATGATCTTCCACTTGAACTTAAAGAAGCACAGAGCCTAGCAGTCTTTAAGAGAGCTCTAAAAGAGAATCTCACATGATAAGGTGTTCTTCTGCATAGTTGATTTTTATCATGTTACTTGACTCCATTTTACAATGCTTACAATTATCATTAATTATAAACTGTTGTTCTTTTGTGCAATATTATATTCAGTTAATGTATTCCTATGTTTTGGTTTAATTTAGCTTTAGCTTTTTTCTTTGCTGCTAGACTAACCTTAAGCAGAACGTCTGATACGGCGAGACTACGAACCGTGAGCCGCGAAGCGGCTCACCGCCTATAATCACTGGTCTAGCTTTAGTCGTTGTTTTTTTATTATCGACCATGAATCCGTGGCAGTTTTTCGTACGAAAAAACCTCATGAATACGAAATGAACACAACCAATCAGAAACACGTATGGAGAAGAGTCTATGCATATGCATATTATAAATCATGTGACATTACGTCATTTTCTTCATCCAAGATGGCGGGTAGTTCATGCGAAGACGATCTTCTGCGAGAAAGTTTATCATATGCGGCCGACAAACTAGGCATTCCTAATGGAAAATTCAGAGAACTGCAGGAATCCGCTATTCGTAGCGTTATTGAAGCCGGCAGGGATATTTTTGTTGCATTACCTACTGGTTTTGGAAAGAGTGCAATATACCAAGCAATCCCCTTGTGCTGTGATTAGGTGTACCTTATTTGGTAGGGCTGTTGAATGATTCATAGATCCGCCATTTTGAATATATATGAATATTGATTAGCTAGACCAGTGATTATAGGCGGTGAGCCGCTTTGCGACTCACGGTTCGTAGTCTCGCCGTATCAGACGTTCTGCTTAGGGTTAGTCTAGCAGCAAAGAAAAAAGCTTGGCACTCCGCCTAGATTATAGGCTAGTGATACATATGTAGGTTTACTATTAAATATTTGCTTGAATAGAGAATAGAGAAAATAAGGGGGAATCCAGGAAAATCAGGATAAAATAGGGAAGAAAAAAAAAATCTTGATTTTTTTTTTTTTTTTTTTTTTAAATCGGGAAGAAAAACAAAATCAGGAAACCGATTTAAATCGGGTTTTTATCAGGCCTGCAGAGGAGAGATTATTAGGGCATTGTTACACTTCTAGAGTAAATCGAAAAAAAGGCTGTATCAAGCAAATCCAGAAGAGTGAAACCTATCAATACGTGCCCATGTCTAAGCTATTGAAAGCATACCTGGAGCAGCCAGGCATGATGGAGTGTATTATTCAATGCAACAGTACTGCAGCACATGATAACATATTACGGTCATACCGTGATGGTCAGTACTTCCAGACAACATTTCATGAAGGTGGAGATATGATCGTTCCCCTTTTGTTATACAAACTCACGGTTAAAGAGATGCACAGACGCTTCATTGAAATGAATGACATTCAATGCTCATATGACTATTACAGAGAAGTTTTCAATAGTCTAAACATTTCCTTTTCCGCACCGTTGAATGATCAATGCACTCAATGCTACAATCATGAACAAAAACACAGTCAACGTTCTGCTGAAAATGGACAAGCATCGGAACAAAGCTGCGAGGAGTGTGGATGTGAGCTATGTGTAAGCTTTGAGGAGCACAACCAAAACGCAAAAATGGCAAGGGAATCGTTACGGAAAGACACGCAAAGAATGCAAACATCCCCAAACGAGGTAGTCGTTGTGACAGTAGACATGCAACAAGCGATACCCATGCCTAAAACGCCAGTCACAGACTATTACACTGTACCTTTCACGGAAACTAGAAGTCTTTAATGAGACTTTTGCAGAGCCAGGTAAAAACAGTAAAGCACCATGCTTTATTTGGCATGAAGGTAAAGCAGGTCGTTGTGCATTTAATATTACCAGTACATACATGGAATTTGCCAGACATAATCGTGATGCTAACTCAATAAGGTTTGATTGTGATAACTGCTCTTCACAAAATAAATGCTGGATTCTCTATTCTGCAATGCCTAGAATCGTTAACTCTTTGCCCGCTTCGTTCGGCTAGCGGAACATACAGCGGGCTGCTAACTTCGACTCAAGTCACATTTCATTCACAATGCACACGGAACGCATTTAATTCTATTGTACGCACACACACACAATAGTAACGCGTGCTTCGCATTGTATACACATCACACTTCATTGCACCGCTTTCGCAGACATTGTTTACATTGACATTTTCCGAGAAAAATTGAGTTTTTGAAACTGCTTTTGCAAATATTCTGATGAGCTAGGATGGCCCCTATTAGGAGACGGGACTTCTTCACTGCTGATCAGGTACGAGAACTTGTGATGGACCCTGTTCCAACAGCCGACTCTGATTCAGAGGAGAGCGAGACTGACTCTGACGAGGAAGATGAGCCTGGTCCCACACGTACACTTTTGCGTAATCCCACAGAACATGATAATGGCGTGGACATCAATCACGATTCAGACAGCGAGTTTGAAGAGGAAATTAGGGATGATGTGTCGATGGTTTCAGCAGAGGATGAGCCTGAGGAGTGGATAAGACTGGAAGATGGAGATGAATGGCAAGCTGACTGGCTAGATGACTTCAGTGAAAATGGTGGACGACCAAAGCTTCTGTTTGATGTAAACCAGAACACAAAACCACTGGACTATTTCTATCAGTTTTTTCCTGAAGAGCTGTTTGTTCTAATGGCGAGAGAAACTAACCGGTATGCAAAACAAACTCTTCAGAGACTCGGAGTACTTCAGGAGCACTCACGCCTCAACAAATGGACCGATACAACTGCCGAAGAAATGAAGGCGTTCACTGGACTACAGATGGCGATGGGATTAGTTACCAAGCCAGCGCTGTCGATGTACTGGGAAGAGACCTGGATCTTCGCCACTCCTGGTTTTGGAACAGTGATGAGTCGCAACAGGTGGGAACATTGAATAATTTATACAGTTTATTTTATTCATATTTGCAATAACTAGTCATGACTATTATCAAAAATAGATCTCTTCAACTGTCAGCAATATGGGTAATTTTGGTTATTTTTTATAATTTTTATTCTAAGTAATTTATCAAATGATTGATTAATTGATAATCATTGTGATAAATAAAAATGAAATAGATCTAGTTGTGGATCTATATGAAATAATGGGTTGAAATAATATAGATCTAACCATGAATACCAATCGCATTGTTTGTACATGTATAAATCAGACATTGAACAAGAGTAGGGATATGATATTTTGATTTTCTAAAATAAATGAAAAGTGAAATAGGGTCTACATTAGCTTATAAACTAGGTGGAGTGCTAGCTATTTTCTTTCGCCTATACTCACTCGTCCTACACTACTTGTTGTTTTCTTATTATCGCGGAACGGCGACGCAGGTTTTTCGTACGAAATCTAAAAAAGATTTCATCGTCCGTAATAATAAAACAACAAGTAGCGTAGGATGAGTGAGTGTATAGGCGGTGTGTGCGAAGCACACACGGTTTGCTAGTCTCGCCATAAACAGACGTACTACTTACGTTTAGCGTAACAGCAAAGAAAATGGCTAGCACTCCGCCTAGTCTATAGGCTAGGTCTACATGAAACCCAATTTAATTTTCAATTTACTTTTTTAATTCAAAATATCATATCATTGTTCTTGTAGGCCCCTAATCCGTATAAAACAAATGTGTTTGATTTGTGATTATTTCAAGTAGATCAAGATCTATTTTTATTTCGGGCTGTCTTTTATGCTCATTTATCTCCCCCCCCCCCCCCTATCACAAAATCATAATTAGAAATTCCAACTATCATGTCAAAAGAGTGCTGTTTCTAAAATAATGCACTTTTTTTTTCATTATAAGTTTAGATTGAATACCTCCATCTTATTCTCTGTTATGTGTAAGCATTGTTGCTAAATTTTTTTCTTCTTTTTCATTTCATGCAGGTTTGAGTTGCTGAACTCGATGCTACATTTTGCAAACAACGATGAACGCATCCCAAAGGGGCAGGAAGGTCATCACATCCTCTACAAGATCAAGCCTGTCATGGATATAGTTCAGCCTACTTACCAAGCTTCAGTTCAGCCAGGACTCTCCCTGTCCATCGATGAGAGCCTTGCTCCCTTCAAGGGCAGACTTCAATTCAAGCAGTACATGCCACTCCAGCCAACAAAGTGGGGTGTGAAGTTTTGGGTGCTAGCGGACGCCAAATCTGGATTTTGCCTTGACTGTAATGTGTACACTGGACGAGACGCAGACAGGGCAGCAGCTCCAGGGGGCGTTACATCAGCCATCGTAAAAGGCCTCACTCGTCCATACTACGGTAGTGGCCGTCATGTGTATATGGACAATTTCTATTCCTCTCCTGAGCTTTATGACTCCTTAGCTGACAACAAGCTTGGTGCATGCGGAACTGTTCGATTGAGCCGCAGAGGTATCCCAGATGAAATGAAGGCAGCTTCAGTTCAGTCGAGAAAGGGAGATCGGCCAGCTTTCTTCAGGAAAGGACGTTTGCTGGGGGTATCATGGCATGATACGAAGCGTGTTAGTGTACTTTCAACGATACACAACAACTCAACAGTGCAGAAGGAAATCAGACACAGAAGATCTGAGAATGGTCGCCGACCAATAATCAAGCCGAAGGTGGTGGAGCAGTACAATCAACACATGGGCGGCGTTGACCTGTTGGATCAGAGGATGTCCTATTATCGGTACCCTCATCGCCACATGAAGTGGTATCGAGTAATATACCACTTTCTGATGGAAGTGGCATTGGTAAACGGACATATAGCATCAAGGATCGCTCCAGAAAATCAGTCCAAGGAATGTGTTCGGAGGTTCAGGCAGCAAGTAATCTGCAGACTTGTTGATGGCTACCAGAAGGTGAAAGCTGGGAGACCCAGAGTATTGCGCGAGGTGAATAGGAATGAAAGAACAGCTGTGAGACTGGAAGGTAAACACTTCATTGCCCTGAACCCCTCTCCAAAGTACAAGCCAGACTGCATTGTTTGTGCTAAGAAGTTAGAAGGAAACAAGAGGAAGAGGTCACAGACCCGATACTTCTGTAAGACTTGCCAGCTACTGATGTGCCTCATGATTCGTTTTGAGGACTACCACACCAAAGTGAAGTATTGGTAGGATTGAACAATGGTCAGAGACATGTATTTCAGATATGGTCAACGAGTACTTCAGTCGACAGCCTTGCCAGTATTTTTTCTCAATTATTTGTAATATTTTGTTCCAGATGTTCCGATGAATAATATTTTTTTGTATTGATGTATGATCGATATGTGTACAATGGCCAATTTCATTATCAAATTGATTATTCATCTGATACAAAACATTGCTATTCATGTACCTGTAGGTAGAACCATTTAGTATTTCTTATTGGCGTAAATATTCATATTTTGAATGATAGCACCATAAAAACTAACGACAACAACAACATGACAGGTTGTCACAACTACAATTCATGCAAAATGTAGTATGTTTCTACTCTTTGTTCACCTGCCATTATTTTGATTGCAAATTATATATATTTATTTATACATATGCAGTAATACTTTCATATTCTGATCTCATTTTGACAAGCAATGCATACAGTGAAAATGTTAAGTTGTTGTTATTCTTTGACATTTATATGCAATGTTGCCTTTGAAACTAAATAGTTACTGACTCTAATTCCGATTCCTACACAATGTAGTATGTTTCTACAGTTATGTAAATAATATGATACTTGCCTGTCTACTGCCCGTAAGTTGCCTAGTGCAAAATATTATTGTTCACTTGCCATTTTTTAAATATGAGACGTACATTTGTATATAATTTATATATGCAACGTTGCCTTTGAAACTTTAAATCCTGCAAACTGTAGTATGTTTCTATTGAAATAATATGATACTTGCCTGCCTAGTGCGAAATATTCACTTGCCATTATTTGAATATGGCATGCTGTCATAGTAACCGTTTGAAACAATATGTTTACATCATATGCAAATTTGCTTTTGAAACTGCCATACTTATAATGAGTCTGAGTCATGCAAAATGTAGTATGTTTCTAATCTGTATTCACTTTTTTTTTTTTTTTTTTTTACGTGTGCAGTAATACTTTCATACTGCGATAACATTTTGACAAGCAATGCATACAGTGAAAAAGTTAGGTTTTTGTTATTCCTTGAATACATAACTGTCATGACTGTGTCAAGTTTAATTTACATAATGGTCCATTATCTAAGCTATGATAAATAATGATAATGCAGTTATTAGGTGGGCTGTATCTAATACAGACCACCTTATAATTTTGTTAAAATTGCCTTTATTATTATTATTCTTTATTTATTTTTCTTATTTCGACCCACTTTTTTGTGTTCAAGATAATTTGAGAATGGCTCAATCAAATATCTTAAAATTTAACACACATTTGTATAGGCATATTCACAAAGCATAGGAAGTTTTTCGACCTTGACCTTGACTGATGACGTCATCTAGGCGCCATTTTGTGAAAAATTTTGAAAATCAACTCATGATCATATCTTCATAACCAAAATTAATTTCTCATTTATATTTATCATGATCAAGGTCAATATCAGTCCGGTCAATTTCAGGTCAAAAAACGCGCGCGTGCGCGTACGTCCGCGCGTCAGTGCGCGCGCAAAATTTCAAAATGCTCAAAATCGTCTCAAATTTATTTTGCATACGTTATAGGTCATTTTAAGCATTTTATAAAAAATCGCGCGTACGAGCATGCGCGCGCGTTTTCGCGCGTAACACCATTAAAAAACATAGAATCGCCATTTTTTTTTCTTTCATGATATTTCTCATATTTTTTCAAGGAATTTGATTCCATGTTTATCTCTTTATGACCATTATTAACAAGATGAGCGTAAAATCAAGATAAATGTCAGTGCGCGCGAGGTCTTTTAATACATAGCATATATGGGCAAAAACATGCCTATACAAAATCCGTTATAGCTCTTTGGAATGCACCGGGATCCTCAATTTTTTTCATATTAAGATAGAGTATGAGTCGGAAATATGATTCCATGTCTAGTTTGGCCATTAAGTGTATCGTGACATCATCACAATGGCCTTGGAACTCAAAATACGAATTTGCATATTATGACGTCAGCATATTTATGTAAAATTGATTGTATCTCTGTAAATATTGATCAATTTTCTTCAAAATTTAGATATGTTGTAGCTAAGACAATTCTCTACAAGCGCAGTAATAACCATTTTTCATTTTGATGACGTCATCATAGTGAAAATTTTGATTAAAGGCCTCATGTCAAAAACTTCATAATTTGCGTGTTATGCCTATAGAAGGTGAATTTAGTTCACGTTATGAATCTACATGATATTTGTAAGCAGTATGTCGCTTATTTTTGCTCTATTTTGTCTCAAATGTTAGTTGACCAGCCCACCTATACTTGTTCCAAACAAGTATTATATGTCTAGTTTTGTTATGTGTTCTGATTTGTATACATCATGATGTAATTTTTTGGTATGCTTTCACCAGGAAGCTGAACTAAATGTTGGGATGTGTGGAATAACAATGTACAATTTGATCTGCAATAGATGAATGCCTTATTTTCGGGTTGTGTGGAATAACAATATAGTTACAATTTGATATGCAATATATGAATGCCTTATTTTCGGGTTGTGTGGAATAACAATATAGTTACAATTTGATTTGCAAATTTGATTGTCTTGTGTCGTTTATTATTTTCAAAAAAGTGACTGTTTTTTTTTATGGGAGTTCTTATTCAACACTTTTTAGAGTGTGGTTGAGTTGTGGGATGAGATGAGATGGATGTAGAGAAGTTGAGTGACTAACAAGGAAAGTGTGGATGATAGAGAATTAAATAGAGTGAAAGCGTTTTGTAGCATTGAGGAAATAATTCAACATAAAGTACCCTAGCTCTCTCTCTTCGCCTGTCTCTATTTCTCTATACCTGACTTTCTCTGTCTCCGTCCCTTTTCCTTCTATCTCTCTCTTTCTATCTATCCGCCTCTCTGTCTGCCTGTCTCTTTCGCAATCTGATTGTCTCTTTTCTCTCTCTCTCTCTCTCTCTCTCTCTCTCTCTCTCATTTCTCTCCCTATCTGCCTGTCTCTTTCTTCTTCCCCTCTCCCTGCCTATATCTTCTTTTCACTCTCACTTTCTCTATCTGCCGCTATCTCTCTCTCTCCTTGTTTCTTATTTCTCTCTGCCCCTCTGTATCTTCTCATCCTCACTTTCTCTTTCTGTCTTTCTTTCTCTGTCTGCCTTTCTGTCTTTCTCTCTCCGTGTCTCTTCTTATTTATATCCCTATCTGCCTATCTCTTTCTTCTTCCCCTCCCCCTCTATCTCTATCTTCTCACTCTCACTTTCTGTATCTGCTTATCTCTATCTTTCTCTCTCTCTATCTCTCCCTGTCTCTTGTTATTTCTCTCCCTATCTGCCTGTCTCTTTCTTCCTCCCCTCTCTCTGCCTCTCTCTATCTTGTTCTCACTCTCATTATCTCAACCTGCCTCTGTCTTTCTCTGTCTGCCTATCTGTCTTTCTCTCTCCGTGTCTCTTCTTATTTATATCCCTATCTGCCTGTCTCTTTCTTCTTCCCCTCCCCCTCTATCTCTATCTTCTCACTCTCATTTTCTGTATCTGCTTATATCTCTTTCTTTCTCTCTCTCTCTCTCTCTCACTGTCTCTTCTTATTTTATTTTATTGGCTTTATCGTACCTCTCGTTTTCTTGATCCACTTCCTTTTTGGAAACTTAGAATCAAGAACAGAGTCATTCTTGATTATGAATTTCACAAATTACAAAACAATTTGGTGTTATTTCATAAGGTATGGTCGTACAATAATGTACTCTTTCTTTCAGATGATATTGATCTCACATGGTTGATTTAATTGTTGTTTGTGATAAGTTTGTCTTGAGAAGAAGCTCATAGTTGGAAGTTATGAATTCCCATAATTTAATCGTTTTGAAACACTCTATGGATGTGTAATCATTTGTAATCAGTGTTTAGTACAATTCATGTTTTTTCTCAATTTCTACCGTAGAAATTATTGTTTTTTTATGAATTGTTTAATGGTTACTTTCTCATGTATTACGTACTACTTGTTGTTGATTATTGGTATATGATTCACAAACACTTATTATATTAAGTGCATCACTGTTATCTTTTTTATCTGTTTTATTTATTATATGTATTGTAAATAAAGTTTTACTTTCAAAAGTCTTCTTATTTCTTTCCCAATCTGCCTGTCTCTTCGTTCTTATTCTCTTTCTTTCTCTCTCCCTCTCTCTGTCTACCTCTTGTTATAATGAACATGTCAATATGAGACTACATTTGTAGACGAATACCGTATATAACGGTGTATAAACCGCACTTTTTTGCCGCCGAAAAAATTTCAAAGTCGGGGGTGCGGTTTATACACGGTACACCAAAAAAAAAAAAAAAAAAATTTTTTTTTTTGTTTAAAGTTTCAATTTATGCCCCTCCACCTGGCGCTATGCCTGGCAATGTCTCCCAGCTCGGTAATCGGTGTGTTGACTTACCACTCAGAAACTAGAACACTCAAATTTGTCTGTCATCTTGGTTTGAAAGTAATCTTTCTGATAGATCTCAATATGTAGTTTATAATAATAATTCCTCCAATTTTTCTTCTATTACATGGTGTACCACAAGGTTCTATCCTAGGTCCCTACTGTTTTTTAATTTACAGTACCGTAATGATCTTACACACAAAAAAAAAAATCTCGGCAAATCTCGGCGAAAAAGAGGGGTGCGGTTAATACACGAGGGCGGTTTATACAACGTTATTTACGGTATATTTTATTCTTATTTATTATACATCAGCTTTCTACAATTCATAACTTAGTACATGTTTCAAGCATACATTATGTTCATGGCTTGCCTTATTAGTGTAGAAAATCAATAAGTTCTTCTATTCATTTCTTTCAATTCTAATAGCTTGCACAGCCTTGCAAGTAATAATAGAATGTTACACCATCTTACCTACAGACACAATAAAGGTCATCAAAGTACAATCAAGAGACAGGAAGTCTATTCAAAAGTACCCAGGGTCAATTTCAATAGGAGATTAGTTCATTGGCAATTTGTCTGCTTACTCTTTATTCAATCCTAAATTACCAGGCTCATTGTGACCTTCAACACATGAATTTGGTATGTAGTGAAAGCTCATGAATACATCTTTTCAATGAACTAACTCAGGACATAAACCTCCATAACAAAGTATTAGATATAAGAGGTATAGAATACCCTTCTAAACGAAAACTTGGATACAAAATGTATAGTTGATAATCTCAAAATTTATGATAATATACATTACAAAAATGATACCATTGGCAAGACTATTAATTTCTATACAATATTGCTACACAAAGTTTTTCATTACAGTACACCAATCAAAAGTTATTGCGAGTTGAATAAGCATAGTCCATGCAGAACCCCTCCTAAGGTGGCACCCTAAAAACAATGTGGCACAGGGGGATTGTGTACGTGGCGGGCAAAGAGTTAATAGGGACTTTTAGATCCGCACGAAGACAATGGGGATTGCTACGGTCGACGTCCTTTTAATGCACTGCCTTGAATGGACGTCGCACGTATCAGTACACACAAATCTAAAAGTCCCTAATGACACCCAAACTGCTACACAAGACATCACTTTCAATTACTTCAAGGCGGGCCATTCGTTTATGTCTGCTGATAGCGTTCACGGGAGCATACAAGGAAAAGTCAACACATACTCCACCCTCGGCGACATCACAGACTATGTCAATGTCATAAAAGAGGCGAGAAAGGGGGTAACTTGTGAGCTACTAGACCACCAATCTATGCGACTCTTCTCTCAAGAGAACAAGAAGATTCCTCTCTACCTGAAAAATGTGAAAGTAGTTCAGTATCGAAGGGGGTCTACAAGTATGTTTGTGAAAACAAGTTACAACAGTGACTTCAAAGAATACAAGTTCTTGAGGAAGCTTCAAGAGAAAGAAATCCAATCAAAATTTGATAGAGGAGATAACCCTGTGGACTGTATCCCCTGCATGCAATCGCCAAGGGGTGTGCCAAACAAGAAGGATGAAGTCTTGAAACTTGTATCCAACTTTCCAGCACACAAGAAGCGTTTTTTAGAACAGCTAGTGGTTAACGACCACGCTGCTGACCTGGAAGTTTTTTTTTCACATTGCAATTAAATATTATTTCTATTTCATCCATAGTCGTTTGTATGATCTGTTGCAATTTTGAAGGTGAAAGTTTTTTTTCTTAGGCTTTCAATCATACTTATAATAATAATAATTCTTATTTAACTTTATCTTAATTTCCTAATTTTCATATCTGTCATGTATTGCAATAAAGCGCAATTAAGGTGAGTAGTTATTGTAGGTTGAAAGGGTTATTTGAGTTAATTCCCCCAACAAAGGGATAGTTGAGTTTTGGTCAGACTTAACAAGAATTTCATGATTTAGATCTAGAGTTTCCTGATGGTAGTGATAATGAAGAACTTGAGGAAGAGTCTTTTAATAATGTCAAGGAGATTTTAGAGGATGACATGTTGCTTTTCATTTCACAATTAAAGTCGAAGGCCATTCCAGAAACGTGCATACTAAATGTAACGCAAAATGTTCAAGAAATACTTGACACTGCAGTTGGTTGTCTTGAGAGTAAAATAGTTTTCAAGAAAGAACACTATAACGATGGTTCTTTAAACGAGAGGACCTTTTTGGAAGCACAAGAATTATTCAAGTCTTTGAAGAATACATGCAAAAAATCAGGGACAGGGACTGAATAGTCGGAGTAAGCGTCTAGTGGCAAAGGGGGTTCTTGTGGTGCCGAAAGAGCGTTTCTTGGGTATTTGCCATGCTGCCAGCATAGATAGATCAACAGGCCATGTAAAGCAGGTGCAAAAAAAGAGAAACCTTGCAGATGTATGTAAGCTAGCTTCCCCTGGAAGCTACGACGGTCAAGAAGGTTGATCCTCTAAAAGCGAAAAGCCAATCAAGCAAATACCGTGAGAAGGAGCGAAAACAAAATCCATTGCATTACCAGGCACTGCTTCAGAAAGACAGAGAAAGGAAGAAAGCTGCATATAGAAGTACCAGTGTAATAAGTGAGAATGAAGCAGATCAGCAGAGAGAAAGTTGGAAAAAAGCAAAGAAATCTCAGCGGGTCTCCAAGAAGATGAAGGATCGAAAGAAGACTAGTAAGCAAAATGAAGAGCAGGAGGAAGAAGTCTCTGAGCCCACTCAACCTAAGAAGAAGATAAAACTTATGACCCCATCTGAAAAAGGAGAATACAATAGAAAGAAGAAGAGAGAAAGCAGTACTGAAAGGTCAAAGCAAAAGAAGACAGCAGATACAGGTAGAAAGAAGCAAAGGAGGAATCTGGAAGACACCGAGAAAGCTGACTAAGCTACTGAAAGAAACAAAGGATCAGAGCATTCCTATATCACCAAAGAGGTTTGCAAAAGTAGTTAATCAGATCATCAGAAGTGCAACACCAAAAAAGGCTGCAGAGCTTGAGAAGCATGGAGTAAATTCAAAGCGAAACCTTGAGTCAGTGATTGCAACATAAGTAACACATGCACTCCAAAACATAGTCAAAGAAATGCAGGGTAAAAGAATGACTGAAACCAGGAGGCAGAAGTACAGGTTTTTGAGCGATGCAGCATGCCGTGTAACCCAGTACCGGCCGCACAGAAACGATGTTAGTAGCAGGTTTGTTAGCCCTAACAAGAGACTAACAAATCGGCCACTAACAACACAGGTAAAATGACCGCACAGGAAGCGCTGTTAGAGCGCTGTTTGTAGATTTGAGCCATAGAGTTAGGTAAAATCTATGATTTGTGCATAGTAATCTATTTATAGATTGATGAATCTTGTTGATGCAGCACTACAAAGTGCATCATTGTTTTCGTGAGTGACATGTATTCATATTTTAACACAGTTTGTTAATTATCATCCGTTCATAATGGCGCAAAATAAACTAAAGAGAGTTCGAGCTCCAGACTACACTGACGAAGAAATAAATGTTATACGGAGTAGTTTTGTAAAGCACAGCGCTACATTGTCAGCTAAACATAGCACTGATACTACACAGAGGGTTAAAGACAACATTTATGAAAGTACGGTATAAGACTAGAAGTGTTCCATTGCAGATGTCTTAAAAGCTTTATTTAGAGCAACCAGGAATGATAGACAGCATTTTGCAGTCTAATGCTGACATGTCAGATGACGGAATGTTAGCATCATTCAGAGATGGTGAGTACTTCAATGGCAGTTTCAAGGAAGATGGAGATACAGGTATGGTGTTACATATTCTACTATACTGTGATGACTTTGAGTGTGCAAACCCCCTTGGATCTTGTATAGGAGTACGGTATAAGCTCTGTGCTTTTTTATACGTCAGTTCTAGCCATTCCAAGGAAACATCAGAGTACGCTAAATAATATCATGCTAGTTGCTTTGGCAAAGTCAAAGCTAGTGGAAAAGCATGGTATTGATAGCTATCACTGCTGATTTAGAGAAAGTGTATTCAGAGGGTATTTTTATTTCCACTCCACAATTCGAGGACTGGGTTAGACCCAAATTGTTTCAAGTTGTTGGGGATAACCTAGGACTACACGCAGTATTAGGGTTTGCGTGTGGCTTTACTGCGAATTTCTACTGCAGTGAATGCAAACAGCGCAGGGAAGTAAGTCATAAAGAGACCGTGGAAAACAGCAGCCTGTTAAGGACACAGGACAATTTTCACGAAGACCTGGACTTCATTGACTTGGATGAGACACTTCCTTTTATCTCATTGAATACTCAGCCTTCTGAGGATTCTCAGCACAGTAGGAATGTACAGGAGGGAGTAGGAGCACCAGAAAACTTGACACATGATGCTTCTGCAGCAACACATAAGAGCCAGCAAGACATCAAGCTTCACCGATGTAATATCCTGAATGAACTTGTGTCTGTATTTAAGGCACCCAATATAACACATGCATCAATAGCATTTTCCCTTTGTGGATGCACAGGGTGTATCCAGAGATGCTTACACATGTTTTTGGAAAATGTTTTTCAGCACTTACTCTGATGGGGAAGATGTCAGAATTCCAGCATTATGCCCAGAGTTAGGCGTTGAGGAGTGGTTCTTGGCATGCAGCTCCTTGTGGATTCTCTCCATTTTTCTAAAAATTCCTTGAAGAGAAGTTTCTTTGCATCGCTCCCCTTCTTCTTCTGGACTTTCTCTAGGAACCCACAAAGCTGTATAAAAGGGATCTGGCTTGCAACGGTTGGCCCATCTGGCACTGTGCTAGCTCCTGTAGAAGTGCCTGCAGTAGGCTGCTGGTTGGCACTAGCCATTAGTACCATAGGCTGTAGAACTGGATCTCGATGTCGCCGACGGAGCTCCGCTTGCTGTGTTGACTCAGGATTCAAGGAGAACTGCAGACGGCGTGTAGCATGTTTGCAGGTCTCAGGTCAAATCTGGCATATCCAGTATTGGATATGGCCACGGAAACAATCCTGCGAGTGCCGCGTTCATATGCGCCAGAGCCATACTGGCTCGGGCTGAATCATTTTTACGACAGTCACTGTCGTAAAAATGCTGCTAATTCATTGATTCAGAAACTGTCACTGACACTGCTCTCACAATCGCTGTTCGAACTCGAAGTCCACGCGTGCACGTTGTGTACTACGAAGATTATAGTCTAGACCCTCTAGGCCTAGACCTAGACCTTTTTTAAATTTAGGCGCCCCAAGGAGTGGAAAAGTGCAAAACACATCGCTGTGCTTCTTCAATTCACTTTGCTGTCTCTACGAATGTACTCTCAATATTACGATTATGGCCGATCTTGACTAAGACTTCGATTTTGAAGTCGACAGTGTTCAGGAGGAGGATGATGAGGACAGTATGAGCTCATATAGTTTGATGAGTAGTGACGATGACCAGAGCAAAATAGGTGAAATAGATGACGATTTAAACGAGGCTGCTCGTCAAGCTGCAGGTGCAGATGCTACTGCTGGTGATGCCGCCGCGGCTGTGCTAGAGCCGGAGCTCAAGCATACCTACACTTCACAGACACAGTCACAAATAGCACTCTCACAATGAAAAAAGAATGACCAATAATAAAATATCGGTAGGCCTATATGGGCAATTCCATGATTAGGTGGACATGAGTAAAAAATTTAGAATTCAAATTTTCTTTTTTTTTTTTTTGTATTTGACTAAAGACACCACAAAGTATCTGAAAAAAATATTTTCCACACCATACATTTGGTATAAGTGAGTGAAAATTGCAAATGAACATTGTTCATGTTTTCCTGTGAAATTTGTAATATAAGAGGAAAAAAAGTTATTTAAGTCATTATCAACATAAAAGTAACTATATCCTCACAAACCTATTGAATTTATTGAGGGAGTACAATGCCCTCATGGTTTCATTAAGCAAAATTCAAGTTAAAAAGTGATTTAGTCTACAGTTCACGAAATTCCAAACCCTTGATACGCCATGTAACGTTACCAACCAAAACATGAATTTATTTTCTGGAGAGAAAATCTGGGGGCTATTAATTGTCATATTTCAAATTTTCCTTTCCTATACAATGCTCTATTGAAGTAAAGGAACCAGAATTACAAATATTCTATGATGTAGAAAATATTAGCAGTCAAAATCTGTAACGTTACCAACCATGTAACGTTACCAACCAGGCTTAAGGATTGTAACGTTACCAACCATGATATTAGTGCCAGGAGATACTTATTTGTAAGCCTTAATCAGAAGAAAGTGAAGTGATTCTTTAACTAAGACAAGAGATGGCAGTATAGAACATTTATTAAAGGCATGTGACAGCCATGTGACAACCATTTAAGCAGCATCATATCTGTGTAGAATCCATGCAGCATCACATTTGGGAAGAGTCAAATCATCTTTACTGTATTAAAACTCTTCTTGAATCTTTCTCCATGAAAGCAGTTCTAATTAGCAAAACTTGTTGAATCTCAATCTACTGTCACCCAGTGTCAGCATCTGATAAGTTTATTTATTTTCAATTGTAGTAACTGTAATCTTTATTTATGTTTCTTGAAATACTTTAAGATCAGGCTAGGCTACTTTCTACAGTCTTCATTGTATGTACAGTTCACACTACACTTTTTAAAGTCAACATTGGCAATTGATAGTACATAAAATATTTAGTATCAACTACATGTACATGGGCATTTCCACGGTAATAGGGTACTTCTGTGTGTGAAAGAATAAAGCGCTTACAGAAAAATTAAATAAATATCCTGTGGCTTTCTGTGTTTTTAATTTCATTGTTGATGGTATAAAGAAATAAAAAAGACAATTCCATGCACTAATAATGTCATTTGGTTGTGTTGTCCTCTTTTCTTTAATGATTATTATTAAAAATTCCAAAGTACAATCAGTAAATGTTGAGTGGTGTGATTTTGAGGGTGATGCAAATAAAAATTCTAAAAAGAAATTGATGTTTCATGTTTTGAAAAGAGATTTTGATGCGGGTGGATTACGGCATTGATCATAGTTACGGCGATTGAGCTTTAAAGAGGGAGAGTGAGAGAGTTGAAAATTACATTGGCTGAATGAGAGATTCTGTCCACCTGTGTTACGTACGTTCAGAGTGAATTTTCCCACAATTATTAGTTGTGTCACCCAACAGTTTTATGTGCTTTGCAACTCTTTTGATGAAGGTTGAAATGTAGACCAAGAAAAAAATCGTCAAAATAAACGCAAATAGAGATAAAATCTATTCAAAATTTGGAGTGCAATATTCGGTCCAACTCACGAACGTACGTAACAACTAAAAAACCGGACCGTGGCGTCCGCGAATATGACGCATGGATAATCCACGTATCAGTCAAGTGAACCAAGGCACTGCAACGTTTGATTGTACTTGCAATCCATGCGCTGACTTCTACAATCGCGGGGCCGTGTAGCTCTATATAACTTCTGTCCAGTTTGTGCGTACGTTCACGGTTGCTGGTAGTTAGAACGACACGTACGCACGTATGACAGAACATGTTTTCTGTCCTATTTACGTACGTGTCGGACGTGAGCAGCAGACGACATCCGATCGTAATTAGATTAGGCTTTGAAAATCGTGGAATGGTACGTATTTGTTATTCAAAATCTTTTTGAAATACAGTAAAAGATCATAATATGTTTCCGAAAATGAGTCATGTGTAACTTTAGTGGTGTACGATTATATTTTCCTCTTCTGGTCTGCTAGTGCTAAATTTTAACGTGTAGTGATATTATTACATTACAGTCCCATATGTAGCTTTTCATGTATGCAACACTGGTAACTCTCGCCGATCTCGCATTTTCAATAGGTGCAACCGCAACCCAATTTAGCTCACGCAAAAAAAGCAACTGCAGTTGCCTAAATCAGGAAAAACAAAAAAACAAATTTATACTTACCAACAGCTTGCTTGATTACTTAATGTTGGTTATCTTCAATAAATTGTGTTTTCTTCAAAAGGTCGCATTAAAAAAAAAAATTATTTTACTTTTCAATGGATGACATTTTATACACAAGAATTATTTCATTATTGAGCCTACACTAAATTATACAAAATATTGCATCTACATTACCTGAGTCATATCATTGCATTGATATTTTACAATCCTTCTGTTAATCATTTAATGCCTTCATGTTTCAAAACCAGGAAATATCTATCTGTTTGGAGTGAAAATGTGCATGATTACTATTAACGTGAGAAAATCTTAACAAGTCAAAAAAGAAAAAAAAATACAAATACATTTAAATTTGAATTAGCACAATGGATTTTAAACTCATGATTTTTTTCATCTTTAATTCTTTTGATTTCAGGTGAAAGATGTTGTGGGAGAAGATCTTGTCATCAAGTACATGGCCGAGTCGGAGTCTCATCCGGGGCTATTTATATGGCCAGCACGTGAGGATGTGTCTCGGGAATGTAGAAAACAGATAGTGAAGAAAATGCCTAACCCTGTCCTTCGGGAAGACATCAGCAGCACTAGATTAAAATTTTTCACCTTTGCAGAACTCTCCCCAGAATCATGACTTGTTCCATACAATTTATGAATGTCTTATTACTCATAGATTGGTTAATAATGAATCGAGTCATTCCAACTTCTTCAGAGAACTTGTGTAAAGTCCAGCACACCCGATATCGTCCCAAACCATCGGTTTTAAAATCCTTACAATATTCTCTGACTCTCGTGTAAGAGGAAAACCTAGAACTGCGTGTATTGATGTTAAAAAGGAGACATGATTAAATGGCTGGATCGTGCTAATTTATTGTTCTCACGTTGTACTTCAGTAAGGTTTTAATCACCTCAATAGACTTGTGTGTTATGAAAACAAATAAAATTCATGGAAAATTGGCACAAAGACACAATTATTTACTGAAAATATTTAATGAATGCTCAATTGAATTGATGCATTATAATATGCAAAATAACCCATTGAGTATGCAGTGTCAAATCTTTTTTGAATTTCAGATCTGAATTACATCAAAATGATTGTTATAAATACATGTATTTGATTTGAACTTACTTGAAATGAATGATCATAATTTTGAGCAAAAATAGAATTAAATAGAGCATTTATGAAAAATTAAGAAATATAAAAGGTAAATATCATACACATTGTAGTTAGCAGATAAAAGAACTCTAGAATAAAAGCATACAAATCCTGTATAGACAATTTGTAATTAACGACATGATGTTTGTGAAATATCAATGAATAGTGTTTGCCTTTTATTCTATATTGTGTCAACTACTTTCCCAGTCTTGATGGGAATTGATTACAAGCTAATGCTTACATGTAGTGAAATGCATGCTCAATATTATTGTTTAACAGTCTGTTATTATTGGGCTCTGTGTCCGAGACACATTTTGGCTACTGACTATTAAAGACATCACCTAGACTACTTTTAAATTTGTATATAAGGTTTTGTGAAATTTCAATTTCAATGAAATGATTAGTGTTTGCCTTTTATTCTATATTGTGCCAACTTCTTTCCATGTGACTATAGTTACTATCTTATCATTTTTAAATTTGAATTTGCAATTCAGGTGTTCATAATTTTATAAATTTATATAAATGGTTCATCCATGGACAATTTAAGTTGTACACTGAAGTTCGTTGCTTGCTTTTGCAGTTGGTCAAAAGATTAATGAGAGGTGAGATAAGATTTCAAAACTATCAATTAATCTATTTTACAGATTTACAAACCGTATATCAGTTGGCAAATTCATTGATTTCATTATACTTAATAATTAAAGACCATTCACATTTCACTTATTCTCCATAAATCTGCAGCTTTTGAAGTTCTGATACGGAACACATGTAACATTGGCCAGGCAGTGATTTGAAACAAAATGAATTTACAATGACCTAAACACAAAACAATTTAAAATGATCAATACAATGAAACATTTTAACCTATGCAACGCTTATGAATATATTGATTATGAAATATGTGTCCCAAAACAGAATTCAAACAAACGTTTAGATGCCTGTTCTGTCCAACCGTTACATACGTTCCCTATTCTTATTAATTGGTTCCAACATGCATCAACAATTATAACTTCTAGATTTTATTTTATCCTGGAATATATGAACATAGCATCAACATCCAGTACACAGTGACACCAAATTAATAGAGTACGCACCATTAAAACATGTGTGAAAGATTTATTCATTCAATAATACATGATACATTGCAAACATTCCTTAAATATTTGTTTTTCTGATTCACAAAAAAAGCTATAAAAAAAAATTAAAAAAAGAAGCAAAATCTGAGATGATTGTTAAATTGATGTTTTATTGATACTTAACTCACATGAATGAACATTGCATTTATATATTGAGCAAATAATAAATCAGAGGTAATTTAAGTTACAAATTTCTGTCCAATGTTACATACGTTCCCCCCAATACATGTCCTACTTTACGACCTCTGCAAAGTTAAAATGAAATCACACTTATCTTTTCCCTCATAAAAATATAGAATATAGATATTGGACAAGCAAAGGGAGAAATTTGATTGCTCTAGGGGTGAAAACAATTTTGACCATATTTACATCACAGAAGTACCCACTTAACATGGAAATGCCCACATGCAAATGTACATGTACATCAACTAGATGGAATAGATGCAAATGAAAAAGTGAAGGTTAATGAACTTTTTTGTATTTGTTTTTATGTGCATTGGCTAATTTGTTGCCGTGGAAACTTTCATCTTAATCCGAATGCAGTTGTTTGACACTTTGAGAAAACATGGCAATTGACCTTTACTCAAATTTCCAAAGGATACATTAAATATTATGGGAAATCATGAATTTTAAGTTATATGATTTCTTGTAAATTAGAAAAAAAAAGTGATTTTATTCATAATTGTTATATTGTATCAATTTTTCTGTATGGTGACTTTCCAATCTGGATACCAATTACGAATCTGGAAATCTTTGTTCATCCTGATTATTTTTTTTTTTTTAAAGATTTGGTTTGTACAAAAATATTTTAAAAAATTATAATTATTTTTTGATATATAGGTCATCATGCCCAAGTTTACGAAGAAAGAGAAACAAAGGCACTACATAGAAAAGATGAAGAGGATGGGGAAGTATGAAGAATACTTGAAGAAAAAAGCAGCAGCCATGAAGAGGTGCGGGAGAAGCAAAAGCTGAGAGAGAGGACCTTGCCAAAATATGCGAGAAAACAACTGGAAAGGGAGACGAAAGAAGCAACAAAGAAACGAGTAGCAAAGCACAGGAAATTGAAGAAAGAAAGAAAGGCAGAAGCAGAAGCAGAAGCAAGTCATGGGCCCTTCAAAAGTGCGATGGCACTCGCAAAAGCCACTGCCAGGGCACATCGGATAATGGATCGAGTACTCCCCGACACTCCTAAACGGCGAATTGTTGTCTCTCGCAAGTTGTATGAGAAAGAAGCTAAGCAAGGACATGAACTACCATCAGCTTCAGCAGAGAAAAGGAAGACGGGTCCTCCTAAAGTCAGTGAAGATACAGTGAAAGTCATCGAAGACTTCTATGAGAGAGATGATGTGAGTCGCCAGGCCCCAGGCAGAAAGGATGTAGTGACTATTTGGAATGCAGACGGAAAGAAGAAAATGCAGGCTAGACACCTCACTGCTTCAATTAAAGAGACATATGCCTTCTTTTGTGAGATTTACCCAGAAGTACATGTGGGAAAGTCCAAGTTTGCAGAGTGTCGCCCAAAGCATGTCCTGCTTAGCCAAAAGTTGCCACATAATGTCTGTCTCTGCAGGTACCACGAGAATGCCATTAATGCTTTTACTGCACTTCACAAGGCTCAACCAGAATTCCCTGCTTACACCCGTGATCTCCCAGCTTTGCTCCTTTGCAAGCAACCATCAAGAGAGTGCTGGATGAATGAATGGAGCAGGATTTAGCAAAGCCTTCTCTTTTGAGGGATCCCTTAACAGCCCTTGCTCATGGCTTCAGTGGGAGACGGATAAAGATGGACGGATGATGAAGATTCAAGAGGAGGGAACTGTAGGAGAGCTAGTACAGCACATCACTGCCATCTTACCTCAGTTCCTGCAGCACTGCTATGTAAAGCGTGAGCAAGCATCAGCATACAATGCTCAGAGGGAAAAAGTTTCTCCTGAATCACATGACACCCACAGTGCCCTCCTCCAGGTGGATTTCTCTGAAAATTTTACATGCGTTGCTCAAGATGAAGTCCAGAGCGCACATTGGAATCAACGTCAAGTATCCCTCTTCACTGCAGCACTCTGGTACTCTGGATCTCTACATTCTCATATCCTGGCATCTGATGACCTCACACACTCCAAGGAAACCATCATAGCCTACCTTGATGTGCTGCTAGGATATTTACCAGATACGGTAACATCTATTTCTATCTGGTCAGATGGCCCAGCTTCGCAATTCAAAAATCGGTTTGTGGCAGCAGCACTCTGCACACTTCAAGAGGCTCACAAGATTCAAATCAAGTGGAACTTCTTTTCGACCTCCCATGGAAAAGGCCCCGTTGATGGGATTGGAGGGTCAGCCAAGCGCTTTGTGATGCAAAGAGTTCTGAGCCGCCAAGACATTGTAGCAGATGCAAGCAGCTTTGTTCTAGCAGCAAGCTTCATGGAGAATGTATGCGTCACAGAGGTCAAGTCAACAGAAATTGCTAAGCGGAATGAGAAGCTCAAATTGAAAGATGTTTTCATTCAGGCCAAGCCAATCACTGGCATCGGAAAGATGCATTTCCTGAAGGTCGTAAAGGATGAAGTGGTATCCCACATTCTCACAAAAGACAATAGGGCAGACAAGGATGATGTAGTGGTTACCCAAAGTGGTAGTAAGGCCATTGTAGTGGGAGATTGGTATGTGGTCGAGTACGAAGGAAAGAAATTTCCTGGTGAAGTTGTTGGGTTCACACGCAAGGGTGAGTTTCAGGTGTCAGTGATGGAGCCAGTGGGAAAGTACTGGAAATGGCCTACAAAAAAGGATGCCATTTTCTACATGGAGAGCAAGATGATTACAAAATTGGCTCCTCCAGAAGTTGTTAACAACCGTGGGCATTTCAAATTTTAGATTTGTATGGTATCAAGTAGGCCCTACATCAAATACATGCATTGGGTTATGGAATACAACCGCACATTTTTATTCTGAACTCTGTTAAACTTATCTCAACAAAAATAGTTACTTTGTGAAACCAAGTTATCATGTATGTTGACATGCATAATCCCATGGCAAATGGTGAACTTCAGAATCTAACATTTGGATAAAAAGTGTTGTAAATATGTTTGGATTGTTTCAAGTTGTGTCTGGGTAAGAGTTATAAATAACACTTACATTGATAACCATGTTAATTTACATGCAATTCCAAAGTGTATCTTTTGATTTTAAGGAAGGAGTACAGGTCTAAATCGACGGCAAATACATTCGTTAAAGAAGTTGTTAATAACCGTGGGCTTTTCAAATTTTAGATTTGTATGGTATCAAGTACATTTGTACATAAAATACATGCATTGGATTATGGAACAAAACAACACATTATCATTCTATTGTGTTATGGACTGAATATCTGCTCAATGTCTCTGTCATGATGTCATGAACTCTGTTAAAATTCTCTCAATAAAATAGTTACTTTGTGAAATCAAGTTATTATGTATGTTGACATGCATAATCCCACGACAAATGGTGAACTTCAGAATGTAACATTTGGATAAAAAGTGTTGTAAATATGTTTGGATTGTTTCAAATTGTGAGTTGGAGTTATAAATAACAGTTACATTGATAACTATGTTAATTTATATGTAATTGCAAAGTGTATCTTTTGATTTTAAGGAAGGAGTAGGTTTAACACTTGCTTTTTACAACGCTTATTTCTGCATGGACAAACTGTAACGTTACCAACCGGTAACGTTACCAACCATGAATTTCGGGTCTAATAAAAAATTGAAGAGTCAAGCTGCTAAAATTATTGGCTGAAATATTTATCATGACACTAGAATTGAAATGAATACGACACTTTGTTTGAGGTATCTCGCGTTTTAGGAAACTTTTGGTCTGAAGACACTGATTTTTTTCGCATGTCCTTTTTTTGTAACGTTACCAACCAACATTAAAAGTTACCATGGCGACTCTAATATTTGTTCAATTGTATTCATTCTTTTTTATATTATAGACCTAGGGTGGGTGAACATATTGTAACATGATTGTGACTTGAAATGAATAGATGGTGATGTAGTAGTAAAATGAAATATGAAAATTTGCTTAAATGTAACGTTACCAATTGTGGAATTGCCCATATGAATAATAGTCTGATTGTTGCCAGAGCATACGGGTCATTTCACGTTAAGTGTACACTTTTTGAAAAATGGGGTTTTCCCCATTTTGGCATCTTTTAAACAATTATTATTTTATGTTGGCCATTTTATTTGATGGACCTTATCAACAGCAACCTACAGTTCAATTTTCATAACACTGCAAACATTATTTCTGTTAATTTCAGCATTTTTAGTGCATTTTTAAAGGAAAAGGGATTCTCATTTCATAATTTTGATAATGTTCATTGATATCTTACATGAATCTATTGAGAGTTGTGTAAAATTTTAATGTTTTAGTGTCAGCACAGCCACTATGTAACATCATAAAACTTATTTGACCAAATTTGACCAATAAATGTGAAAATGATGAATATTTTTGTAAAAGGCATCTTTTCCGTTAAAATTAAAAAACATGTCCTCTCCATAACATTGAGGCCAGCAGCAGTGACTTAAAATGATATATATGGGCCTAAACTCTATTTAAATAATCTTCAGAATGTTTGAAAATGAGGACATGTCTCAAATCAATGAACAAAATATGTGATATATATTTTATTGCTTGGTTAATTTGATGACTTTATTTTCCGTTAAAAGTGTGTCCTCTCCATAACAGGTATTTTCTTCATATATTAAAGCACTGAGGCTTGCACTATCTATGGCACTGGTATACAATAATAATATGCCTCCATTTAATATCATGAAATGTGATTTTCCATCTACATATCTATAGATGGTCAGTATCTCACACTAATGCAATGTTAAACTGAATGTCCTCTCCATAACAGAGTTACCCATTGTTAACAATGTACAGAAACAATTATTTTTGTATAGTATAATCACTTCCTTCATGTAAGAAAACATTGATATGTTGTTCCACTCAGTATAAGAATTCATTAAATATCATGTCAACAGCTATAATTTTATTTTGGTATTGATTTTCATTAATTCCTCTATGTAATTGGGTAATTTCTGAATGCAAAGACAGAAATATTCTCACAACATAGTCTGATATTAAATACATTTTAAATTGCAATATTTGTAAGTGTGTAACTGACAAAATCTACTGATCATTGCAATAATTTACCACCCTGGTAGCAATATAATGTATGCCATTAGGTTGTTAAGGAGAGGACACATTTTTTTAACCAGGCACTTCAAGTAGGGAAAACAAATCCTCTGACCTTTGCCCAATATACAGTATCCATCAAAATAAACTATACGTTCGCTGTAACGTTTAGCGCAGTAAACGCAGGTGCGCGTTAAAAGGCCCATTATTGCACTTATCGCACACTGGTGCGATAGCTGCGCCTGGGTCCGATAGGGCTTATTGCACTTATTGCACTTATCGCACCTGCGCCTGGGTCCGATAGGGCTTATTGCCGGCCCTCTTGTTGCACCTCTGCGCTAGCTTCGATAGGGTCTACTAACCTACTAGCGCACCTGCCTTGCCCCTCGAACTGCACTGTTGTATAGAAAGAACGAAGGGAAAACGAAATGGCAGAATTTATGGTACGGCATTAATAAAAGGAAGAAATATCAAATGAAATCGTGAACGGAATGATGATTTTGAATTTCATTCCCCCGTTGAAGTACCGTCTTGTTGTCCTTGAGTACTAATATTAATTCACAAGGACCGATTTAGATTTGAGGCGAACGTAATTTTAGGTGAATGTGGGAGAGGACTATTTATACGTCTCACTATTCTGATTGGAATTATCAAACTACAACTACAGTAATTTGTTTTCCCAGGTCCACGATCGAGAGTCCCAGATCCCAGTACAGTATGCACTCATTTGCATACAGCCAATCAGAGCAATACGCTGTCTGTGTGTAGAGCTTCGCACCATTTCGCATGGTAACCGTTTCGCATCACGAACAATTGTTTATAGAAAAATCAGTTCTCAACAGTTCTCAACCTTTACAAATAAAGTGCGTTCGAGAAAAAACGAAACTTTGAATTGTCGATGTTTTATCATATCTTAATCTCAATTATAATTAATAAATGACACATATTTGTAAAGCTGAGTTCCCCTTCTTTCATTTGATTCACATGTTGCAAATTTAACACACGAGCGCTTTAAAACAATTTGAAGAAAGGTTACCAAAACAAAAATTTGGCGAACTGTATCTGAATTTCAAAGAGAAAATCACATTTCTATAAATTTCATTTTCTACCTCTTTATATGAAACCTTAATCAGGAAAAATGAGCCAGGAATAAAAAAAAAGTTCTGTTTGTTTAATTAAATGCTTGCATTTCCATAATGTTATTAAACGAAATCGTTTTCACTTGCTGCAAGCAAGTGCCTTGTTATCTGTGAAGAAAAAAAAGTTGTTAAAGACAATTGTTTTGTTATCTGTTTAAAAAAGAACTGTGTTAAAGACAAGCAAGTGCCTTGTTATCTGTTAAGAAAAAAAAAGTTGTTAAAGACAAGAAGTGTCTTGTTACTGTTGAGAAATAGAACGGTTTTAAAGACAAGCAAGTAACTTGTTACAGTACCTGTTATTCATTTATCAGTTAGGACTTTCTGATCAGTTATACCAACAATTATGGAAACCTATATTCTCATATTGTTTTTGCAGGAATTTAAAGTAAGATGTTTTTTTTTGCTTATTACTCACTATAAATACTAGTTTAATTGACAATATGCATGGTATCGGGACATTTCCTACCTTATATTGCGTTATCTAACTTGGTATATGAAAATCAAAAATAAAGACTGGTGAATGTATTGATTACAAAAAAAGTAAATTGCATTTAAACATTCAGATGTCACTGTTAAACAAAGTGTCCTCTCCATAACATACAATGTATATCAACGAGTCACTCTTTGAGAGTTTGGATTATAGAAAAAATAAATAATAAGACTTGTATATAAAAACTGGTGTATCAATAGACAATATCAGTATTGTTTTTATTGTAAAATACTGTTTAAATAACATGAAACAATGTATGAATAACAAAACTTTCACGCCATATATTCTGAGATAAAGTTGGAGTTGTAATGATGGTGAATAATTTGAAGTTTATCCTCTCCAATATATGTCACTTGGCTCATATAATGTTCCAATAATCGATTGCTATGTTCTTACAGAAATGTTAGAAATGAATGATGCATAGCAATTTACATATCAACTAATATAATAAGAGTTCATATTGCTAAGATTTGTTGTTAAACAAATGTCCTCTCCAAAACACGTCAATGAATTAAGTTTGGAAGCTCATATTTGATTAAAACTTGCATTCACTTGTTTTTTTTTACACAGCATCAAATAATTTAGACATAAATGCAACACTGTATACCAAATTTGAAGTCTATATAAGAAGAAGGACAAGAAATTCTCATGTCATTAAATAAATTCAACCTCCCCATAATTCAGTTTCCTATAAAATACACTAATTTTATGGCAAAATATGGCTTAAGTGAATAGGAAATAAGTGCATCAACATCTGATAAGTATAAAAAGGCATATAAAAGTACAGAAAACTATGTGTATACCATTTACAGGTATAATAAAGCTGATGTGTTCTTTGTTAAACAAAATGTCCTCTCCAAACGCCTATTTTTGTTACTGTATTTCAATTGAATATTTCTATATGTAAACATGGACTTGACGCTCTATAATTTTACACATTTCTGACATATACCCCAAACTTTCAGAATCTGTGCATCTTTTGCTCTAACAATAATTTTCATTTTTGACCCCCAGTGAGAAAAAAAGTGTACACTTAACGTGAAATGACCCATACGAGAGCATACCACTGTCAGCCAGCTCAGCCTCACATACTGCTCAGCTGCGCTGGCGCGTGTTATTCACTTGACGACTTAGCTTAGCTTTATAACAAGGCCGGCCGGCTAGGACTAGTAGCTGACGCGACGAGACCGGCGAGCAAAGGGGGCACCGCAAGGCTATCTGCCGCTGCGAAGATCAGTGCAGTCATCAGTTCAGTTTTTATTCTTGTACTTTAATTTATTTCTTATTCATATTTCTTATGAATTTATTGTATCCTTCATTTAAAAATCATGTACGATAACAGTTCTTTGAACATATCTGTATTTGAAATCACGGTAAATCACTGGCACTGCGTTGAAGGGCAGGTCCAAGCTATTGTCCCCTCTGGGGGTCAAATTTCATCTTTATATATATTTAACAAACTATACCTCATTTTAAACAAGGAAATGTACAAGGGGGGGGGGGTAGCATTTTTTTTTAATGAAGCACAAAAATTCTGGTTAAGAGCTGAGCTGCAAAATTTGTAAAAGGAATAGTGGAATACCCACATACGTACCCCACCCGACTCCTTGCAAAATAAAATAATGTCATTGATAAAAGCACTGTTGTGACCAAATTGAATGGTAAATGGACTCAGGGAGACTGAAACAATTATATCCTTTACCATTTAATTTACTTGTAGATTTCCAGTAAGTGCAAGAGTTTTTTAGACCAAGGCAAAGAACAGTAAAAGAATACATATGGATAACAAATTACATCCAGCTAATCGCAAGAAGATCATCTGCGAAACACAATGTCAGATAGAGCTGCAACTGAGAAAAAGTTCAATGAGTTGCTACAGACGTACAGAGCAGAAATCCTTCCTGTCATTGTTGATGATTGGAAGAATCTTTCAAAGGAACTGCAAGATAAACTGTCACGCCTCAACAACTTCTTCTGTGGCCTACACGGATTAGTTCACATTGCTGAAACTGAATACTTCAGGCATTTGTTGAGTGTAATATTGATAACTATCGGGGGAAGGTGGCACTGTTACCAAGGCCCTGAACATTTTTGGCTGGGAATCCCTTCAGACACGGAGGAAGAATCAAAGACTCTCCATGTTATACATGATGAAGAATGGTTTAGTTATTATCCAATTGGATGAATTTATTCATCGTAACCCAAGAGCTACTAGAAGGAATGATCAGAAGTTTCTCCAGATCAGTCATAGGGCCAGGGTATTCCAGGACTCCTTTTTTCGTAAACACCGTAACCGTTAGGGACTGGAACAACCTTCCTTCTTCAATTGCCAATAGCCCATCCCTGGAAACATTTAGAGCTAAATTTAAACAATTTAGATGGATCTTTCCACACACAGTGCACTTAGCACAAAGTTAGTGTAGATGTGTCTGGAGAGGACATTTTGATGACCAAACCATACAGTTACAGATAAAAGTAACCATATTTACATGGCAGACAAATACATGTGTGTGTGTGTTTTTTTAATTTCTTTTCTTCAGTAGGCCTTTGTACATGTATTAGGATTAAAAGTAGGGTATATTCCCCAAAATCTGTTTTCAGGAATGGGCCTGGGTATGGACAGAATTGTTTAGAATAGAAAGGGGTACATGTATAATAGAATTGGATTTGAAAAGTGGTTTGTAGTTGTAGGATGTCTAATATATTAAATAATATGTTGAATTTTGTATGAAGTGGTATTATAAGTATTGAATAATTTTGGTGTATATTGTATTTTGGACAAGGTTTTTTGTTAAGTTATTTTTAGTATTTTGTATTGTTCATTTTTATTCTTTCAGGTTTTTTCTGTAGGGAGTCAGTTTGCTTATGATGAGAATATCTTAAACATCTATCGCAATCCGAGGGAGATGCCACTGAAAGATGTGAAGATTAGTATTTTGTATTGTTCATTTTTATTCTTTCAGGTTTTTTCTGTAGGGAGTCAGTTTGCTTATGATGAGAATATCTTAGACATCTATCGCAATCCGAGGGAGATACCACTGAAAGATGTGAAGGTTAGTCCTTTGAAGAGGAGGGTGGCCGTTAGAGGGGTGGTGAGTAGAGTAAGTATGAATATGTTTGTGTGTGTGTGTCAGTATTTGTGTTTATTTCTTAGTTTGAATTATAATCCATAGAAGTACAGAGACTTTGTGTATTTGTGTTGACAGGCATTTGTACATTTTTGTTGGGATTGCACACAATTTACCTGTCATTAACGTCCTGTGAAATATGCAGGAGTCCTGACACTCATAGGTGTCGTCCAACAGAGCCAATGGCTACATACCAGGCTACGTACATGTAGCTCCATCGACAATAAGTAAGTCTTCTGAGTTGTTTTCCCTTGGTTCTTCAAAATTAAAGTACCGGTAAGCATTCATTATTGCTTTGCAGTGACAAAAACATGGTGTGGTGTCTGTCATCCATTGTCCATCCAGTGATGTACATGTACTATGACTATGACCCATCAGAAAGTACAGGTAGTAATTGCCATTTGCCAAGGTGCATGATTTTGGCGGAATGCAGAATGCATGACATCGAGGGAGCGATGGATGTCCTATTCAAGTCGCACTATGTGTTTGGCTTGGAATATGCTCGCCCACTCAAGAATTTTGGGACTTTTGTCCATAACCACCATCTATGGGGTAGATGTGGATTTAACCAAGGAGTCACCAAAATTGAGAGAACTGCAGGCTAAATTGCTAATCTAAATCATGATATGCTTCAAATGCAATAGACAGTACTACGCAAGTGTCCATGGGCTGTTTCAGCATTTGCGGCTTGTGGACAGAATTTATGATGGGAGTAATGTAAAACTGGAATGTGGTCAGCATGGGTGCCCAAGGACTTACACTTCCTTCAGTTGATATAAGAGACATTTAGATTCCTGTCATTCAACTGAACAGCATGATGAAGTTCCAGCAGTTTTGGAAGAAATACCAGAATACCGTTATGTTGATGGGGATGCTGATATTGGTGCTCAACATGATGAAGACAATAGTGATGATGGAGTAAGAAATGTTGCAGATATGAATACTGGTAAACTTACCAAAGAGGACTTAGAAAATTGTGCATCAAATTTTATTTAAAAAATGTCAGCCAGCAGTGTAATTCCTGAAACTCATTTAAATGGTGTAGTCAATTCAGTAGGAATTATCACAAGTGACATACGGTAGTTAAAAGTGCATCTGCAGCAGTAACTTCTGCTTTTGAAAGGCATGAAATGTTTACAGATTCTGAAGTTTACACTGAAATTCAGTCGCATTTATTGTCTCTAGAAAAGCCTTTTCAGAACCTTGACGCTGGAAATATTTTGCAAATCAGGATATGGTGAAGCCCTGTGAAATGTCATTAGGAGTTCGTTTTGAAACATGTCTAAACAAATGTACTAAACAGTTTGAGCAGATTCCTGTAGAGGGTACATTCATTTACATTCCAGTTATTCAGACATTAGAACTCCTGCTGAAACACCCAGATATTCATCAATATGTTATCAGTGACCATATCAGCACTGATTTTGTTTTAAGAGATTTTTGTGATGGCCAATTGTCCATGGACAATCCTCTCTTTCAGGAAGACAAAAATGCTTTATAATTGCACTGTTTCTATGATGATTTTAAGACTGTGTATACTTGTTTTCAATCCCAAAATCCCAACCAATGGAACAATGGCAAGAATCGTCTATGAGAGTGAAGCCAACGGTGGAACCACTGACAAATTCTAGGAAATTCTTAATGCATCGTTTACCATCTCAGCAGAGAACAAAGTAATCTGCACCACCAACGACTTGATATCAGCGGTCTCTTTGCTTATGCTGGTCCATTATAATTTCAACCTTGCATACAACAATAAAATGGTAAACACGGTCACGTTCATTCAGAAGGTGCTAATGAACATTGACACAGTATCGCCAGCCCCATCCAAGGTGGTGAGGTGTTTGTACAACTTGAATGCAGTCATTAATGCTGAGTCTAATAGTGCTGAAGTTTAAGAGACAAGAACTGAACTGATTTTTGTTAACAATTGGCATGCTTTAGACTGAATTTTAAGAGACAAAAACTATAAGGAGTTGTTTTATAAAGAATTGTTAAAGCAAAACAATATTGGGAACCACTTTATTGGGCATGCATGAAATTAGTGTCAATCATTATTATTAAAGTGACACCGTGATATATTTCAAGGAATTTAATTTCCTTAAATGTGGCCTTAATCTAAAGAATTCATTAAAATTCCAAATCAAAAGTCTTTTGGATCACGGAAGTCAAAACAAACAAGGTACACGCCGTACAGCTAGCCCAGGTATTAATAGGCATTGACAGGCACTCGACCCATTAAGGTAGGGTCTGTATGTGCTACTGCCACTGGCAAGACCGAAAATAAGGGACATTCATTGGAAGTAGCTTATTGAAATTATGGTCCTACAAAAAATACAATTAAGTTGTCACAGCTGCTTTTTGCTGTCAAAAAGATGACATTCTCAATGTCTGAAAATATTCTTGAGGAAGCATATACATGTATGAAGAGCTCCAGGGTAGTGAAGTTGCTCGCCTCCATCCAAACTTCCTAGCACATGTTGAGAAACTGTATAATCGCCGTCAAGCATGGGCTGTATGCTATGGTCATGAGTTACCCACTTGGGGTAACAACACCAACAACTATGCCGAGGCGGCGATGAGAATTCTCAAGGATCACATTTTTGAGCGATTGAGAGCGTACAATGTTGTTCAGCTGTTGGACTTTCTTGTGACATGTGTCTCCAGTTATTACGAATGTAGACTCACTGACTTGGCTAATGAGCATGTGGATGTGACAGTTTCAAGGAAGTACCTCCTTGGTGGGTCCAGCCACCAGCATCAACTAGATTGGTGCCCATTGTTATGAGGTGAAGGGTGTGACGAAGGAGGAAACAAAATACAACGTGGATACAGAAATTGGAGTGTGCACATACATTACAGGAATGGATGGCACTCCCTGCAAGCACCAGTATGCTGTTGTGGGTAATTTCTTACCCCTCAGAGGCCTCACACTTGCGGGAACATATTTCTGGCTGGCAACTGGTCAGAAGAATGTGAGACAAGGATGGTTCACATCCCTACCAATTGCAGGCTTGCCACTAGAAGAGGATCCTGGGGTACAAGTACAAGACCAGATGGGTAGTTTGAGTGATGATGATAATGTAGTTGAATCCGAGTGCCCTTCTGTTGCTTCAGTTGCAGCTCGTCCAGCTTCAATGTGGCTGTGGAGTCTTTGAATGTTCAGAGGATGCTGCGGAATAAGTTTGATAAGAGGGGCAGTGGTCCGTTGCAGTCAAATGTTGATGGAGGTGAACCACCCTGTCATGATAAATTAGCCTCTTTGGAAGCTGCTATTAATGACTGTGCCAGTCAACTAATTGCAATGCTCAGGCGCGATCTGGAAGAAAACCTGTTTGGAAGAAGAAAAAAATAGTGGCCAGGATGCCATTATCGTGGGGGAAAGACAACCGCACACGCACAAAATTCACCACGCACGGCAAGTGATCTCTGATAGATATGAACACATTGACCAGCAGCAGCGTGAGACTGAAGCTATGGCGCAAATATCGGGGTCGAATGTAATTCAGTACATTTACTCCTCGCATCGCATGTTATAGCTGCGCCAGGTCCGATGAAGTTTTTTAACGCTGTGAAGAACAACAAGTTCAGCTTTCACTGTTCAACATGTAATCATACGGTGCACTGCAACCATATGGGCATTGGTTACTAGGCATGTTGAGAAAGAGATACACAAGAAAAATGTCAGGCCATGTCCAGTCTGGAACTTTTCTTTTCAATGATCCAATAAATGCAAAATTCTCTTATTGTTATAATCAAGTTAAGTAATAAGGTTGCATTACAGGTATGCACCAAATCATACAATGTCATATCCCAAAATATATGCCCTAGTGATGGCAAGCTGTATTTCCCTTTCATTTTACTTTTCAGCAGAGCCAGATTTCTTTATAGTGTGTGGAATCGATGGCTGCCAGTCATCGTACAGAGTTTTTTCATCTTATCTTACCCATCTTAATCGCCATTATTTTGCAGATTTTTCTTCCAGCAATTCTTAAAACTCTGCTTACAAACACAATGTACATCAAGTTGAAAATCAAGCCCATCAGAAGAGCTCATCAGATACAACAGAAGTACGGTACCAGAACTGGAACAAGTAGATACAAAACTGAATGAAGAACTAGTCACTGAGGATATACAAGGTGATGATGATATTCCAGATGTTCGACAGTCTGTAGCTTTGCTTATTTTGTCCATCAGAGAGAAACATAAATTACCCAATTCAACTAACGCCATTCTCTGTGAAGTTTCAGATTTATGTCTTATTCATAAACGGGAACTTACCACAAAATTGAAAGATATTTTAGTGCATCATACAGGTGTCGATACCCAGGTGACAATATCTAGTGACATGTTGCACCATCTGTCATCTTTATCTTCTGAGCAGCAGCACATTAACTACTTCAGAAGAGCTGTTGGTTAAGTTGAGCCACAAAATGTCAAATTAGGAACAAATAACAAAGATGTATTTCAGTATGTGCCAATTATTGAATCACTACAGTGTCAATTGAAACATAAAGATGTCTTGGCCCATTTGCTAAATTTTAGGTATAGTTTTCAACAAGTAGAAAACCATGAACTTTCAACAGACTTTCGTGATGGAATATTTTACAAGCAAAACCCTTTATTCAAGAGAAATGAGCACACTATTCAGTTAATCTTCTATCACAATGATTTTCAAATCACCAATTCATTAGGATCAAGACCTGTAAAAATAAGTGCATTTTACTATGTTTTGGGCGATTCCGTTCAACAATTCATTTCATTCAACTAGCTGGTTTATGCAGAACTGAACTTGTACTGAAACCTATTCTAAGAGACCTTTAAAGTCTTAGAGAAGGATGGCGTTTGTGTAAATATCGGTGGTGTTGAGCACAGATTCAGAGGTACAATTAGCTTTTTGGCAAGTGACAACTTGGCAGCCCATTCCGTTGGTGGGTTCGTTGAAAATTTTACTGCAAATCGCTTTTGTAGGTTTTGCATGTGCACAAGTTCTGGAACTCAACCAACATCTAATCTTTGGCGACGCACATTACGAGATACAGAAACATCGCCAAATTCGATTAAGACGACCCGAAGAGCTCCCTCTTGAGGAAGAAATCAACGAATTAAGGGAACATACCCTTGAAAAGCTAACTGAAATTGTGTCTGATGAGTACAGAGTATGGGATTTGCATGCTTTTGTTGAATTGAGAGATCTCACATGTTCCAGACTTACTCTGTGGAACGCTAGGCGAGGAGGAGAGCCGAGCCGATTAAGGATCCAAGATTGGAGAGATGCAGAGGACGGTGCAAGGATGGACAGAAACCAGATGGAAGAAGTTGGAGATCCGGCCCACCAAAAACTCCTGTCTGAACTTCAGATCTGTTATCAGACAGGGAAGGGCACCAACCATTTGGTCCCTGTTCTTTTCCCCACAGACACCATAAAACCGGTGCAACTGTTGTGTGACCAGGAGATACGTGCTACGGCACAATTCAATCTGTAACCATCTACTTTACTATTATCCATTTCCCATTTCAATGCATATAAACCAGTTTTTTCTGCTCCTGTAGATCTCTTGATCCCTATCTATTAATTTCTTAGAAATCAAGCAAGAGGCAAAAGGAGTACACAGCAATGCAAGTGATGTGTAGAGTTCAGCAACATGCCATCCTCAAACATGGGGTGTAATCGTTGGTTGTCTTTGGAGAGAGCATTGGGTCGTTTGAGCTTAAAGGCTCCAAAAAGGTACAATTCAATCTGTAACCATCTATTTTACTATTATCCATTTTCCATTTCAATGCATACATGTAAACCAGTTTTTTCTGGTGATGTACGAAACCACATTAGCGCCTCATCCTTAATAGTTGTAGGGGATCCTTCTTTAATTATCTAGAAGCTCTTGCCTTTTAAATTTGACTATTTTTGTTGTTGTTATATTACCTACCTATCCCCCTTTAGAATGGTACAAATGTGGAATCACACCTGGCTGAAGAGAAGAGCAACAACCATACCTTTTGGGCATAGGAGAGCACGGCAATCCCACTCAGTTTTTCATTGTTGTGGATGATCTAGCCATCCCCTGTGGAGGTGACCTTACAGAGGCCGTCAACAAACTGTTCAAGGTACATTATGTTTTCAACATCCATTATGCAGATGAAGTACATGGATTTTTTGCATTCCTTCAGAACTTAGTTTATATGGCATAAATGGACAAGAAACAGTACCTGTCCGTGCCAGAGAGATGATGGCAAGCATTGCTGCCTAATTGGAACGCAATGTAAACAAATGAATTCATAATGATTGTGAACAGAGCCTGCTGCTTCTGACTTCACCTAGTGCCTGTCCTCAAATGGGCTCAAAAGAGTGTGAAGATCACATGTAGTTGAATTTAACTTCTTTTACAACTTTTAAAATCTTGTCATTCCGTCCCGTTGCGCTTTATATACACAAGGTTATCATGGAAACAGGGAATTTGTTTCTTTTCTTTTCTTGCTGAATAAATGTAGCTTGGAAGCCTCTTGTCATAAACAATACAATTTTATTCAACTATGACTTCTGATATGACAAGAAAAACTCTCAAATTCCGTCCCATCGCTTTTTCCCAAAATTTTGGCTTTTGCACATCAATGTTACTGGAATTTGGGAAGATATTGTTTGAATGTTAATCATAAAGACATTTTCAACTGTTTAATCGCTTAGCTATTTTGAAATGTAATATGTTGTTGACAGAGTTTGCAATGTGATTGCAGTTAGTTTGATCAGGTGGAATGCATAGAATGTCACTTGAATAGTATATGTGTGATAGAGATGTAAAGAAGCATGTGTATATTTCAGAGCTTTTCTAGAAATTTTTCATATTTTGTATGCTTTCACGCTGAATGGCTGTAAGGCAATATATAGGCCCATTGGTAGTATGGTAGAAAGGTGTTCAACTATCGCAGCGATGTGATAGGAATAGTGATCAAAGCTGTACGTTAACCAATTTTTCCTCAAAATACTCTTTATGGACATTAGGAAGGAAAACCATGTGGCAAAAATGACAGAAAAGATCAGACAGAAGAAGACAAATTACTTTGTCAATCAGCAGCACTGGTCAAAACATTGGACACCATATTCATATTGACAATCTTTTTTCTTCACCCAGTCTTTTTGAAGAGCTGGCTAGCAAAGATACCGGTGCATGTGGGACACTGGGGGCCGACTGGAGAGGTGTCCCCAATGCTATCAAACCGAACAAGCCCAAGAAGGACGATCCACATTTAGTGGTAAAGGAAGGGGATATCACATACATTTCATGGGCAGACAAGCGAGCAGTAAAGCTTATCACCCCTGTGCACAACGGAGACATGTTCGTCAAAGAAGTCAGAGCAAAGAATGGTCCAGACCACATTAGGAGATATGTCAAACCATAAGCCATGGAGCAATACACACAGAATATGGGCTACAAACAAGGCTGGGAATTTTGAATGTGTTTGATATTTCCATTCATTCTGAACTTAAGATTAAAATTTAACCAACAAAAACTTTGTATTAACTTTGTATTATTTCACTAAAGGCAATTTTAAACAGTTCCTTTTCTGATTTTTATTCTTCACTGATCTCATCCTATTATACCCCTTTTTTGCAAGCAGCACTGTAGCATGTCTGTCTAGCAGTGAATTTGTGCCCTAAATTTGTATCCCCATAACAAAAATGGTATATGCCATCTGTGCACAGTTCAGGTAAATTTGGACTATTCCATTTAAGAGTAAACAAGACCTTATTAAGTCATGTGGATACCTTATTAGCCACATCAGGCAATATCATGGGGCCAATGAAAAAAGTTTCCTTTCAGGTCATGCCATGAGGCTAACGGAAAGCTACATGACCAATGGGGCAGAGGAGAAGCTATGTAAAAGAGTGTTCAGGAAAGATGCAATTTTACCTAAACTAACACTGCTGTATTTGTAGTGGATGCTGGTCATCAATTGGTAGGTTATTGATTATTCTTAATATAAATTTATAATTTTATGAAACTGTATATGATGGAATTAAAACTGCAATTGATTGGATTCTTATCCTTTTTAAGTTTAATTGTGCTAATGCTGCTTTGAGTAGTGGCTAAGCCTCTTGATGTGTGTATGCTTGACACTATTGGGAGATTGTTATGTTTGTATATTGCTAGATCAACTAGATTGTCATAGGCCTATCTGGCATATCATACTTGCTGTAAACATTAGTGTACATTTTAAAGGTATCTTCAATATTCTTAACCTGTAAGTATAAATAATAAAATAATTAAAATATCAAGTCAATATTAGAGCAATAACAAATATTATCATAAAGTAAGTATACACAAATACACTTTGGGCGACCTTCCACGCAAGCCGCCGTAAGTGGCGCTACAGTTGGGGGGCAGCTGGGGGGCTTCTGGATAGCACCTGAATGGGAAAGTTGAATGAGCGAGAGCTCGTTCGTACTTAGGCCCGCATCTACTGGCGGTGTGGTGAGAGTGCCTCCGTACCGTAAGATCGAACTCACAACTCTGCTCCAGCTAGCCCTTTGTTGTTGTGCACTCGTGCCGTGATCGAAGTGAACTTTTTCGTCAAGGTTCTTTTGTTTGATAAAATCATCTGCATGTTAACATACACGATAATGAATATGTGGGACACCGTTACAACGGCGTCTCCCAAACTTCGATTGCCGAAAACGCACGCAAAACTCGCCTCTAAATCGCAATAACATACCTTGAAACTCCAATTTAGGCCAATGACGGACATCATCTACCCATTCATCCATCGTAAATGAAATAAATTTAGACAAAATGAAGTTGAAATGTCCGAAAGCGGCAAGGAATAATAAGTGGTTTGTCTGTGAGAAAGCAATGATCGTTGCATGCAAGATGAAAGCGCAAGCTGATAGAAGCCCCCCAGCGTGTAATGATAAACGTAGAGGGCTCACATCCATGAAAATTCGCCCGTATCGGTGTATAGGGTAGCGCGCCGAGTATTCGGTCACACCCCAGTATTCGGTCAGGCAGCCGTTTCAACAGCTGTTACAAACTCATGAATTATTCATTAGCCCCAAAACTAAAGTAAATCAGATAGACGTCCACGGAAAGTTCTCCAACTTACTTCGAAATCAGTCGGTGTCGCACAGGTTTCTAAACTTCCGGATTAGGCTAGGCTTTGTAATTGTTTATATGACACCGGGTTAAGTGGTGGACAGGCCGATTCTGCCCCTCCTTTTGGTGGAGCTTTCTAACTTACATGTATCCCTATAGAGATATTCACCCCTTGGAAACTCCTGCATCCCAGGATGCAGGAGTTGTCAATCCTCTCTTCACCCGGTCAATTTTTTAACTGCAACGAGACCGGATGCCCACTAAGCGGGAAGGTGTGCCGCATCATCGCAACTAAGGAGAGTCGCACTGTTAGTGCAGTAGGCTCGAGCAACAAGTCGCAAGTAACTGCGTTAGCAACAATAGCGGCATCAGGGGACGTTCTCCCCCCTACCATTGTCCTTGCCGGCCAGAGGTTCAAGGAGAACCCGCTGGAAGGTGGCCCGGCTGGTGCCTTCTTTATAGGCCGCAGTGAGACAGGCTGAATGAACAGCCAGGTCTTTTACGAATATGTTGCTAACAGTTTCCTGCCATGGGTTGAGCAGCAGAACATCCCAAAGCCTGTTCTGCTGCTGGTGGATGGGCACAGCAGCCATGTTAGCTATCAGGTTGGCAAGCTGTGTAACGAATCCGGCGTAGGGTTGTACCCCCTCCCAGCCCATGCTAGCCACATCGTCCAACCCTGCGATGTGGCTTTTTTCAAACCATTGAAATCAGCATGGGCTAGGGCTGAGTGACTGTATCGCCAGGACAACCTGGGAAAATATGTCACCAAATACACGTTCGCGAGCACGTTCAGGGGGCCCTGGGAAGAAGTCTCCAGGAGGAAGGAACTTGTCCAGTCGGGTTTCCGAGCCGCCGGCATCTTTCCCTTCACCCGCAACTATGCCAAGGAGAAGCTGGCTCCTGCTTCAGTGTACATAGAGGAGGAAGAAGTCTCTGACGTAACCATCAACGTCCCTTGTCCCTCGGGTGATGCCGGTCCATCGGGTGACGCCGGTCCCTCGGGTGAAGACGCAACTCCGTCATCGTCTTTTCGGGAGGTCATGGTCCTTCTCTCGAGAAGCACCTTCGCTATCCTCAGATTAGGAAGGCAAAGACAGTGAGACGAAAGGGAGCAGATCTGCCGAAGTGCATCAGTAGTGAAGCTTACTTGAAATATCTAAGGGAGAAGCAGGAGGCAAAGGATGCAGAGGAGGAGAGGAAAAGAAAGAGGAAGAAAGAGCGGGAAATCAAGAAGAGAGCAAAGGAAGGTGGAAAGAGAAAGCAAAAATCAAAGAACACAGAAGAGGATATCGACGTCAACATCTGTCCAGAGTGTAAGGGGACCTATTCCAACGACCCGGACGATTGGGTAGGGTGCTGCCATTGCGAGCGATGGCTGCACATCGTATGCACTCATGGATTGGAGGGCCTGTCAGATGAGGACATCGTGGCGCTAGATTTTAAGTGTCACTTCTGTTAGAGTTGTTTTCAAAATTAACTGTTCATCTGACTGCTCAGTCCATACAGATACATTTCTTGGTATCATTTGTCTTATCCAATAAAATTTTGTCTTCCTTTTCTGCTGACAGGGTTCATGCAAAAGCATTCTGATCATTATTTTACAGTGCAATATTCATTTGTTTATTTGATTGTATTCACGCCATTTTTATCTAAATACATTTTATTTATTTGTTTGTGGAATACCACGAAAGTCGAATTTACGATGGAAGTATTATCATTATTTTCATCAAATTCAGGCAAGGAACAGTATTGTGAAATCAATTTTATTATAATGAACATGGACCACAATTATCTTGCCATTAATTTCAATGAAATTAATGAGGACATCTACTCGAGTTTCAAACAAAATGTCAATGATTCTTTTTATCTGCTGTTTGTTAATGAATTTGAATTTAAATTCACTGTCTATTTCATTGATTATCTGATTGCTTGATGGATGGACGGAAGTCCTGATTGTGGGATAGTCTGAGTGATTGATTTTCTGATTGAGTTATTGATGGTTGGATTTTTGGTCTGTCGTGTGGGGGCGTAGCAATTTAGCTGCACATGATTCTCTATTTGGGAAAGTCATCTTTCTGATATACAATCAATAATTTAGTATTCCAGACAAGCCCAATGTTGTGAGTATAATTTGAACAAACAATGTTGATAATTAATAATTAGCCTTCAGTTTCAGTTAGGTGTTGGTTTTATACCGTTCATAGTTTTCAGATAATTTGATGTATAAAATTTGTTATGAAAGTGATTTATACGCACAGTAACTTTGTATGATGCATTACACGTGCAGTTACATAGTACGGTACATGTGTGTAATGTTATGGGGATAGTCTGTTGTACAGACTGTGTTGTGTTATAAATTTAGATTTCATTTATATATATATAACAGGTAGTTGTATTTGACATAATGAAGATAACTTTTGGTAATTGTAGACATGCATACATGTAGGATATTAAGAGGAATTTAGGGTTATTTTTGTAGAGCCAAATGCACACGAATGCAATAGTGAACAAAGGAAATTGAAGTAGCCATAGTTTCAGGGTATCATAAATTTATTATTCATTTATGATGATGCTAAGGAAATATAACAGTCTTTAGAGGGCATTGATACATGTATTTCATTTTGGAACAGTGTAATATGTAATTTCAGTAAACAAATAAACATGCATTAATCATACAACTAATTTGATGCAAGATTGTTTGTAAACACAGTTTAAAATTGACATATTATTACATATTATTTATGATTGTTTAATTCTGATTAAATTTCTTTTTTCTCATAAGAATTTCCAACAAGACGGACAGCTTTCAGAAATTTATCTTTTTGAAGCAAATCTTTTACCAAATATTCTGTTGCAGTGGAAATTTGAGAAAAGGAACTCACTTGAACTGTTTAAAATTACTCTGTTATATCCAAACTTTGTTTCATTAGAGCTGAACAAAATTTAAAAGTGATGAACTTGAAGAAAAAAAGAAAAAGAATACACATGTATTTACATTGCTAATAACTTTGATAAATGTTGTATCTTTCTCAGGAACTGGTGCCATTAATCCTTGAAGGACTACCAATTCTTCCAGATATCGAAAAGAGGAACGTCTATAGGAAGGGCGTAACCAAGGAGGCCCTCCTGAGTGCCCTCCTAGATGCCGTCTTTGGGACACATGTCTTGGCACACGGAAATGCTTGCGGGGCAAGGGTTGCCTTCAGCAAGGGAGAGGGAGAGGGAGAAAACAAGGCGCTCGACCGGGAGAAACTCAACCAGATAAAAGGTAATGTTTTAAAAATTACTCCTTTTTTTCTTCACAGTAACAGGTATGCCCCCCCCCCCCCCCCCCCCGCCCCCAAACAAAAAAACTTTTACAATAAATGTTAAACCAAAAAGGGCTCAATTGTATAATTGACAAGTTTTAATATCATTTGACACATGGTGTTACATTTATATTTACCTAGTGCAACCACGTTTATTTCCTCGACTCATTACTTTGCAATTTCACTACAGTTTTACTGCTTGTTAGCGAATCACTTTCTGAAATCTTTGCTGAGCTCGAGGCTGGTTGGGCTCGAGGCAGATGAACTCGAAGCCGATGAACTCTAACCCGACGAACTCCGAGCCGTGTAGAGCATGTCTGCTTTTCCCTGTACAAGCCTATCGCGGCCAAAGAGCGAAAAACCTGATTAATACGCCTTATAAAAACTGGAAGGATGCAATATCCAATATGCGCAAACATGCTACGTACATTGGAATACCACCTTAGATCAAAGATGATAATGGATGGCTGTTTAGAGACCACTAAGAACCCATCACTCAACTTTACAAGTCGCATATCCAGTCAAATTGCGGAACAATTACCTTCCAAAATCCATCAATTCTTCAAAACTCTGCTAAAAAAACACAATGTACACACTGTACATCAAATACCAATTTCACAGTTGGTGACTGAGCTTCAAGACTTTTGAACTCTCGCAAGCCAGCAAAGTATGGCATGAAAGGGTATAAATATGTTATCCGTCTGGATATACGTGGAAATTTAGACTTTACACCGGTAAAGCTAAGGATACCATTGTTGGACTTGTGATGCCAATGATGACAGGACATTTGGATTAAGGATACCGCCTCTTCATGGACAATTAGAACTCGATCAAGTCCTACGCTTCTGGCAGAACTTTTCAAGCAGAGAACTCATGCTTGTGGAACTGTAAGAGCCAATAGAGTTAAAATGCTCAAAAATCTGAAAAACCTGCTCAAAAGATGAGTCGTGGGATGTCCATATTCAGACGATCCAAGGAATTTAATTTGCATGACAATAGGCCTACAGATTAATTAAATTCATGATGTCAAATGCAAAATGAGCCCTCGTCTACTGGCAAACCGACAAAAAGGTTTCCGTAAAGAACCTGCAGCAGAGCGTGATGCCGGAATGGCAGAAGGTGGGCGCCGCTTCAAAGATAAAATTTCACGGCGGGAGGCGCTATCAAGGAAAGATTTTAAAAATTGCCAACACATTCAGTGACACACGGAAAAAACATCATGTGATAGGGGAAAATGTACAGAAACCGGACATCGTTCTCGATTATAATAAATACATGGCCGGGGTAGGCCTTTCAGGCTTCCTAACCAACACATACGCAGATATGAGGAAATCACTCAAGTGGTACAAAAAACTCATATTTCATCTGAATGATCTGGCAGTGACGAATGCGTACATTGTGTATTGCCATGCAGTAGATAGAAAGGTTGACCATTTGAAGTTTGTGCTCGACCTCGTGAAACAGATGATTGCCTATGGGAACATGCTTGCGCAGGACCGACCATGACCACTCAGACCTGGAAGGAGATGTAATCTGGAAAATGTACGAAGGCTGGAATTTTTAGAATCTCAACATTGGCCCATGCTTATCCCTCCTACAGCAAATAAGCCAGACACAACTCGACCATGTGTTGTGTGCAAGCCTAAGTCCCTAGGAAGATGGAAGCAAAAAGGAGATGTCGCGTCCTGAATCAAGATTCATGTGCAGAAAGTGTGAAGTCCCTCTCCACATCCTTTGCTTTGAACGATACCACACCAAAGCAAATTATCGCTCAGGATAGTACAGAACTTGATAGTCTTAGTCCTTATTGTGAGGCTAATCGTCAGTTATCAAAGACACATGAAACATTATCAACGTTTCTAAAACGACACAAAATGAGCTGCTGTAGTGCATATGACAGTGCATACAGGACAGCATCACTACGCAGGTTAAAGCAAGTGGTTTCTATGGAATATCAGCAGATGAGGTAACGGATGTTTCAAACTGGGAGCAGATTGGGTTAGTTGTCAGATATCTACTCAACAAAAAGCCAATAGAGTGGCAACTCGAGTTTATCAAATGCGAATCTTGCACAGGAAAACAAATACGCGAGCCCATCATCACCTGCTTGAGGAACCAGGGGTTAAATCCAGAATTGTGTGCTCAAGCGTATGATAATGGAGGGAATATGGCTGGGGTGAGGAACGGCTGCTCATCAGAGTTTTTTTCAAGGGCCACTTACTACCACTGTGCATAGAGGTTTGTAAAAAAGAAGCTTATATTTATATTGTATTCATATGGAATATGGAGTTCTTTCTAGCAATACCACCTGACATGACATAAATGGTGGACTTGAATCCCGTCCTGGCACTTGACGACGCACCGTTTATAAGGAATGCAGACAGGAGAGGTGGGAGAGTTTTGAAACTCTTCATCAATTGGCTGAAGTGAAGTGCTTCTGGGTGCCTTGATATATGCACTAGTGCAGACACATCCTTGCCTTAGGGAGCCTCATGGCTCAGGATTCTATGATTGGAAGATCAGTCTGAGATATTATCGTACTACACTGCGTTCCAAGTGGTGTTGCTGAGCTCTGTGTGAATTAATGCTGTATCGCAGAAGAGACATGGGGGGAGGAAAAAACAGGGAAAGCAATTTAAAATTTTAAAAAAGCGGAAGTCAACTACTTGCCTCCATAATCATCTATCGGAGAGACGCCAGAATCTCTAGATGAAGAGGGGATAAACCTGATAACTGAATTCGGGAAAAGTGGCAGTGCAGAAGATATTGCCCCAAAATGGACAAGACATACTCCACCAGGAGAGATGAAGTGGTCAATGAAAAACGTCTTGCCTCAATCTTAAAGGGAAGGTGGCCATAACTATTTACGGAGTCACAGGTAATAGCTTGCACAGTATATACTGGGAAATTTCATGGTAATGAACATCCAGAAATGAATGGAATTTCCTTATTTCAGTTTTGTTTCAATGGGTTCAATAGTGGTGAATAAATAATTCAATTGTATATATATGCCATTATCACAGACTAATAAGTGAGTTATCCAGATTATGTGGTGCATGCGCTTTGAAGCCAAGCATCCATATTTCAAGCCAATAGCTGATGTTTTGCACAATTTCAGAAATGTAGCTCTGTTCTTGGCAACACGCCACCGGTTTTTGCAGTGCTGGCAGTTTCATTCAGATTCCTTCATCACTAGCACTGAGAGGACTTTGATGGATACCACTCAAGTAGATCTCCAAAGACTCTCACCTGTGCTCCAGAGGAGCTTGCTTGACATTGCTATGGGCAATGACAGAAGGATTTCTTTGTGGAAAACAAAATCTATTAAAATGTTGCTACAAAGTACACCAACAACAATGATGTCGCCAAATGTTGCTAATAATGTTCAAGAAGAAGGAATCCTGATCTTTGGGAAGGTGAAATACTTGTTATGCTGCGAATCAGCATGGTACGTATGTACAAAAGTGTAAAAAAAACTGTTTGATTCTGCAAGCAATATCATGCTTTTGAGGTAACAGGATCTGATCAGTGGCTTGTTTGCAGGGCAAAATGTGTAGCCCATTTCCTAGAGCCTACATGTACATGTTTATCAAGGTGATGGGATGTGTATGATAACATTGAAACATAGGGATTGTTAAATGTGAACGATTATTGGAAACCCCTTTTTCTCTTAAGATGTTGAATTACCAATTACATGTGACCTACAAATCTGCAAAGGAGATCTTGAGACTTCAGGAAACTCTGCCAACTCAAAATAGCCTGATAAAGTCAATCTCGACACTGTTCAACCTCGATGAAGGAGCAGAAATCTCTCTGCAGGTATATTACAGTGCCTGAGAGGACTGGGTAGATGCAGAGGATGACCTTCCTACAGATCAAATCAAAGTTGCAAGTTCTTGTGGAAGAAACAAAGCCAGAAGTTCCACCACCCTACCACCACAAATTGAAGAAAATGAAGGCTCTCAGAATGATATCATGTAGTTGTTAAAAATATTGTTTAGATGTCGTAATGGCATTCAAAGGTATAGATTGGTGTGTAAAATTGTGCATGAATGAGCGTGTTTAGTTGTGTTGAATGTTGCATCTTCAGTACATGTATGATAAGCCACACATTAACCGCTCATTGGCAGTGTATAAGCAAGATGTATGGTACTGATGAAACATTCCTCCAGCTGATGCAGCCAAACTGGCTGTCTGAAGATGCTGAAGTCTTCTAAGTTTGTCTTCCATATGAGCTGCTACAGGGATATGGTGGAGTACTTGGCAGAGCTATATTCCTCACAGAGCTATCCCTTAGCTTTCAGAGGGATGATCTTGTGGTGTCAATTGTCGGCAGCAATGTCCTTGCTGAGCCAGAAAAGAGTCCACCCTTCACTTTCCATAATGTCCAAGTCAAGGTCACCAAGAAAGATGTTGCCGACTTTCAGACTAACAAAGTCAAGGTTCTTAACACTGTGAGTTCTTGCCTGGAGACTAGGTTGACTGACTTTGCTAACGACCCAGTTATCAAGGCAGCAAAATACTGGATCCAATTGATATCCAACTGATACAGAGATGCCAACTTTTGGAAAACAGAAATAGGGAGGATTTGTAACCGACACCACATAATGTGCGCGTAGCGCACATGTCTAGCGCATAGCGCCCGACCCATGCGGCCGGGGTCCAGGGCCCTGGAAGCTCTGGGGTTCTAGATGATCTCTGGTGCAATCTGAGCCTTATTTCGCAGCATTTTACATGTGTATTTAGTTAAATAATTCCCACTTTTTTTAAAAATAAATTACAAATTGTACAAAATGCATGATGAATTCCTTTCAGACTTCCGAATACACGGGTACTTGATACTGTTTCGGTCTTATACTTCTGAGACCATTTCTTGGTCTTCTTTTGCTGATTTTCCGCCATTTGGATTCTGTGTCAATATCCATGCACTGGTTACAGCGATCCATATGCTGAAACAATCTTTTGCTACTTTGTCTTTTAACATAGTGGAAATACTACATGCTAAAGTTAACAGACGATATTTCTCATTCAATTCACAGATATATATACTGGGGGAAAAAAAAAAAAAAAAAAAAAAAAAAATGTTTTTTTTTTTTTTTTTTTTTTTAAATCAGGAGGATAAGGATGGAAATCGTAAGGTCGGGAGTTGGGGTGAATTATCGGGAGGGTTGGCATCTCTGCTGATATCCAGCAGCAGCAGCAAACTGTGGCATAGCTTAAGATGAGATCAACACATTGTGTGATCACTTTAGACCCCTCTTGGTGGCAAAGGGCTGCGAGGTAGAGCTTGTTGAGGTTGAGTGGATGAAGCTCAGACAGCAAGAGAAGAAAGAGAAGTTCCAAGACCTGTGGAAGAATGTTCTAGTTCACCAGGGAGATGTGTACCCCAACTTGTGCCATATCATTAGGATACTGCTTGTGCTACCCACATCAACAGCTCAGGTAGAACGGCAGTTCTCCACTATCAAGAGGTGCCAAGGTGATTGGCGACTAGGTCTCAGCACTTCAACGATTACAGACTTACTACAGATATTATCAGAAGGTCCAACACCTGAAGAATTCACTCCAAAGGCTGCTGTGCAACGTTGGTTTGTTACCAGTAATGCATCCTGTTGTAACCTATAAATACTATCCTTATGTTGATTTTGTAAATGCTGATTTTGATTTTCAAAGCATCGGGCACCAACTCAATCAAGGAACTCACCCACAAGTTGGGTAACAGATTGAAATTCTAAAACTGTTACAAAGACTTTATCCTACTTAATAGTGCAATACCAAAAAAGACGACAAAGAAAAGGGGTTCATCTGAATTAAGACTGTAGACTCTTAAGGAATCATGGTATATTACTACCAAATTTAAGTGTAAGATTGTGCGTGTGGTCGATTGACTTGCGATAGAACCCACATGTACTACTCTGGATATACATATACAAAAGACACCTAGAACAGGATCATATACAGTTGAATGTAGAAGATTTTTGAATCACAAACAAAACCTGGAACCGCTAATAAACTTTGATGAGCAAAATGATGGAAAAGAATTGGACCCAAAGCCAATTCGAACATCGCACATGCGTACACTTGCGTGGTTAATGTGGATCCCGAATTCGAAAATCGTACTTATATATCATCCTTTCCAACCCGTTCGTGCGCCAAGAATATGATCATGTGGGTGTTGGTACATTGGGAAGAGACAAGCAAAGTAGCTGTTACATCAAGTTCATTCGCTCTCAAAGAGAAGATGATAAAAGATTCAGATATTGAAGGCCTGGTGGAGTACGGAAGGCTGGAAAAGAAGCCTGTCGAACATGGTTGGGAAATCTACAACGCAATGGTCTTGGCTGCTGACCGTCAATAGTGACCGCCAAGAAAACAATCATGTGGGTGTCGGTGCATTGGATAGAAACGAACGACGTAACTGTCACTTCAAGCGCATTTGTTCTCAAAGAGAAGATGATAAAAGATCCAGAAATTGAAGGCCTGGTGGAGTACGGAAGGCTGGAAAAGAAGCCTGCCAAACATGGTTGGGAAATCTACAACGCAATGGTCTTGGCTGCTGACCGTCAATAGTGACCGCCAAGAAAACAATCATGTGGGTGTCGGTGCATTGGATAGAAACGAACGATGTAACTGTCACTTCAAGCGCATTTGTTCTCAAAGAGAAGATGATAAAAGATCCAGAAATTGAAGGCCTGGTGGAGTATGGCTGGAAGGCTGGGAAAGAAGCCTCCCAAACATGGTTGGGAAATCTACAAGGCATAGGTCTTGGCTGCTGATGGTAAATAGTGACAATACGTACTGTATATGATGCCTTTGATGAGGGCTTCATAAACTATACCCACTTTGTTTCCAAAGGCTAAAACATCATAAATTTCAATATTTTATAAAAATCTATTTTGATCATATTGTTGCATTGTGGAGAAATCTACGACGAAAAAATGTCAACATGGTCAATGTCAAGTTGATAATGATTCCTGGGTAAAAGTTTGTTTAACAAATTGAAGGGGCCATTAGTCCAAGGACAAGTAGTAACTAATGTGATTATCACTCTGTCGTAGGGGGTTGTTGTCCTAGAGACGTTTGTTTGGCTCGCTATTTATCCCTCCCTACGTCTGTCTTTGTTTTTTTGCTCTTTTTATTCTTTCCTTTTTTTGCTTATGTAATTCTTTGTTTTATATTTAATGTTGATGTATATAGTGGGGGGGGGGGTTGTAAAACCAATTCATGAAATTATGAAAGAAATAGAGTTGACAATGTATAATGAATTAATTTTCATGTTCATTCGCAGTGTCGTGCAGGCAAAAAATTAAGTTTTTCATTTCGGGGGCTCCATTTCAAATTTTGGGGAAATTTTCGGGGGCTACTTTTTCAACTTTCGGGGGCTCTTTTTTCCATTTCGGGGGCTCTTTTTTCTGGGGCTACTTTTTCATTAATTCATAAAAGGATAGGCCTAGTTTGTTGAGATTTGTTTAGTAGGCTAAGGTTTCGGGCTTCCTGCTTCATAATTGCCTATTAAAAAAGAAACCCCTTTTTCTAGTTCAATAACTAAGTTTTCATGTATTGATTTGATGCAAGAACTGTAACATAATAGACCCTAGATTGTGACTATTTCTGGCCATGAATTTCGATAATCATTTTTCAAAGTAAAATTTTCACAAGAAAATCAGACAGTCGTTTAAAAACGACGTAGAAATTAGTAATACTTTTACTAATTCTAAGCTCAGGTTTCGTAAATCTATTCACAAAACTATATTGAAATCGCGGCAATAATGATGCAAACCAACAGATAACAATTTCAAAGTGTCAAATCTCTTCGCCTCGAGCTCAGCCCAACTCACACACACACTGCAGCATAACTTCAACACCGGCGCCGCAGGCGTCGGACGCCTGCGCTGCCGGACGCCTGCGCTGCCGGTGTTGGGGCTTTAGCTCAGCTTCACTCACACACACTGCACAGCGGCAATGCACTGTATTGTATGCGTGTCAGTCACGGTGATTTTGTCTGATTTTCTTTACTTTGAAGAAATGATTATCAAAATTACGTAAACATGGCAAGAATATCACAAAATAGGCTTTAATTTCATACCTCTATTTATGGAAACTTTATAAAATTGCGGCAATCGTGAATTCGTGATGGAAATTGATTGCAGTTTCGCGATCATTTAGTGGTTCATGGTCTAGATTCAGCTTCTACCAAAACAAAATCGACCGCCAAAAACTCGACCCCTACGCTCGCTCCGTCTCGATCTCGCAACTGCGAAAATGTACGTGTTTTGGCGTACTTGCGTGCGACATGGTAAGCCAGGTAAGGTATGGAATATGGTTCGAGTTTTTTTACGACCGATTTTTGTGTATACAATTTTACACGGAGATTCAGCGCGCGGACCAAGAAATGCACGCAATGAATACGAAGCTAGAAGAGAGCGCGCGACCGCTCGTAATCGTTACGGGGGCGATTTGAGATCATTTCACTTTATGATGTCGCCCCCGAAATCGGATTTTGAGCCTATTTCGGGGGCTGTTTATGGTCTTTCCGGGGCGAATCCGCCCTCCGCCCCCGTGTATTTTTTTGGCTGGTGTCGTGATCATTGCATGACATAATTATGCTTGTTAGATATAATATGTTGAATGAAATGATTTGGAACAATAAATATTGAATTATTGGATATTTTTTTGTACTAGTATAGATCAGCTAGGAAACGTTTATACGGTAAATGTTTTGTTGTTGTTGTTGACATATTAGATGTAAGAAAAAAATGTTGAGAACTGTTCAATATAATTGTGATAAACCAATTTGTTTTGGGTTGAAATGTCCATTCAAAATCATGGTAAAATCCAGTGACAGGAAAAAGCACAGGATTTGCGTAGGAGAGAAAACCTGTCATCTTAATAAATGTCACAAAGTAATCCTGGTGACAACATTTAATCAGATTTATGTTCTTATCTCCGCAGTAGAAGCAAAGAAGAGACGAGTGGCAGATGGTAAATTAAAAGCGGAGACGGCAATGGCTGCAGCGGCAACCCTTTTTACCAATCGGGGAATTATGAAGAAGCTTAAGGCCAAGAGGCAACAGGTTTTACAATTGGCACCTCCTGTTGTAGAGCCAACTCCCGCCGTCCATGCCAACCACATCCAGACACCTCCTCATGCTCCTGCCGCCCAGCCACCTCCTGCCATCCAGACACCTCTTGCCTTCCAGCCACCTCCCGCCATCCAGCCACCTCCCACATTCCAGCCAACTCCCGCTGTCCATGCAAACCACGTCCATGTCAACCACATCCAGACACCTCCTCAGGCTCCTGCCATCCAGACACCTCTTGCCTTCTTGCTACCTCCCGCCGACAGGCCTTTCACTCCACCGCCACCAGCAGACTTCATGTGTACTGCCAGGGAGGAAGAGCTGACCGTACTGAGACAGCAGTATTGCTTCATGGTAGAAGACTATAATGCCCTTCAGGCGAAACATCGAAGGGCATCAGCAGAAAGAGGTGAGACAGGGTGCTAGCTGATATGCCAAGTGTTGTATTTCCTCCAGGTACCTTTGAAATAGTCTATACCAAGGGTGTCCAAAAACACTTATGTGATAGTCATCTGCTCTTTTTTAAATTTCTGATCCCACAAGATTAATTCAAATATTGATGGTAATCAGGGCTCGACACTAGCACTTGCCTGACAAGGCAACCAACTTAACATACAGTACTTTTTAACATGACTACCGGTATATATTTTCTCTTCTTTTTAATCTTGCTGGTTCCTACAGATGAGCAGAAAGATGCACCTGCCCAGAACAGATATGTCCCCCAAAGGGGAATGTAGATCGATGCATGTTCTTATGCGAGTGTCTAATACGAGAGACTTGAAACATCAAATTTGGCTGTTAACAGGTCTTGGCTGTTAGAGGTGCTGTCCAAATGCTGGGGGAAGGAGCCTTCCTACACCTTCCAAAAGATAATGGATTGCTTCTTCCAGCCCATTGAGCTGGCAGAAGGGACGGCATCTACTCTGAAGCAGCGATTCCCTGAAGGATCGAGACCACATACAAATTTTGTTCATCGAAGAGTTGCAGGTTATCAAGATTCCTGCAGAAAGCAAAACTCCAATGTGCATCAGGATTATATCTTCAAGGTAAACGAATTGAAAATCTGTTATAATCCTAAGTCATCACATCATGTCAGATGTGAGAGTTATTTTGGCATACAGGAGAAAGAGGAAGCTACTGCCCGTTACAGGCAATATCATGGACTTTATTCACGAGGGCAAGTTTCAGCTTACATTTGACCCCCCCCCCCCCCCCCCGATTAGGGTTAAAGGATGAAAAAGATCAGTCTATTCCTCAGTGCCAACCAATATTTTATAAATATTTCTTTCTTCACTTTTATTCTATTCAGAACAAACCGATTCAACTGACCATGACAACATTGCCATGACGGAAGAATGGCTACGAAACAACAAAGAGCCTTAAGAGCAAATTAAGGACTACATGAAAGAAACAGCTCAACATTGGCATGAGTGGATCAAGAATAGTGACACCAATGTGAAGAACATTCTTGATTTATATCCAAGAATTCTTGAGAGTGGAATGGTACGTTAAACAAAACATTTATCTTACTGAAGTTGATATTTCCAGTCCATTTCAATACTTCTGTATATTTTCCTTTCATGATGATAATTTAGTTCACTTCCTTTCCTGATTTATTATTATGTAATTGATTATATTCCTAATTTGAAAAGATATTAATTTCATTGCATGAAACAGGTAATGCCATCAATTTCAACTTGCATATATAAATGAATAAGGTAATTGATGTCTTTTTATGACAGTAACTCTTCTATAATCCCATTGAACTGGGCTGTGTTGAGCTTCAAACGTCATGGGGGGATAATGTGCAAAAGTAAAGACATGATTGCATTGCAGACAGAGTCAAATTGCCCTCTCCTTTTGTATAATTATTGTTATTCCTCTAGATTGAGCAAGACTTTGCAGTGTTGTTCAGTGAAAGTAAGAACTACATGTACATGTACCTGTATGGGAAATGGAGCAAATATATGCTCTTAAAATAATCAAATATGCAGGCAGAATGGTAAAATGGACAATGTCCCTTCATTTGGAGGATGTGGTGATCAACAAATTATCTTCTTGTATGATTGCCTACGTGGTTATCTATTCTTTTCTCCTGTATAGTAGTAGCCATAGATTGAATAAAAGGAGTCCTGTGTTAATTTGTTTTGAGAGAAATATTAAATGATGTGAAAAATGCAATTATCATTGGCAATGGTTTCTTCACAGCTTACTTTAATATGAGTGATGGCTTTATAATGATTTAAATAATGACCAAGTCAGTGTTGCATATTTTATCTCTTTACTGCAAAATAAACCACAAAGACTGATCAATATTAAAGATGAGCCTAATGGTAGATACATGTATCCATGTGATGACAATGTTGAGCAGGAAGAGATGGAGCTACCACATGCCAATGAAGATGCAGGATTTGATGGTGACATTAAACATAGTTCATCAGTGTTTCTTGCTACATTAAAGAGTAAAGGGTTACCATCATTAACTGTGACAATAATTACCAAAATGTTGAAGAACTGCTTGATGTCACTTCAAATGTGCAAAACACAATCACAATGACAAGTTCAATAGAGAAGATCTTGACAATGCAGCTTGTGAGAGTACTGAATGGTGTCAATTCTTTCAAGCCCTTTCAAGATCTACACTCAGAATAAAAGCAAATTTAATATTGGAAAGAGAATGCATGGTGTACTAATATTAATAAAAACATATCTTGATGACGAATCATGTTGGGAAGTTCCATGTTCCAAACAAGCACCATTTACGATACCCAATCCAGCAGGTGCTCTCCTCCTGAACCAGTCAAGTCAAATTTCAGCAACCCATGGCATGAATTCCCACGCACTGTGGTGAAAAAGTGTGCCAGTCTGAAGTACCTTACTGCCTCATAGACACGTGAAGTTAAGCGAAATGTCAGTGATAAAATGATGTGAGTACATTTGTGACATATATATTGTCTCAGTGACATACCAATTTGATAGCATCGTTTAACAAGTTTCTGTGTGTTTTGACCACAGCTGACTGGCGGACAATCATATCAAATCAGGAACGTATCTTGGAAATATTGGAGAGCTTTCAAATGAACAGGATGACCTCTGATATTGAAGAAGAAATCAGTGACATTTTACAACACAGATGTTCACCTCCCCCTTTCCATTCTCTCTCTCCTAAACCATCTCCATCTCCTTCTCTTCTTCCAATCATTATTTGTGCCTATATTGATGCTTCACGATCCATGTCTTACCAAGTAACTTCACATTGTAAATATCTCAACTTTCATCTATGTTATATATGTAGACTATGAAAAATGCTCCCAAAAGAAACTTGTAGCCATGCTATTTGATCGCTTGTGCTTAGGTTAAATTACTCATACTCTCTATTAATTAATGTTAATAAAAACAGATATTAAGAGGTTGCAGGGTATCTTAAGTCATACCGCCGTGATTGTTTTGAAAGCAAGGAAGCAGGATAGGGCAACTCCTTTGTTGGAGCATTTGCATTGGTTGCATATTGAGAAGAGAATGTCTTACAAGGTTGCTTTGAAGGGTATACATGTACATCTATAGTACAACAGAATTAATTACATGTATGTCCCTGATAGTATGCCAGGTACGGGGACCTTGAGGCGTTTGATCTTCTTAAAGATGGGGCAAGCAAGTGTATTTATACCACAGCTTGGACCATGTCTGAAGTTTCATAAACAATTCCAAGAATCATAAGCCTCACATGGAAGTAACAATTAAACATGTTGACATGTTGTAGGTGTTTGAAACAGAACCAGAGCCTGATCATTTTGTTTGTCTATATCAAAGAGCATAACATTAATACAAAAACACAGACAAAAATTGCTTGTAAAGAACCTTCTTCTTAATATGCATGTGGAGTATCTGTGCCGGCCCGGGAACAGCTTCCACAGACCAGTGCAGTCAGCGGTGGACCACCAATAGCCCTACAGCCAGTTCGCGGGGATGAAACTGTGGAAACCAAGAAGCCAGGCATTAGCTCAATATGAAGAGAGGCTTCTGGAGATTGAGGAAGAGAAGTTGAAAGTAATAAAACGTTTCATGTGTTTGAATACTTGGTATTTAATCGAAAAGAGGTTTAAAGGGCAAAACAACCCTGGGGTAAACTGCTTTTAAGGGAATTAAGCAAAATATCACAAAAGCCTCTCTTTTTTTTTCTCTTTTTTTCAATATGTAATTTACATTTTACATAAATCCTTTTTAATTTTGTTTTGTCATCTCTTTGCCTTGATATTTCAAGGCCTACATGTGGAGTCATTCAACCTTAACATGGAAAGGCAGGAGTTCCTGCACCATCTCAACGACACGTACAATTTGGATGGTGTTCCACTGACACTGTACTTTACCACACATACATGTAGAAATAGGGGGCTGCAACCGCTTCCTGAGGATTGTTATTCCCCTCAGGGAATTAAAGACCATCTCAGGGCTCAATACAGAGGGAGGATAGTCTTAATACCTCAACAGCCTCTGAGTCAGGTATGAATATTTCACTCCATTTCCAACTATTACATAATCATTGATCACAGAGCCCTTCCCTGAAATGCACGTAGTGTGGAAGGGGCTTTAGACCAGTTATTTAAGTCACACTATGTGTTTGGGTGTTTTTTCAAATTGTGAAAAGATTCTTGTTGTTTTTTCTATTTGATTTGAGAAAATGCACAGAGTAGCGTGCAGTTAAAAACATAATTTAATAAGGATGTTTTTTGCTTTGTTTATATTGAAGACAAGCTAATGACGAATGTGTACCTATTTGTGCCTTGGTATTCCTGGCATTCCAAGGCAAAAGATAGTTCATACAGGTGCATCTACCACAGATAACCTGACACTTTTGATGCAGTTTGCATTGTACGTTATTATGGATTGACCCTATGAAGAAAATCTGAACACACATCAAAAGAAAATGTAGATTGGGCCTAGCACAGGCTTTTTTTGCACTATGTCTCGGTAACATACATTTTATCAAAGTAACAATTTCCACATCTCCCAGGGTGGCAGGTATGGTGGATGGAGCCACCTCTACCTTAATTCTGACATCCATTTTGGATGGTCGCTCCACCTCACTAAATACAGTGTACCTTGTCAAGAGGTACAAACTTTACAGGAAGGACAGGAGAGATGGTTATGGTGGAGTGTTGCTCGCTGTCATCGACAACCACTTCTGTGCAGAAATGAATCCACCAACTCCTCAACGCTGAAGAATTAGGCGATCGCAAGCTCAACTTCTTTGTCGCATGCAACAATTTCTGGGAGAGTCAAAGTTGGAAGACAGTATTTTTGGAGAGTCAAAGTTGGAAGATAGTATTTTTGAAACAACTATTTTTGAAACGTCCGCCAAATAACGTCAGGATTATTCTCACTTCATTAACCGACACCGTCACTATCGAACAGTTAGCAGAGTTAGTGGATAGAATATCCTAATTCTAACAACTTTCCAATCTTGGGAACTCTGGATAGAAAGGGAATGTTAAAGATTTGTGCATTTGTTCACTGAACAAAAGGATAAAATGAAGAAGTAGGAGAAGTCCCCTTCCCAGAGTTAGTAAAGCTAATTATAAAGGATGTACATGTGCAATAAAAATGTCTCAATCCTGAATGAGGATGACATCCAAGAAGCATGGCTGAACCTGTCCGAGGCTACTCTACAGTGTAGCTCAGATTACATTGTTCAACCATAGCAGGACTGGCGAGGTATCCAAGATGAAACTTGAAGACTTCATATGTATTGATCGTGTACCCGATTCAACAGTTGTTCAATCATTAAGTCCTGTAGAGTAGGAGGTTTAAAGCTATATTGGGCTGTCAGAGGTATGCAGTAACTTTGACAGATAACTCGCTATGCTGTGAATGTATGAATTGGCCCAGATCAAGAAGACACTGCAAACATATACAGTATGTTTGCCATCATGCTCAATGTAGAGGGGATGTCTTTCCCCGTCCAACTACCTTGGTTTGCCATTCCATACGCTGGACAGCAAAGTTGAATCCTTTCTAGAGTCAACCAAGGACGTGTCGGTGGAAGAGCAGGAAGAGATCGCTGACCTAGAAGATGGCCTTGAGGAATGTGCCATCAGTATCCAGAAGGGCAGCATTCTGAAAAGAGCAGCCGTCTCTTGCAGATGGAAGTTAATGCTACTAAGAGATTTGTTATACCTCTGCACCAGTGAGCCACTCCTGCTGGCTATGGAGCAACAACTTGATTCCACTATCCACTACATCAGAAATAATTTGTTCTCCGAATGAGGCCTTATTGTGGATCAAAGGCAGACAAAGAAACAGCACAGATCCGTCTCTATGGTTAACACAATACAGCTGTTCAACCAAGGACGTGTCGGTGGAAGAGCAGGAAGAGATCGCTGACCTAGAAGATGGCCTTGAGGAATGTGCCATCAGTATCCAAAAGGGCAGCATTCTGAAAAGAGCAGCCGTCTCTTGCAGATGGAAGTTAATGCTACCAAGAGATTTGTTATACCTCTGCACCAGTGAGCCACTCCTGCTGGCTATGGAGCAACAACTTGATTCCACTATCCACTACATCAGAAATAATTTGTTCTCCGAAGGAGGCCTTATTGTGGATCAAAGGCAGACAAAGAAACAGCACAGATCCGTCTCTATGGTTAACACAATACAGCTGTTCAACCAAGGACGTGTCGGTGGAAGAGCAGGAAGAGATCGCTGACCTAGAAGATGGCCTTGAGGAATGTGCCATCAGTATCCAAAAGGGCAGCATTCTGAAAAGAGCAGCCGTCTCTTGCAGATGGAAGTTAATGCTACTAAGAGATTTGTTATACCTCTGCACCAGTGAGCCACTCCTGCTGGCTATGGAGCAACAACTTGATTCCACTATCCACTACATCAGAAATAATTTGTTCTCCGAAGGAGGCCTTATTGTGGATCAAAGGCAGACAAAGAAACAGCACAGATCCGTCTCTATGGTTAACACAATACAGCTGCCCATCCGCAAAAGGAAAAAGAAAGATGCACCTCTAAGAAAATCTGGCATCAGGAGATCCAGGGTGACAACCAAACGGAAAAAAACATGCAAAGGTTTGGAAACTGACTGGCATCACCTGAATGGTCAACCCCCAAACTGTACCTATTAACTTATGGTGATTTTTTTTTAAAGACACCCCTTCCATTATGGTAACTAACTCCATGTTTTCTTGCTGGTTTTAAATTGCAGGTCCCAGATTTAGACATGCCATTGATGATAAAGGAGCTATCAATCTACGATAAAATGGCCACAACCATTCTTGTTAAATCTGGCGAGGTTATAAAAGATATTGAAGTAAAATTTCCTCTTAAGAAGCTGCACGGCCCTGCGTCAAAGGTGAAAGGAAGTCTAAGAGTCAAAAGGTATTGATTTGAAAAACATGGCTTATAATGCCACATGCAAAAGGATGTATCTACATCCTCAATGGACCAACAGTACCAGGGGCCAAAAAATAGCGACTGGCATCACCTGAATGGTCAACCACCAAGCTGTATCCGCTTGAATTAACTAATTCTTCATTTTTTATAAAGTTTGATTAGTAACAAGCCTCGACACAATTGGGACAAAGAAAATAGAGGAAATGTCATGTACTCCTCATTTCAAAACTTGGGGACCAACAGGGACCAACAGGGACAACGTGTGTCACTGTAAAATGCCTTGCAAACGCTATCCGAGCAGGGAAATTAGCAGACTAGAGAGTTGAGGCAACAAAAATTATTGATGATTTTCTTTCAACTGTTTGTATGTTTGTTTGTTTGTAATTCACACACTGAGACAAAACCACAAATACATGTATGTGGATTGTCGGCAATGTATGTGGATTCTCGGCAATGAATGTGTAATTTCTTTTGCAATGGTAATTTTCCAGAGTAAACAAGTATTAATATTTTTTCTTTACAGTGAGCCTGTGAGAAATCATCAAGGATGCTGCCAGTGGATATCTTCAGGCAATAGAGGCCCTCCAAGCTTTAACATTGACCAACAGCAGATATAAATATTTGATGCAGTTGATATGTTTTGGTTTTTGTAGATTGGTCCAATTCGAACCGTGCATGGGGACAAGAGACTGCGGACATTAACCTTGATGGAGGGGGATGACATAATGCAGCTTGCCTTGTGGGAGAAGCATTGCGATGTTGATGTCAACATGAATGATCGCATCCAAGCCAACTGCGTTGTTGTGATCTCTGAGTTTAATAATAAGAAACAACTCGATTCAAGTGTATCTTTTCATGTAGAGTGCCTTACAGAAGACGAAGAAATGGTTGGGCAGGTGATTGCGGTATCAAGTGATGAGTTCGAAGTGCCATATGACGTGGTATTCCTTGCGCAAGACCAGGAATATGAAGTGATGGTTACTGAACCGTCAATTGTTGACATTGACATGTGTAACCTACCAGTAATGGGACGGATTGCTATCACCCATGATGGAACAGTAACGGAATGTGTTTCGTTGAGGAAGCTAACGGAGGAAGATGCAGACCGAGGTTATGTTTTGTTTCTTTTTGTATTTTTAGTTATGTTATTTTTTTAACACTCTTTACTTACAGTGGGAACTATGGACCTTTCCTGATGATGCGATCAATAGAGTTGACCCCACAGTTTCTTTGGCTGAGTATTGACCAATGGGAAGATCTGACTAAGAACGAGATCAAACTACATACATGTATGGACCACCTCATCCATTTGCCGGTAGGAGATCTTATCCATTCATACTCACTGACAAGTATCATGGTAAGTTAAAAAAAAATTAAACCATGGGGTCCATCACGCCCACCGAGCTTGAACAATTACACCAATTTGGTCTATCACGCCCCCTAGCTTAAACAATGTGGCTTTTCTTGGACAACTATTGTATTCTTCCTCCAAGTAACATAAATGTATCTGCTTATGGTAATTGAGTAGTTGTCTTTCCAATTGTGCTCTTGTAGTTTTTAATGATTTTTTTTTTGTATATTTGTTTGGGTTTAGCGAGGAGTGGCTTTCTAGGAACCACTTGTAGAAACACTATTTATATTCATTGTAGAAAGCAGCAAGTTCAGCTTCCGAGACAGCAATACAGTGACATCTCGAATGATAGACTCAAGAAAACAGTGGAAGAGATCTACAAAGAACAACCAAACAGTGGTGTCGAGGAGATGAGAGCAACACTTGCAGCCTCAAGGAAGTTGGTAGTGTAGAGGCAGCGGGTAAGAGGGACCTTTCTGCAGTAGACACTGGAGCAAAGTTTTGGAGAAGTTTTATAAGCTATTTTATCATTTAGAAGACTCATAAGCACTTGATATTAATAATGCAATACACCTGTTTGCGTTACACTTCACATATCTTCCTCTACTTCAGAATGCTCTTACAAACTGGGCAAATGCACATAATAACCATGGCATCAGAACGGAGAGGTTCCAAACCCCGAACAGCTCTTGGTTACAAATATCATCAAACAACGATGTGCACTCCGGAAGGTCCTCGGCCATCAGTTGCAGTAGAAAATTTAGAGAATTTCAATTTAGATAATTTTGCAGTTGGCATAAAGAACAGATTTGATATCGATTTAGCAGAAACTCATTCTAGCGACATTGTAGGTTTCGGTGTCTCACTCTGCCATCCCTCAGAGAAGAAGATATCAAAGGCCTGAAATGTCAGATTGATCCCCTTAGAACATTTAAAGTTGAGGGTCTGGACATTTATGGCAAAGTCTTAGATTTTGTGTTACAACTTCTGGCAAGGAGGGCAAAAGGGACAGCCGGGAGACAAGATACAGGGGGAAATGTAGAGTACAATATTACATACACATGTACATACATTGTAGTGCTATAAAGATAAATAATGTTACATGTAACAGTCTGCTGTTATTGTGCTAATTTATCTTTAAAATCTAATTCAAAAACTTTAATTTTATCAACATCACACCGACTATAAATTTATCAGAAGTTTTAATATTTATCATTCCAACCTGTTTAAGGTTAAGCCGCATGCAGTTATCACAGAAGGCATTAGCAGTGCGTCCGGACCAACCCCAAGAAGAGACACACTCAACAATCTAGAGAGGACGAGATGCTGGATGCAGTGAAGCAATTGGGGAAAACCAATAAAACAATTGCCACTGAACTACAAACTATTAGAATGGTCATGGCCACATAACAAACGAAAGGATCTGTGTATCGTAGTTAATAACGGCAGAATGGCAAGGTAGCCATAATCGCAAATGAAAAGGAACTTTATCCAGAATAAAGAAATTTGAGCTAACATTATTTTATTCTTTTCTTTACAATTTTTCGTGATTCTATTTGAGTTTTAAATTTCCAGTCTGTAAAAAAATTAGAATATGTATTTCAATATATTTTTTTCATCATAAGACTATACGATGTAAAAAAAATTGACACAGTTGACCGTTGTTACCAATAATATTCATGCATTTTCTTTTAACCCTTACTGTAACCCTTAGTCTTGTATGCATTGTGTGTGGAGTTCTGAGGGAATGTCACACAATATCCTTACCTATAAATACAAATAAAGCTGGACGCCACGCGTATGAAGTAAACAGAAGGGCTGTCATGGCGTTTCGTGGAATGGGACCGGGACTACAGTAACTGACATGGAGAAATTGTCCATGGTAATGAACATGCCTGGTCCATTGATAATTAGTGCATATAGAGGACATGAAAAGGCACTGAGGATATCGTATGAAGCTGTTGCAAAGGATAGCATGACTAGTGCTAGTCAACAGATAAGAAAAGAAGCCAAAGTAAAGAAATCGTGAATGGCAGAATTGTGCAGTGTTGGTGGACGGATCATGGCAGAAACGGCTGGGACACAATTCATTGAATGGTTTAGTGTCTGGTGTAGTGTCTGCTATAGAAGTCAAGTCGGGACAAATTGTTGACTACAATGTTACGACAATCAAGTGCAAGGAGTGCCACCATTGGTCAAAAAATGACGAAAAATCTGGGGAGTACGAAGCATGGAAGATGTCTGTTTAGAGTGGTGAGTGTCGGTCAAATCACAGCAGTTCAGGGATCTCATCAGAAAGCCCTAAGCTTTCGCACACCATTGCAATGCTCCAGCCGGAGATAGCACGGGTGGTTAGAGACATCTTAATGATAATGACAGATGCTTCTCAGGGTAGAGGAATTGGGCTACCGGAAGCCATTGCAGCTACTCCGGCGCATGCGTGCACACTTGGGTGAACGCCAGTTGGAACGTGGCGTCTTACGCAAATTGTTCATGAAACGCCTACCGATCACTGCACAGACCATCATGGCTTCTGCTAACGCTGTCTTCATTGGAGGAGCTGGCCGAATAAGCAGACAGGATTTTGGAAGTCCATCAACCCTCAATTGCAGCTGTAGCACAACCGCTGCGTGTGTGCTTTCCAAGGTAGCTCAGCGCATCGTGTTCCCCCACGTCAGCATTGTGTCTTTATAACCCGTTACATTTTTAAACGAGAGGACTCGTATTTGGGGCCTTCGTCGGGACATGTAATTAAGCTCTCCCTGGAAATCCCCCCCATAGTCATACTGGAATATGAAGGTACGGAACGAAGACTGGTATTTGAGCCTTCGTCGGGACAACATGTAATTAAGCTCTCCCTGGAAATTCCCCCCATAACCATGTAAAGAACTAGACGTTAATTGGAACTGGAATATGAAGTATATGGAACAAAGTTTACTTTAAGACACTGGAATTAAGATGTACCACTATTAAGACGCAGGAAGATTTTAAGTCCACCTCTTCTCCTATGATGCTATAGAAATGGAATTAAAGTAAGATGGGAAACTTCCAAATTCCATAGTCCTAATGAATCATTGCCCTTCAGTTTATTACATGTATTAAAATATAAGAACGACAAATATATAAATTACTTAAATATAACTATGAGCACAAGGCATTGTGACAGTGGTGATATAAAGATGTTGTAAATATTTGAAGTACATATATTAATAAAAGTTGACAATTTTTCTTTTTGTCGTGAAACTAAAATTATGAGTCTTTAAACACTTGTCTTAATTCTTAACTGGTACTCCGTCATAGTTGTATATTTCGACGAAACGAACATAAATAAGTATTTGTAGCTTCCCCCGTCTCTTTTCAATTAAAAGATAAGACCTAATTCCTTTAACCGCTCGGACATAATTAATAAGATGTCATCTAACGAATATCCTGACAGATATATAGTAAAGAATCAAATTCCCCAGCTGGAAATAGGAACAATCCGGACGTAGAGGTCGAGATTGAAGACGGGGGCGGCCGCCACACTCCTTTGTTCCATGACAGAGTGAAGATTCCCTAAAATCTGGCTCGGATGTACCATGCAAGTACAGATAATAATAGTCAGACAAGAATAACACTATCCCTCCCTCAGCAACGAAACAGACTCCGCTGTGTTGTGGCCACGGTGGCATCTGGCTCAGGCATAGATTTGCCAGATGTAGAGTATTGTAACAAATCAGGGCTTTGGTATTGGGAGGTTAAGCATTTTTCGGTTGTGGGTGCATATGCGCATGCGCTACAGCAATGGCGCATCGTGTCGATATAGGTACTGCCAAATGAAGGAAAATTAGCATAATTTACATATTTCACAAGTAAGTTATTCCAAGACACATCTGTTTCATAAAAAGTAAATACAACCTTAATAGCGAAATGCTAGCAGGTAGTTTTGTTTGGAATGACAAGAGAAAAGAAGCTCCTGATATCCAAGGTAAGGTGTCTTTTGGGCTGTCTGCAGATATGCATTTCCTCTGGCTATGATGAACATGTTTCATGGTGAGAGGTACGCATTTTGGTGGCAGAAGTGAACATACTGTACTTAAAAGATGTTTACATGATTTATGAAATTAGTATTCCCTTCAATGAATTGAGAGATAACAAAAAAAGAAAATTCAAGGAAATGCTAACAAACATACAGTAGCTCTTGTAAGCTCCAAAAGAGCTTTGAAAAGCTACATGGCACGGCCTGTACAAAAAAAAAAACAAAAAAAAACAAAAAAATCCATGACAGATGGTAGTCCTGGAAAGGTCCAACAAGGCTTTCAAGAATCCATCCTAGGAGGTGATGGATCGATGGGTCTCTGGTGGCACAGCAGGCCAATATCTCTACTCCCTTGTAGTTTCATGATACATACTATCATCAAGGTTTGAAACTTTGAACCTCATATCTCTAGTGGTTCTTGAGATATCGCGAATATAATGAGTGGGAGGAGGCATTAAAAATAGAAGTCGACAGATGAAGACAAAATATAATGCACTGGGTTATGTTTGGTACGGTCAAAGTAAAACGGTACCTTTCAAGAAGATGGCCGATAAGAGTAAGTTTTTAAAACAGCAATGTGTGATCTAAAAGAGATTTTTAATCAAAATTTTAGTTATATATCAGCAACTGGATGTCAAGAAAAGAAGCCTGGACCTGAGCAGTTTCTCTAGCCATAACTAGAAGGATATCTACTAAAGATAAGACCATAGTCCTATTCTGTGCTCTACAGAAGGTATTGACACATTTATAACTTTCACATTCGCTCATTCCCTAGGCTTAATACTGGAACTAACCAGTTAAGAGGAAACCTACTATCACATTGCATATATGTTAAAGAAAATAAGTTAGCAGTGGGTTAATATCTGATCAGATTCTTTACATTTTCAGAAATAAATTGCAGGGGTCAAGAGATTGATTGAATAATAATAATAATAATAATTATCCTTGCTTATATAGCGCCTAACACTTCCTATGCGGAAGTCTCAAAGCGCTCTACAATAATGCAGCATATGGTCCTTTCTTGTAGGGTCCCACATGTTAACAGTGCTCAAGGGAAGTTTTCACCTTCTGGTACATAGTGTACATTCTCCTGCCAGCAAGAGGAATGATTATTGATGATAATAAGATACATAATATTCTATTTGAGGATAATGTAAGAACTATATTTTCAGTATTTGGCAAATGCAGTTGCTGCGCATTGTAACCGAGATGACCTACAGTACATCTCTTATTTCACCATTTCAAAACAAAATCATCAACCAAGATAGTTGGGCTAATTAACCACAGCCTGTGTTAGTTGTCTTGTGGTGGTCTTTAAATCTCTACTCATCATTATAAAAAAAGTTTCTTCAACGGACTTTGCACGTTGTACACGATTGTAAGTTTGCATCATATTCCTGATGGCAGTGGCACCAGACATGCAGGTACTGTACAAAACCTGTATGTATCTTCAAGTTTCCAATATAACATCTATCAAAGAGTTACAGATTTTAATTGGTCACATTCCATTCCATTCCAAGATCAAAATTTGATTTTCCACGATATTACGTGCCCACAGGTTCTAAGGTCACATATACTCCTGATTACTTATAAATATTGCAGGGATTAGACTGCTGTTTTACACACAAAACACACCCATCACATTTCTCTCACAGAAAAAGACATTTTGTATGCGGCTCATACACTTACATAGCAAAATACATAGAATCACACAACACCACAAAATCATCATTTCACACTTGTGCTACTACTGTAGGCAAAAAATAGTAATTTGCCTTTAACAGTTGTCAATGGCGGGCAAGTCCTAAGTACTCTAATATAAATTTACCCGATAGAAAAAATTATCTGATATGTTTGTGGTTGTAATATGTACAGCGCCGTGAGCGTCAGAGCCTGGTGGATACCGGCGCTATATTAATATCCATATTAATATTTATTATCATTACTGTATCAATTTGAAAGCCTTACTAAAACCAGCATTAGAAGAAATATGAAAAACAATTATGTTTTTTATGTTTAAAATTCCAATAAACTAAGCAACAAGACCAAATACCTTGGACTTGCCCTGGTAGAAAATGAAACATCAAAGAATGATTGCACAGCCAGACAAACATGAGGTTCATGTCCCACAATTTCCACACACACACACACACATAACCAACTCAGGAATTTGGGAAGGGTTCTAGGGCCCCTTTAGTGAATTTGAGCATTATCACATATGGTCATTTTCACAGTAAAGGGTGTAACTTTTCTCAAACAGGGTCAAAATTTCAAAATATGTTTTCATAATCATTTCTACTAAAATTATTACTATGAATGTCTAAATTATGTATTTTTTTTGGTTCTGGAGCTTAAACTACATGAGAAACCTGGACAAATAATGAACAACTGTGACAAATATGATAAATTTGAACAAAAACAACATTTTAATTCTATCAACTTAAATTACAATATTGTTCTCCAAACATAATTCAATTGCAATTTTTCATTTGCTATTCTAATGTACTTGAAGGCTTATAAAGCTTTTTTGGTCAAACTTATTTGGTCTTTAAAAAAATTTAATGCGTTTGTCAAATTCAAGATAAAATATGACTTTGACATTTAATTTTTCAAATTTACCTATCTTCCAAGAGGGGGAGCAAAATAAAAATTATTCTACAACTACCATTCAGTGAGGGCTAATTATGATGCAAATTCCAAAGAAATCGCATTTCAAATGAGGAAGTTGAAAATTTCTTATGTGTGTGTTTCGGAGGCTTCAGGTTAACAATAATGCCTGTTTCGGAGGCTTCAATCATGTTAACATAAAATGTTGTCCATTACTTAGGTAACATATTAAGAAAAATTCAACTTAAACTGTTAATGATATGTTAAATTACTAATATAACACCTAAAACATTTGTTTACAGAGTAAAAATACTTGTTAATATACAGTACGGTACATGTATGTTACAAATTATCTTTACTTAATACAATGAGCTTTTTGTTCAGTACGCAAACATAGCATAGTCACTTAATAGAATCCATGAGGATTTCAAATCTGTGCTGAGACTCAGGGAAATATATTGCCAAGTATGTAATTTCCAAGGAAATCACTTTTCTCATATCAAAATTGAAACATTCAGGGAACATATACATGTATAGGATCAGTTCAAAGTAGTGTTTCGGAGACTTCAAACATGTTAACACACTATATTGTCAACTACAAAGGCAATATACAAAGCAAAATTTAACCTTACTTTTGAAGTTTTTATAAAATGTTGAACTGAAAGTAAAGTACTTAAAATAATTGTTCACATAGAAACTATTTATGTTAATTCATAGCAATGTAGCATTATCCTTCACTTGCGTCTTTGTCATCATTTATTTTTAGTGCAAAGAATTAAATTTCTGCACAGTGGCTTCCACGAACTTGTTTGTTATGTGTTATAACAGACATTCATATATTTGAAACCAATAGCATGGTAAGTATTTACAGGTTTTTGTCCTGGAACACAATTGTGTTCTACTTCTTATTTCAAAGAAATTTATCTGCCAACATGTCCAGTTCTCCTTAAAAATTATAAAGGTAAGCTCTGCCGGCTGGGGTCCTGGTTGGTAGAGTCATCTTCTGTAGTACATCTTTTTAGGCTGATGGGCTTCACAGTCCTCTGTAAATTCATACAGACCATTGCTGTTCCGGCACATGAATTTGACTTTGACATCAGTCACAGCTTTTACCTAGTAGCAAAATAAGAATATAGCAAATACAAACTTTCATTAAAACACAGAAAAACAGCTTTCAGAATCCATTTCACTTCCTTGAAATATCTCACAGTCCCTTATTTTATTTAATTCACCGTGTTAACTTTGTTCAGTACAACAACACCTGCTCATATACATTTTAGAAAAATCTTTTTGTCTAAGTATTTCTCAAATAAAGAAAGTTGATCCTGTTAAATGTTTTTTTTTAAAAATCCAAGATCTAACATGGGTAATACTTACGAGAGCCATGAAAACCATCCCATTGGTAGTCCTGCTGCTAGATGAAGGTGCATCAAAATATATGGCCACGTAATCGCTCACATTGATCCTGCAATTGGAGAAGAAAATAGGAAATTAGCAGTTTGTACTGCACATAACAATGGTAATACATAAATCTGAGCTTGGACACTAAAAAACAATCATTTTGTTTTATTTTAGAAGTACATCTTGAATGTATATTTGCATGTGCATTACATAATATTTTATTATTTATCCATGTGTTGTTTAAGAATTAGTTCAGTAGTCTAAATGGGCACCATCACTAAGGATGCTTAATGTGTAAGCTACATTACACAAATCTTTAAGTACTAATTAATGACAGACTTGTTTTAATCTG
>JAVYIG010003658.1:0-140000 GCA_035222895.1 Strongylocentrotus droebachiensis
TTTTATTTTGAGAGAGAAAGAGAGAAGAAATGTATGAGAGAGTGTACGAGTGTCTATAGCGACCGCCCAAGGGAAACACAAAAAGTGGTCTTTGTAGACAGGTTTCTCAATAAAACATACACTAAAGTTTCAATGAGAAACCATTTTCAAGGGAAACAAAAAATATGGTTTTTGTAGACAGGTGGTCACTAGGGCAGGTTTGACTGTATTATCATGGAAAGAAGAGAATTAGATCAAGATTGAAGGATGCGATTTTTATTTGGATGAATTGCTGAACAAATTCATTTGTCTGGTGTCAATTATAAGAAATGAGTACTAAAATACATCAAAAAAATGTAACTGAAATGCCACAAAACTTGATCCAAATGACTTTGACATCCTTCAATCTCCAGGGGAAGTCCACTCTGATATTGGGTTGGTTTTAAGTTGGCTTTTATAGAAGCAGAAATTGAGAGAAACAAATGAGTGAACGTTCTGACATCAGCGTAACACAAATTGGCAACACTTGATTGTAACGTATAACGTATCTTGCGAACTCTGCTCGAATTTGCTATGTACAGAAAATTTCATAAACTTTCATTTTCTTAGTTATTGATGAGGGAATGGATTTGTTTCATACATGGGTTGTATAAAAAACTTTGCAACACAAATATCTAGGATGAATGTATGATTGAAAAATTTCTTACAGAAAACTAAATTTTAAAAGTTCTTTAATACAGGGCAGATGAGAGGGGAGCTTCCTAAGATACGTCAAAGAGTTGCCAACTTGTGTTTGACTAATCACACCTTCAAAAATTGATAACAATCTTATTTTCAATTGTTTGTTTGCTCACACTTTAACTGACCTATTTCTCTAATTTTTCTGCTATTAAAACCAACTTATTATCAGGGTGGACTTCCCATTAAAGCACCCCAGCACCCCCCCCCCCCCCCCTCAACCTCAAAGCTACATCCCTTACTCTGTACTTTCTGTACCTCTAATCTATTTAACAGATACAATGCCAAGACAGTTGGGAAGGTCAAGGAGATACATGTTCAAATCCCTCAGAAACTCTTTTTAAATTTGTAATATTTACCTGCCCTTTCAACCCCCCCCCCCCCCATACATCTTGTTATTAATCCAACAGATGGCCAGTAAGTGTTGACAAGAATAGCCCAATATGTTTCTTTTCCTTCTCTTTTTTGCATCTTTTCCCCCTATCCTTCTACAAATTTGGAGAAGTACCTAAGAAAATAATTTTGTTCACATTGTTTCCATGTGTGTGTTGTAGCCGTTTGTGCTCATTTTCTCCTTTCATAATCATAATATAAGTGGTTTACAGGAATTTCAGATCTTCTACTATTCATCTATTCTTGAAAAGTACATGTTGAAATAGAACAATTACTAAATTTACTGCAAGTGCATGTGTCTAAATTCTCACAAACTACTATCATACAGAATAATTGTAGGTTGCTTCATACATGAGAAAAGATTAGCCAATACAATGTTTGTCATTTTCATCAGACAAACATTGATATATCTCATTATGGTTATTATTCAAATAAAATCTCCCTCTAAATACCAACACTTTTCAAGAGGAGTGAAAAGGGTGTTTTACATGGATGACTATCAAAGAAATGCATTTCATATCAGTATTCAGTCTATTGTTATCAAAGCGACAAGAGTTTCATTTTCTACACAATGCCACATTTTTCCTTCTCAAAAATTTGACATTTTCCCACCAAATGAATATCATAAATATTGTTATGACTTTTGTCAATAGCTGTTAATCATGTAGAACATTGTGCACACTTTGGGGGGTTGTCGCTTTGAGATTCTCATAAATGCTCGCTAAAAATGCTCGCTAAATAGAACAAGCAAAAATGAATTCATCACTAGCTGAAAGGTGTTTCAAAAGGCTATTGTGCAACACCAAATATTTCAAATATGATTGTTCATGGATATTTGCAAAATGTTGATAGCTTTTCCTCTTTTGTGCTATTAATAAATGGCAAAAAGTAGAAAAGGTATTAACATAGTGTGGAAGATAGGGAAGAAAGAACTAAGATCAAAGAATTAAAGCAATAACCTTTCCCCCACCTATGTTTGTCATAAAGGTAGAACTCTGCATACAAATTCAATAGCAGTTTTGTGCTTGTATATAAGAAGAAGTGGATTAAACCTCTGCCTCTACTTTATCAAATTTAAAATGAATTTTATTTCAGATTCTTGGTCACAAAGTGGTTGACTACTTAGTGGTAAAATCATGTGCTCACATTATTCCTAGCTAAATCGTAAACATTGGTATCTTTTCTACTTTTTGCGGTTAGTCTCTTCATTCATATACTTGCATTTAAGTGCTTTGAATGCCTCTCAACACCTTCAGAATATCAAGATTGTTCTATTTATACATCTAATAATTCATAATGATAATAATTATTAGTCGTTTTTGTATAGCAGATAACATAATTGCATGTCTCTATGCGCTTTTCAGAACATAATACAGAAGGAGTGGAAATGGTACACTGGGTTCATCATTGTGAGATTTTACAAAGTGCCAGATGAATATGTTTTCAAATTACTTCTGAACTTTTTTTGTTTGTTTCCATATTTCTAAGGTATTCCGGCAAGTTATTCCATAAAACAGTGGCTGCAGAGGAAAATTGCCTTCCTCGTAAGATTTTGTCATAGTTTGTGGGACATCAAATCAAGATTTTTCACTGGAACGCAGTAATTGTATCATAATGTGAAAGTGGATGTCATTTAAGACACATTTCTGCAAGGACTTTCAAAACAAATGTGTTTGAAGTCGAATATTTATGAAAGAATACAAAATTTTAGGTTTTCTGCGTACAACAGAGAACCCTACTTATGTATTCTTTTCTCAATATTCTTCTTAAAACACATTTTTTGGGTAGAGATCTTTGCAGAAGTGTGTCTTAAATGACATCCTCTTTCACATTATGATACAATTTAAGTTAAATTTTGCCATCACATTTTTTGCGAATTTGCAGCTCCAACAATTAAAGGAGATATGATTCTATGATTTGCAACTAAGATTCTATTTATCAGTCTCATTAATGTTTCATTTTCATGATAAAACTGATTTGTCTACGTAGATTTTCACAAACACTTGAATGGGCGTCAAAAAAGTAGATCGGCTTAACGATAAGCATTACACGTTCAAGTTCATGTAAGAAGAGGTTTCAATGGCACGCATTGTGAAGGTCTTTACAACATCAGGTAGATAGAAACTGGACACCTCTTATAGAACACATTAAAACAATCAAGGGTATACTTCTAGCTCATATCATGTGAGGATTTCCCTTGGTAAGTTGTTTATCGCCGGGCGCTCCAAGAGGGTAAGTTGTCTGGTCTAAAGATTACCCCATGGTCACGATTGGGAGCAAAGACAAAATCACGACCATTTGTATCCGACAATGAATTAAAATGTATCTCCACTTCATGAGGGAGGATAGAGCGCAAAAAATATCTGATTTCCCCCAAAACCAGTGGCAAAAAAATCAATTAATGGAAAAACAGATATCACCCTCCCTAAATGGGAGCTCCGATTCCCTGCTAAATTGCAGCGATGTTACCGTGTAGCCAACCACAAGGAGATGACTGGCCCATCCTTGCCCAAGCTGGGTTGCATCCGAACAGCATCACTCCCCTAAAATGGGATAGATGAGATGGGGCTCGGGTTTCCCGAACGGCCCGCAACGCCAGCGCAGAGTTTCATCCCCCCACCTCTATTGTTTACGCGAGAGGCGTTGCGAGTTTAAACGAGGGGAAACGGGAGAGGCGGGCCTGTAAGGGAGCACCCCAACATTGCTGGGAGCAAACCATCCTTGCAAGGAGACAACTTGGAAAACAAATAACATATAATAGACGTATCATTTCAAAAAATAAGAGATTGTTTCCTTCCACTGGCTCTAAAAGCTTACACCTCCTCTCATTCTTCGCTAAAGAAGGTGCCCGAGAACATCGTTGACTCTCATCCGTCATCTTAAAAACATCCTCGGCCATCTTTCCTATTATTTTTTCTTATCTTTTTCCTCATCGGGTATCTTCTCCGATTCTGTATCGTGTTAGGCAATTATTGACTATGGGTACGGTTTCATGGCTGATAACCAAAAATCCTCTTCTTGTCTGTCTTGTAATTTTGCTTCAGTGAGTATCATCTCAATCTCTATTCTCAATACTTCCGCTATTGATTTTGGAAGCAGAATTTACTGTAGGCTAGGACATATAGATATAATGAATTTGGTTGGATCAGAACGGCCTCCTTTTACCCTACACTGCTTTGTCTTTCAAAGTGAAATACAAAAATAATTTAATTCCAGGACCACCATACAAGCAAATTATTAAACAGAGTTTACTCAATGTGTATATTTGTACAGCAACTATTAACTTTCAACTCTTTTTGGTGCCCCAAAACTATGTTTAAAATCTGACCCTTCCCCCTTCATTCACACATATGTTGAATTAATAAATAATTGCAGAATATAACTGGTTTCTAATTTACTTACTCCCAACAGGGAAGAAGTGACAAACAAAATATTTAGAGGTCCTGTGAAATGGAATGAATACATTTGGTATTGCAATGGCAGGCAAAAATCTGGGTCATAAAGTCAATTTTGTTTGGGAAGTACCCATAGAATTAAATATTAAAGAATATTACATTTACATTTCCTAAATAATTTATCATGGGATAACCGAGGACTTCTGAACACAATGTCAGACTACTTCAAAGTTATTTACATCCATGAGAATTTTTAAATCATTTAACAACTTACTGTAATTTAAAGCAAAAGATTTTTAGTTACCCCATGGCCCGTTCATGTGATGGAGCATAGTTTAAACTGCCACCACGCCCCTCCCCCTTAAAAAGATAAGGATACAAAGGGACAATTGTAAATGAACAAAATTGAAAAAGGACAATGATTTTTGTGGCTCATTTCATGGACCTGTATACCCACATAAAACATGGAATAGAATAGCATGGAACATATTACGAAGAGGGGGACTTGCACTCTGTTGGGGTTTGAACCTAGAACCTTCAAATTGAAAGCCAAGAATAAGGGCAACTCTACCACTAACCCAACTATTCAACGAACCTTTTAAAGAGAATCAATCAATATCTATAGAATTTCACATGTTGAAGTCATCATTAAACTGCAATGGAGGAAGTTAATTTGTCTGAAAAAAGGAGAAAGCGTTTTCATATTTTGTATGCTAACAACAACTATTCATTATAAACATTTAAATACATATCTCTCTGAGTCCATTGCAGAAATACAATCCTAGTCATTGGATTCATTAAACATAATGACGACACACTATTCATTCTTTGGGGGAACATTCCTAGCACATTTATTGCACAAAATGATATTTGTAAGGACTTGAGCTAGAGATAGAGTTGTCGATACTCTTGGATTTCAACTTGAAGGCCCTGGGTTCAAATCCTTGCACAGTTAAGTTGTGTCCCCATTCCAGAAATATCTGAATTTGAGTTTGGGGGAAATAATTAAATTTCAATGTAAGAATCTCACCTGGCATGTAACAGATCAAAATTTCAATGAAAGATGCTATTTGATAGATAAATATTGTGACAAACATATATGTATAAAAGCTATAGTGTTTAAAACATTTCTAAGTGCTCCTATCTCAGTCATTGGATTCAAGGATGAAATGCTAAAAGCATATCATGGAATAATTTTCACAATTTAAACCATGAATTAAAAAAGAAAGATGTAACAAACTTATTTGCTTTATTCTACATCTGACTGTTACAACTAAATAACAGCATTACAAAATACTTAGCTACTGAAGCTCTCTTCACACTACATGTACTTTCAAAGTATATCTGAAACGAGAAAGCTAAATCTGAAACGAGAAAGTTATATCTTGTACCTGTGTGCACACACTGTATTTACTTAGCATGCCTCCTAAGTTGACTGTTTACCGACATACTAGATAAATGACGAACTAGATCAGGGAGTGAACTTGGTATGAGGGGTAAATAAAGGCCTGGCAAGCATATATATCACTGATTTGATAAATAGGTGATGACGCTAGAAGCTATAAAACATGCAAGAGACTTGAGAGGATATAACAAAAAAAGGCGCTTGCTTATATCACCAATCAATCGCACAACCAAAGCTAGAGTAATAAAGAAAAAGGAGTCTTCATTCAGCCTTTGAAAAACAAATTTGATAGCCATTTAGTTGACAACTTTCTCAACCGCCCGGAGCGAGGCAAGTTTTCAGTTACTTCTGTGGTTCTTAGCATCCGCCAGCCGGCATCCCAAAGCCTTCTCTTTCCTCCCGCTCTGTTTTTTTCCTTCCTCAAACTACCACGATAAAGTTTCAGTAATTAAATTTTCTGACAACAATCTGCTTTCATTGAATTTTTTTGTTATATCTCGACCGAGGTAATTAGGAATGAGATGCAAGAGTAGAAATAGAAATCTTGAAAAACTTCTTTCTGCTTTAAAATGACATTAGGGGTTTTGTTTTTCACTTGTCTTTAAATGCAAGTTTAAGAGGGGTATTTCCTTTCATGCATATGTTATAGGTATCGACATTTCTGTCCATGATTTGATTAAAGATACTGTCACTTATTTCTGTTTGGAATATCCAGTGATTTTATCCCGCAATGAATTAATCATGAACTGCTGTTTAATACTTTTTTTTCAAATAGATTGATATGTCCCGTCTCCTTCTGAAACAAACTCGATATTGCAAAAGGAGTCTGTTTCTTTCTCTTTTATTTATAGAAGGGATGCCATCTACATTTTTGTAACATCATCAGGTGTCTTTGTTGTTGTTGTTGTTTTCTTTCCCTTATATTTCCTGCCGGAAACTAGTCTTCAATACAAGAAATAATTCAAAGGCTCTCTTCTCTCTGAATATATTTGTGAGAAGTAAATTAAAAGCTTTCACTTGTCAACCAAGAAAATATAAAGTATCTAAGATATCAAGTATATGAGAGAGAAAAAGAAATCTTTTAAATTGTTGTTAATACCAAAGAAAACTGTATTAATGAGACCAATAAGAAGACAAGAATATTGTTATCATTATCATTAACTTTCTACACATTTTGGATAATGGAGAGCGGGTCATACATATCCATTTCATGAAAAAAGATAATAGAGTGATTAAAATATTATTTGAAGCACTAGAATAATACTTTGTATATGCACAATTTCCATATGAGCCCATTGAATATGAAGCTCAAGATATCCAAGACTAGAGTCTAAGAGAAATTAGTGTTACACCACAATCTGATTTTATTCAACAGGGTACCGGTAAACATTGTTGTAAATCAGCAGAAAATGGTCCAAAATAAAAATGCTTCACGCTGCTCAATTACTAGTGGGATTTAGGGTGTTTTTCTGTGTTTTTCTTCTACTGTTTTTAGTATTAAATGAACTTTAAGGGAACAACGATTATCTGAGGGTTTTTATCAAATAAAAAAAATAATGCCATAAATTGTCAAATGTTAAAGAATGAATATGTGAACAAAAGAAAACATTTTTCTGCCATGAATCCCATGGTTGTCCAAGAAAGAAAACATGTCTCTTAGCAAATACCAGACGAGGTCAAAATTTTGTAGTATATTATAATAATTTCCATAATTTAATAAAAGGAATCACGTTTTGCTTTCCATAGTCCTACTTGAATATGAGTCAAAGAACAGTAGAGTCTAACCACATAATTTTGAAATTGCCATTTTCTGATTTTCTGGCATATTCTTGTCACTCAGTAACTTAAAAGATAACGTTTTTCTTACATTACGTGAAGAAAAACACTTTTCTGACATTGGATTTTGTAACTTGGTGACCAGACATTTGCTCCGGCAACAATAGCTCTAGGCTTCATTTTGTCAAAGATGTGTGGGTTATGGTTAGAGTTGCAAAGGAAGGTTCAGGGTTCAGGTGGGGCTACTTAAAGCCCCACTGTACTAGTTTGGCCAGGAGGGATTAGACCTCCCTGCATGGTCACTGACAGGTGGTTATCTCATCAAATAAGCTCTCAATTAATATAACAAAAAAAGGATCATGGGGGACCAATGGTCACCGATTAGGCATTGTTTGCTATATAGAGGGCGCAAGAAGCTGTAAGTAGTGCAGTGGGGCTTTGAAGAGTTGAAGTTAGGAGTTTGGATAGTGTATATGTAGGATATTGAACGCAGAGCAACTGTTGTTTGAGCATGTGTCATAGAGCTATAATAGACCAGTTTACAAACATATTCAAATGTATGGATGTTTCTTTCCCTGGGACCTAGTGATGAGTTACTCCATTAACCTGTTATTAATGAATGAACTACGATGCTTGGAATCCAGTCTGCATACATTATTGTTATGTAGGGCAAGCCTTGGACAAGCTTCCGGGTATGCATAAAACTTGATTATGTTAGTAAACCTGTATATTAAGGCAACTAGAGTTCGCTGAGCCCTATAACTTAATTCAAGTGACAACAAAGCTGTTCGTTCATTCATAAGAATGATAAAGTTGTGATGGGTAAAGAATAAGAACATAAGAATAAAACTTATCTCTTCTTCTACACTTTACTGAGAATTTGCAATTGAACAAAAAGGATATCAAGGCATCATTACCAGTTAAGCCTTGTTTACATCTGATGCAGTAAATTGCCTCAAAACAACAAGCCACAAACACTGCAGCAAAATAAAAACAAATTTAAACTGTATGAGAAATTGAGAATGCCAAGCGGGCTGAAAAAAGAAGCTCCACGCAACGAAGGCCACCATATTTACTCTCCTTCTGTGTGTTGTAAGACACAAAAATGTTAAGTACATTTAATACACTACACTAATATCATATCATTTGCCACTGCTTTTCTTTCTATCCTTTTTGAAGGCAGTTCACCACATGTGTAAACAGGGCTTTCACAAGGCTATACCTTAATAAATGCACGAAAGAGAAGCCATTAACATTGAGAATTCATTTACAATTTTATTGACAATATTCCATGCTGGGAACATCACTGATAACAACCGACTACGAAAAACATTCCAGTTTAAACAAGTTTCTTTCTTTCAATCATTTTCAATACTGCACTGGAATTTTTCTGACTTTTTTTCTTCTTCCTATGTTAAAGAGCTACATGGAATTTATACATGATGAAACACTGTAGAGAGTATATCAGATAAGGAGTGCTGCAAAAGCTGTGCAGCGCTGTGGTACAAGACATATAGATGCTAGATGAATTCCAGTTTAAACAAGACATTTGAAACGAAATATATGTTACCATAAATGCGGGGGAAAATGAACAAAAATCAGAATGTTTGTTATTTTAATGACGGATGCCGACCCTTTTTATATTTATTTTGTTCATCATGAACAGACAAATCATCAGGTCTAAAACATTCCTGGAAGAAGTGTGTCATAAATCCTTTTTAAATTGTCGTTCCTATTCGCCCCATTTTACAGAATTTATGTTCAACGATCTCATTAGTATTACTAATACAATGTGACATAATCTCTAAATGTACAACAACAAAAAACAAAAAAAAGAAGCAAATTTAGATTGTCTTTTTGATGGAGGAGACATCAAATTTTGCAGGAAACTTTCCAATTCCACTTTTCTCTGAATTGTAACATTTTCTTGAAGTTTGTAGTATAAAGGAACGCAGGGAAAAGATAAATGTGCATTTAATTTTTTTTGTTAACAAACATGTTTGTATACATATCATTTGGTGAACATATATGTGAGAACACAGCTTTATGAGGGCATCAAAGTAGCAAAATATATCTAAATGCAGCACTTCTGTTTGTAAATGTAACCAGTCACATTTATAACATAAAATGAAACAAAACAGTAACTTTTTGTAGAACAGGCATTCTGTGTGAGCAATTTCTTAGAGTAGAAGTCTATTTAAATGATAACACAGAAATTGTATTAGATTTCGCTGATTCCCATCCTATTTAGCAAGGTGCATACAAATTGAGTACCATCCCCCTGGATAAAGCACTGGTTTAACCCATTATCTTTTGCATTATCTTTTGAAACCGAATGCTAGGAATTACAAATTATAAATGAGCAGAAAGAGAAAAAATCACTCAAAGTTTGAGCGTATTTCCAATGCAATACGTTGTGCCATTCTCGAATAAGAGCGATTAAATTGTAACTAATCATTAAAGTCTGTAAACTGACAATGCGTTAATAAAAAGTAAAATGGCTCTTTTCATGTACAAATTGACAATTTGTTGGTTAAATTTAGTCATTTTCTTTCACAATGGTTCATTTAATAAACATTTTTATCTTTTCAATTTTTTTTAATTTACTATGAAGGAGTGGAAAAAAAGATTAATTGGTGCCAATTTGAGGAGAGAAAGTGATTAATTAAGAAAACTTAAGTTGTAAACTGCTATGAGTTGAGTTTTCATTGTGTGCTTGACAGATGAGTATTAGCATTGACGAATTCCTTAGGCTAATACATATAACTACCATACTCAGAATTTCATTGCCACCACTCTTCTGCCGGCAAACAAATACATGTACTAACTATGCTCTCTGAACTGGAGAATGGAACAAAATGCAAAAATCTTAACACCTTAAATCTTCCATTTGCCTTTTTCTTAAAACAATTAGTGTTGCCACATACTTATCAATATGTTTTATACTGTTGCAAAACTGTTAAATGAAAAAAGATGTGACACTTAAAAACAAAAATAGTCTCCAAAATATAACATGAAATCATCAATTTTTATCTTAAAATCAATTAAAATGAAACTTGATTAAAACACCAGTGACAAACTGTAATGTCCATCAAGTAAACGGAAAGACAAAAGCAAAGCTTAGATGAATGTAATACAAAAAAACAAAAGACGCATTGTATTTATAAGATATATCAGGCAGAATAACAGCCAGTATTGTTCATATAAATGTAATAGGTGCTATAAAAGGAAGCATATCTGCCAAGAAAATTCTACCAAAGAAACATTTACCAAAACGGAATACACAATTTTAGGTATGGGGTTTTAGATTTTTCATATCCCACTGTGCTTAACTCAAGATATTACGTTCAACATGAAATAACAGTAAGTTAAAATGATAAACAAAAAAACACACAAGTTAAAATAATTGCTGAGTGCAGTTTAGAGAGAAGATGTTTTTCTTTCAAGTTAACAAACAGTAATATGATATGAACTACTTATTTCATCACAATGATTTACGGGCATGTGATATGAGCAATACTGAATAAAACACAATTGTTGATCAACAATATCCTTGCTTTTATGACCAATACATCAAATTTTTAGTTTAGAAATGGTAGCACAGTTGCAGGGTTTCATGTCTATAAAGTACCTTTGTAAAATGAATCCTCAATTAATCTTATCAAGTCTTAGAATAGCGGGGGCATACAAATGGCTCTGGTTTATGTAATATATTCCTTCAATCAATTCGGATAAATGAATAACATCCTTTGATGCATCTTGCGAGATTTTGCATGGCACAAACTCTATATGCACCATGTAAATGTCTCCGCCATGTTCAAATGAAGGAGAAAAGAAAAGAAAAATCAAATGTATTCTCATGATAAGCATATATAAAACACATCAGTTAAGAAGGACAGCATGTATCCCTCACTAGAAAACAGCCCTTTGCTCTCCCTATGTATATGTACATGATACACCGCAACGAGCGATACATTCTTACATCATAAAAACATTGAAAAGATCCATTTAACTACACTCTTTATCTATATAAAATATCCTCAATTTTTTTTCACGGAGCACGGGCTGTAATTTAAAGCTTCCTACACAATACAAGTCTTGACAATCCTGATTTTCCACATGGATTCCTCTAATTCAGATTCTCTCAATGTCTGTCCATGCCTGGTTTATCACTTTTTCGTCAACATGCGTAGAACTGTCTTTTCCACCCGTCATAGTCACATACCATCACTTTCCTTCAGCATATCCACAACGTCTAACTGCCACTGAGGTCAGTATTCTTCTCTTATTGTCACTCTCCAGAACTGTCTGTAATTAAATGATTTCTCTTTCCATCGTAGTTCACGCTCACAATATGATAATTCCTGTTTTTGGGGGGGATCAAAGCTTCGTGTTTGAAGAGTGGTGCGAATTTATCACATTTAACCCGACATGATGAACACACCGACAGCACCGTTACCTGGATATCTGTGAAGTCGCTCCTTTTTCTTTGACGGAGACACGATAATAAACGGAGAAATAGCACTGCTTTCAGGGTGCGGGCGGGGTAGTGTTGCCCGTCGCAGGCCAGGTAAAGCTTCGCTATTAAAATGATTGTTGGTCTCATCAAGTTCATATCGTTTGCAGCATGCTCCCAGACAACTCCTGTTCATCGAAACTTTCCAGTGATCAACGTTCATCACAATTACCAGGCCTGCTTCCTTGGAAACACAAATCATGATGAGGTGAAGAGTTTGCAAAGTAGCCAAGCATGCTATAAATTCACTATATCATCCAAACGTTGATGCCTTTAATCATATACCAGAGATATTTCATCATTCCATATATTTCTGGTATGATTGAGAGATATACCAGCTTCATCAAGCATAGAAAGATATGTACCAACAACGAGCTGAGACTATGGATTCTAGTTTCAAAAGCGTGTGTACCAGTTAGCGCAAAATTGGGAAGTTTGATCTAACATGAAAAGTAAACAATTACTCCAGCACAGTCCATTGATGTTACACCACAATATTCTTGCCTCAATATATCACGCTCCTAAATTGGAAGCAAATTTCTTAAGTATCCCGGAGTAGGCTTTAGATAACTTTCTCTATATTTACTGTACACTTTCTTTCAATGGTGTGTCTACCTATCTATCGCCCACTCTACTGTACGTGATATCTAAAAAATACAAAGACGTTTCTTTCATTCTAAAATAACATAAGAAATGAAAGGAAATAAAAGGTTAATTTCATTTTTAAGACATCCCGATGATAAGCAGACACCATGCCCCTTCATTGCTTACATTTCACTGGAAGGGGCTCGACATGGTTACATGTAACAAAATCAAAACACCTTGTTACGCGAAAAAATGGCATAAAAACAAATTCGCTGATATCCCATCAAAATGTAGATATCAGAAATTAACAATAATCAACGCACATTCCAATGGGATGTTACGATGGTTTTGTGAAACGATGCATTGGATCGTAACAGACAAACCCTCTCCCCGTTGATATATCAAACGGAGTCCTCTTCCTCCAAATAAGGCAAGAAAAGAAGAAAAATCATAAGCAAGGGGGGGTTGGAAGTTAAGGGGCTTGCTCGCCTCAGCTGGTGCGCATCGGGGCATGCTGGTGTTCCGTACAGGGCAAGAGGTCATCCATGGCCAGATAGTGAGCAACGGTCAAGGAGGAGTGGGTGTTGCCGCTGACCAGTAGACTGACCATGTCCTTCCACTTGGAGAAACTGATGCAGGAGCTCTGAAGGGAGGGAGAGAGAGATGAAATGAAAATTTTAAAAAAAAGGACAAATTAGAGCAAGGTAGAGGCATAGAGTTTCCTGTAACTATTTCTTCTCCATAAAGGGATCATCTCACTGAGCAGCGAATGCTTGCTAACGTAGCGAATTTGGGGTTTCGCCATGGTTAAAAAAAGGTTGTAAAAGGTTGCAATAGAGTTCGCGAACAGTTTTCATTGTTGCAAACTGTTTTTCTTGTCGCAATGCAAGATTATTTTTCTGCAAACAGTTGTGAGACGGTGTCACTGAAGTTGGCGAATCCATAACTCGCAAGGTTCGTAAGCATTTGCCGCTCCATTCCATTCCGACAATGGACAAACCCGAAATAAAGTGTCACAGATTAGAAAACATAGTGATCATCTAAACACCTATATATCTTGGCAATCACCATCAAGAAGAAGAATTAAAGTTGAGGATGATGACCACCTGAAAAACTACCCTCCTAACAATTTCCCTGTAAGACCAAGAAAGATATTCCATCTTCCATAAGATAACATAAGATAACTCAATCCGTATCTGTTCAAATGTTCATTAACCCTAATTAGCCCAGGCTATTTTGAAACTGCATAGCCCGGGGGGGGGGGGGGGGGGGGGGGGGGGGGGGGGGGGGCTTCTAAGGCTCCCCTCCCCCCCCTATGATCTCGGCCGTGAAACGCCCGATCGCCGCGAAAATTTGCATACATGTCAAGTGAAGTGTATAGAATACAATGGTAATTTCAATTTTTTTGAAAAAGTCACTCATTTGCATATTTATGGTAATTTATGCAAATAAGGTCATTAAATTCACATTTTTGCCCATAAATCAGACATTATTCATATTTAAGCATTCTTTCTCACTACATATATTTGTTAGACCATTTGGAATAATAATACAACACAACAAATTGAAAAACCAGGGTTATTCCTTATGTTATCTATTGTTTTGATAATTTCTTATGTATTTCATTGTTTTTTTAACAAATGTATTTTATTGTTTTTGTTGTTTTATTTCATTTCCAACTATAATTCAAGACCAAATAACCAATGTTTTACCTCTTTATTTGAAAAATGAAATTTCCATGTTTTGTACACAAATCACAAAAATGAGCGATTTTCGGGCTGACATGCGAAGACAAAAGGACACGTGACTTTGTAATGGTAGGTCCGATTTTCGAAAAATTTCTTTCAAAAGTTGCGCAAGACTCAAAAGAAAAAAGTCACAAAATTTCAGTGCAAGATTTTCTTGCGTTAAAAAATTATCCCCCCCCCCCCCCCCGGGCTAAATAGGGTTAAACCACATTATAAGATTGATGCCTTGATGGGGAAATTTCTTTTCCAATGGGGGAAAGGGGATAGTGAGCACTGGCCGAAGTCTAGCGAACTAACGCTGTACATCTTAACATTCTCTTGTCTTGTGGTGAAAATACTGCACAAGAGCACCTCGAAGTGACTATCAACTATCAAAATAGAAGCCTTACCTTCTCCAGGGCGCTACAGTCCTTGTCTTTGTGGAGATAGTGTTCTTGCCAGAAGAATAGCAGCTCCCTGATAGAAAGAAAGGAATAAAAACAAAGTATAAATATCAGTTTATCATGATACCTAACTATGCAAAAAATTATTTGGATCGGGATGAAACCCCGATGCTCTTACTCTTAGGCCCTCTTTCACAAAACTTGTCATCAATAACGAGTTCCAATAACTGTTATAGGCTACTGAAATCATGGCATTTGATTGGCTGAGAGCAAATTTATAATAGAAATTTAGCATTTGTTATTGATATGAAGTTTTAGGAAACAGACCCTTGGTGCGGTGTGTGTTACACTGCAGATCAAGTCAAACCAACAAGCTCTCATACTTCATGCTTCCACAAACTCCAATCTTGGCAAATTAGGACATATCAGTTTTTTTCATACCTGAAAAATTACAGAACTCAGTAAGGGTATGAATAATCTAGTTGTTAACTGAATATAGCCAATGTTATATAATGCAACGGACGCAAATTATGTCCTGAAGTATGTTAAACTTTAACTTATGTGTATTTTACTTTCTTTCCTGAATTACTTGATGGACGTATGCCCACAATTATACAATATCCACACAACTGCGCCAGGAGTGTCATTTTTGACAGACAGGGCGCATTATAAATGTTCGCTATTATTATTATTAATGTTGACATTTCGTCGAGTCAAATAGAGAAATAAAATCAAACTCTCTTGAAAATTCTTGTCATTCACAAGATCATCCCACTCTCTTACCTGAAGTTTTGAAGGAGGAAACCCGGTCTGCACTGTTTCTGTTCTTCTTTCCTGAGATCGGTGAGGTAGCGAGAGAGCTCACCGATACGATCAGCAAACATCAGGAAGATGACTGTGGTGTTCAGACAACTCACATTCTCCTGCAAGAACAATGCGTAACGACAATTGATAACAATAACAATGTGCCAAGGATTGACATAAACACAAAAATGGATTATCAGGAAGATGACGGTGGTGTTCAGACAACTCACATTCTCCTGCAAGAACAATGCGTAACGACAATTGATAACAATAACAATGTGCCAAGGATTGACATAAACACAAAAATGAATTATCAGGAAGATGACGGTGGTGTTCAGACAACTCACGTTCTCCTGCAAGAACAAGACATATAGACAATTGGTATCAATAACAATGCAATCGACTTAAGGACAGTAGCTGGGAGAGATCTTAAAAATATAGACCAGTAGTGGTAAAATTGCAGTTCAAGGGTTTTTGGGTGCAAAATATCCATTCAATATTATTTAAATATTGCCTTCAGAGGTTTAGATGGCAATACCTTAACCTAAATTCGCAAAAAAACAGAAATATATGCTATATGATATATATCGTATATATGAAATATATACAGCATTCGCCATATCTTTCCAGGCCAGATCGATATGATAATTTACCAAATATATCAATTAGTAGACAGTTTCCCGGCAAAATTTGTATCATCTAGTATTAGTCAAAACATATTCTTTCACAGATTGGTATCAAGAGCTTCCATTTCATTTTTTAAGAGGGGGGCATTTCCAAAACTGGTCTATATCTGTAATTATCATCAGCAGAAACAAGAATAAAAGGATACAGTGGAGCAAAGAGCAATTCAGTGCTGGAAGCTCCATAAGAACATTGTTTAAACAGAAACAAAAATAGATTATAACTATTGCTGCTTCAAAATCTCTAGAGAAGAAAATTCCCTTTTATAATAGCTAATTCAAAAGATATCCCAAAGTCAAAACGGTAATTTTTTAACTGTTATGGCCCTTCAACCTATCTTTATCTGTATAACAGATTGGGAGGTTTAGGTGTAGCACTTTGGGCTTTTCACTCCACTCGTTACAAGTTCATCAATGAGGAGTGGGTCTCCATATGATTCTCATTTGTGTTTATCGCCTGACCTTGTAATCAGCGGAAAATAGCACTAATCCATAATAATAAGAATAGTTATATTTGTATATTCACGGTTCGAGTCCCGGCACAATTATTTCCTTTGGCAAGACATTAATCTACAACTTCCACTCTCCACCCAGGTGTTAAATGATACTAAGGATGCGACTGTTAATGTGGTTGGATGGGCAAGTGTGCCCTTGTAAAATGGCGCCTGGCCGGAACACTCTTCAGGGAGCAGAACTTTTGCACCATCATGAGCGGATTAGCAATTGAATCCAATGACCGGGGAAATAATACTCCAATGTAAAGCGCTAAGAAACGTAGTATCAAGCGCTTTAGAAATGCGACTATGATTATCCTCTTACCTGGGTGAGAATCTCGACATGGATGATGTTAATGAGCTTGAAGAGGAAGGTGAGACGATTCTCTCTCTTGGAGATGTACTGAAGAAGACGACATGACTGGATGCCCCATTCTGAACAAAAAACAAAAGATTCAAGAGATGCCATTACAACTTCACATTAACCCTATTTAGCCCGGGGGGGGGGGGGGGCTTCAGAAGCCCCCCCCCCTCGACATTTTTCGCGATAATTTTTTAACGCAAGAAAATCTTGCACTGAAATTTTGTGACTTTTTTCTTTCGAGTCTTGCGCATCTTTTGAAAGAAATTTTTCGAAAATCAGACCTACCATTACAAAGTCACGTGTCCTTTTGTCTTTGCATGTCAGCCCGAAAATCGCTCATTTTTGTGATTTGTGTACAAAACATATGGAAATCTCATTTTTCGAATAAAGAGATAAAACATTGGTTATTTGGTCTTGTTTATAGTTTAGGGTGTTTATTTTGGGGTCAAAATAGTTGAATGATAGTTAGAAATGAAATAAAACAACAAAAACAATAAAATACATAAATTAAAAAAACAAGGAAATACATAAGAAATTATCAAAACAATAGATAACATAAGGAATAACCCTGGTTTTTAAATTTTTTGTGTTGTATTATTATTCCAAATGGTCTAACAAATATATGTAGTAAAAAAGAATGCCTAAATATGAATAATGTCTGATTTATGGGCAAAAATGTGAATTTGATGACCTTATTTGCATAAATTACCATAAATATGCAAATGAGTGAGTTTTTCAAAAAATTGAAATTACCATAGTATTCTATACACTTCACTTGACATGTATGCAAATTTTCGCGGCGATCGGTCGTTTTACGGCCGAGATCATAGGGGGGGGGGCCTGAGAAGCCCCCCCCCTGGGCTATGCAGTTTCAAAATAGCCCGGGCTAAATAGGGTTAAAGGTAATACAAAGTTTTGGGAATTTTGAAAATTGGGTGGATAGTGATTCTTTACAATTTTGATATATTTGGATGCCCCTGTGAATGTATTATAAGCACTAGAAAATTTAGCCCCTAAAACACTCCTGCTTTCGAGAAAAATTGAATATAAAAATTTACTGGTGCTCCCGGTAAATTTTGATAAATTTTGAATAGCGACTACGGCCGTACAATGATAGCTGCGACCATGAAAATCTCAGAATATGTAGTTGTGATATATAATTTTTAAACGGGAATAGCTAATCGGTCAATTTTAGTCAAGAAACATTATTTTATAGCTTAATTAATATCTTGAACTTTAGAGGGAGCTATAAAACATAAAGAGTTTATTATCTAAAATTTCACAAATTTTGACTCGATTTCAACTGCAACAACGATCACTGAATATTGTAGGATCGCATATGCTTCCAATATGTTCATTTGAACCAAATTCATGACCCCATACAAAAACTTTGTATTACCTTTAAAAAGTGCACTAGAATGCTAAGATAAAGATGTTACAAAATTTGTAATAAATGTTATAAAGTTCAACGTTCATAGATTTAAAGAGCAGATTGATGTTTTATTCTGTTTGCAGACGAAACAAAAGATGCAAAACCATTGTCCAAGATGAAGAGGAATGTAACTCAAGTAAGCAAATCATTTTGAGGTGAGGGTAGCAATAAAAAGCAACATTCAAGGTTGGAATTATATGAATCTGGTACCACTTTATCAAGATTATTTCATACAAATTCAGGACTTTAGAATGTAACTGCTGCAAAATATAGTGGCATATTCATGTGGGTGAGTAAGTTATTTTCAACCCCTCTTTCAAAGGAATCACTTTTGAAGTCACTCCTGTGTATGCCTGTGCATTAAAATTGATCTACTTCAGCTAAAACGCTTCTAAAATAGAAAAATCTGGATAGAACCTCTAATTTTTTCTTATCAACTTACCATAGTTTTCTGGCTGTTCCTTCTCGAAGTGCTCGATAGTGAGGGCCAGGCATCTCACAAACATGTTAGAGTCTACAATGTGGGTATGTACCAGACTTATGAACTGCATGAACTGTAGAGAACACATAATAATGACATAAAGTGTAAGATCTAGAAAAGAATTAATGCCATTTGTTAGAATAGACCATTTTTGCAATGTAATCAAATGTAATGTGCCTCGTTAGAAATTATTTCATTCACCTGTTACAATTAATTGTATTTCATATTCAGAATTCTCTATCAACAATTAATGTATGCAATCCTTGAGGATATAAAAAAAAAAGGCTTCTTGTGTGCAAAAATGTGAGATTCGAGCAAGATCGAAGAACTTTTTGGCCCATTACCATTACCATCATCGTCATCCATATTATCTCTATCACCAACGACATCATCAACACTATGACCATAATCATCTCCATAATCCTCATCACCTTCATCATCACTGTAGTCACCATCACCATTATCTTCATCTTCATCATCACCATCAACAATATTATCAGTCATCATCACCACCCCATCATAGCCATTACCATTCTTATGGTTCCTCACTTAATATTTTGAGCTGAAGGTCTTGCTTAATCTCTTGAAAGCAAGGATGGTTAACTTCATCAGCTCAGCTACAGTATCACCATAATCATCCTCAATGTCACCATCACCACCATCATCGTCGTCATTATCATCATCATCATCATCAACGTCACCACCACCCCCATCATAACCATCACCATTATGATGGTTTCTCACTTATTCTTTTGAGCTGAAGTTCTAGCTTAATCTCTTGAAAGCAAGGATAGTAAACTTCATCAGCTCAGCTATCACCATAATCATCATCAACGTCACCAGCATCACCATCATCACCATTATCAACACCACCAGCACCACCGACACTACTGCCACCACCACCAACACCACCACCACCACCACCACCACCACCACCACCACAATCATCATCATCCCTACAGGTCCTCACCTGTTCTTCTGAGTTGATGGCCTTGTTGAATCTCTTGAAAGCCAGGATGTTGAACTTCATCAGCTCAGCCAGCAGATCAAAGTAGCTCTGTAGCACCTCCTTGGAGTGGTGATCACTACTCAGGATGTGCTGGACAACATGCTGTGTAGAAGTAATAAAATGAGAAGTGATATTTCACCAGTCTCAACAGCATTCCACCATTTCTTTTAAACACTTGCAGGTTTATGATGTGACAATAATTTCATGAATTAATGAACACAGAAAATGAATGTGCAGTTTGTTCCCTCGCTAAATGTCATTCTGGAATTGCCGCACCTCAATTTCTTGATATTTAGCATTTTAAATGTTCTAAAAGAGTGCCTTTTGAAAGGCAATTTTATCACCTTTCCACTAAATTCTGATTAATAAATTTCATAAGACTCTGTAACCGGTTGTACAAGATATGCTTCTGCAACTCTTCATGGGTCAGTTTCCTGCACTGAATTGCAAACTTCAACCCTGGATCCAACCTAAAACCCAACACCTTCGTCAAATTAAAGCAAAGAGCAATCCTTGTCAGAGTATATTGGGGATTCCTGAAAATCAACAAACAGCTACGTAAATACAATTTGATCAAACCTCTATTAGGTTGCACTGCCATGAGGAAGTGAGTTTAGGAACCAAATCCTAGCCAAGAATTGAGTACTTTCAGATATTTACACTAAATTTATTGAAAATCATGGGGCAGATCATTAATTTTGGAATTAAAGTGGAAAATATCGTTCCTAATTCTTACTACCAGAACTAAATATCATCTTTAATATATTTGCCTAATCTTTGAGGACTGTTTTGTCCTGAAATGATATGTTTACATTTGGTTTCATACCTCTAGAAGTCCCTTTCTGATGAGGAAGGTCTGGTCTGCATATGATGTCTTCCCTCTCAAGAAGCTCTCTATCGCACGGGCCATCCAGAACCTGGAGAAATACAATAATGATAATGATAATAATCATGATTAATGAACACAAAATTTAATCCTCAAAATGTCGACTTCATTGGAGGAGCCTGTCTGTACTTTTGAATGTTTTGAAACAGAAATATGGCGTCATATAAATGCTGTGAATCATTATGATCTCTGCTACGTTATGTTGGGGTTATTTTGAGGGCTCTCCTGATTGGGGGACCTCCAAGAAATAAAGTTTTTCCATTCAATTTTACTTACAACTTAGAATTCGTCCTTCTTTTATGGCTTGTCCTACGTAACACAAGTAAGGTATGCAATTCATATTCTGAATATTCACATACAATTATTTTTAACAGGAGAATGAAATAATTTGTAACAAGGCACTAAACATAGGCTGATGCACTAAATTTCATCGTATTACAAAAATGGCCTGTATTTCAATAGCCACAGGAAAAAAACACTGGTTGTTGCCATGTTGGGTAAGTATCTGACAAGCTCTATGGCTGTCAGTAAAATGGTATCCTCTTGCATAACATTTTACAATATGTAGATAAATGTATGCATGCTTCTTCTTTCACTGATGAACTATGGCATGCACATATTAATGACTCAGGTGAGGTAAATGGGTACCTGGCAGGAATTAATTCCTTGAAATGCTGGAGCGCTGTAATGGCAGCTAGGCTAAAGCCGGGGTAATAATAAATCCGCCTCGCAATAGAATTTCTAGATAGACGGCGCTATTACTATGAACAAGACTGACAAAGAAAGCGGACAAAATATACAGTTCCTCAGGTAGACAAAGGAAGATCCCTTCACTGCTAGTATGTAAAAATATGTAGAACAGGTGTCACATGCATATTCACCTTTTTACATAATAGCAGTGAAGGGATGTTCCTTTGTTTACCTGAGGAACTGTATATTTTGTCCGCTTTCTTTGTCCGTCATATTCATAGTGTATAGAAATGCCTATTATCTGTGTGACTGGGGAATTACTGAATGCCATTCGATAACATGTTACCTGAAAGGTGAATCTCTAGGTTCTTTCTTCATCACATCGACCAGCTTGGTGAGGATACCCTTCTGACCTTGACACAGTAACGTCCTGTCAAATATAAAACATTTTCAAATAGTTAAACTGAGAGGAACAAGTTCTGATAATGATAAGAAATCAATTCTAATCGATTACAACATAACTAACACCACAAACTGCTTACATCAGCTTAGAGACAATACCCTCGTTTGACCTTGGCAGTCATATCAGGTCAAATATAACATTTTCAAAGAGTTAAAAAAGAGACAACAAAATAAATAAATACTAATAGAATGCAATATAGCTAACACCTTAAACTGTTTCCACCAGATTAGTGACAGTACTCTTCTGACCTTAGCACAGTAATATCCTGTCGAATATTATATTTTCATCACCTAGGTATATGTAATTTTCACTATAACCTTGTTCATACAGAATGCAGCAAACCACCGCCTAACAAGATTGCCATTAAAAAGGTGACACAAACTGTAGTGCGCTTCACTTTATAAATCTTCTCACATACAGATTAAGAAGTATGCATAGGGGCATTTGCAGCATGCAGATACATTTTTTTACCATAACTTGATAATTTACTCAAAAAGGTTTTTATTTTGCAACACACATTGTAGGCATTCTATTGCACTGTGCCTGACTGGAGCTTAATGATCATACAATGGCATTTGCAAACAAACATTATTTAAATAGTTCACTTATAATAAACAAGAACTGGGAATTCCTGGGTTTTGGATCATCAAACATTCAAACTTATTACACAGTAACTAAATTGTGTTGAGAATCTAAAGTAATGAAAGTACTGGACATGTCAAATGTCATACTTTGTTAGTGAGGACAAAACACAAGCCAACAACAATATTTTAATTGGCGGCATTATTGACCTCAAGTGACATTTGGCATCTGCCTTTGACTTTTGACCTAAAGTTAAGTCCTTATCATTTGTTATACTTCATAGCCTGTGAGTAACAGTTTCATAAAATGTGGACGTACACTGATAGTAATGATATGAATTGGAAGATGGGAGGAAGATTATCAAGTTGGGGGGGGGGGGGCGTTCTTCTTACCTGTCAATCTTCTTGACTGCTTCTAGCTGGGGAATGTTGGAACTTGATGAAATTCTATTCAGATCGTTGATCTCATGTCTGGTCATGATCAGGTACTTGTTGCTGTAAATGACAGGTTAATTAATATCAAGAAAAATACTAATCACTTACTGTTAAAGGATAGTTGTGGAAAATCAAATCATATGAGAACAAGCCTTAAGCTGAAAGTTAGAGTAAGACAAGAAGACACAGTGAACTCCAGAACATTACACATTGGGGCAATTTAATTTCATATAACATGCATTTCCCATATGGCTATAATACTCCCCATATATGTCCACAATTTCCATTTTTTAATTCAAGATAAATTGCTTGTAAATTGCTCTGAAAAAAATGTCATAAAATACGCTAAAATAAGGCTGATATTGCTCCAGAGAGAATCTAGAATCTGAGATCTTCCAGGGCCCTTGAGCAGGTCCTGGACCCCAGCCGAAAGGGACTTCGCACATCGAGCTTGATTCAGATTTTCAGGACAAGTGTTTCAACGCCCCCCCCCCCCCCCCCCCCCCCCCACTTCAAAAAAGCTTCCTATGCCTATGATCTACAATGTCTATTTTATAAGGAACCTATAATCTACAGGCACCGCTTTTCAATAGGTTCCTCACATTTACTTAATCTGACATGTCAATTGAGTATCATTGTAACGCGCTTATACATATATGATTTCTCTTTCATATGTCTGTCTCTATTAACTGTAAAATGTGGAGGATAAAAAAGAAACATGAAAACTTGAAATGCAGGAAAACTCCAGGTATTTTAAAGCTAGGATATCGAAATTCATGATGTTGGATGGAATAACCCTCTCCAACACCCTCTCCTGCTCGGTTCCTTCGCTACCTCGCGGGGTCACATTAATGAAACCAACCAATTTAAAAACACCCCCCTTGAAAAAATCCTGCGTACACCAGTGACAGGAACTGTAAAGTTTTTGTGAAAATTAATTTGATATCAGTATTGCAGGCCCCATCTGACCGAAAAATGCTAATCTATCGTTAGCACAAATTTTCTCTTACAGGTGGCTTATTTAAATGCCTTTTCCATATATACTTAGTTACTTTTATCTTTATCAGTCAAATGGGCCGGGCCTTTACCAATTTTCCGGGAGTATTCATATTCATTATCATGTTTGGTTAGGCTGGGGTAGTGACTTACTCATGATGATCACAGTAGGTGTGAAGAAGTCTAAGGAACTGGACCTTGAGCGCGACCTCTGGACTGCAGTCACAGTTCTCGTTGACCCCATGGATGGGAGCTCTAAGATTGCACCTCCAGATCACCTTGTCAAACAGGTTGTTCAGTCCAGGCATCAGCTTGTATTGGGCTAGGATCTCATGTACCTAAACGAGAAGGTGAACATAGATTAGAATACATGGGTCGATCAATAGGTGAATTGACCGACTGATTGTTTGCATCTCCAGACCCTCTTATCAAGCAGGTTTTTTCAGTCCAGGCATCAGTTTCTACTGGGCCAAATGTCATGTACCTGAACAGAAAGATCAAGTTATATTTTGATCACATGAATAGAGTAATAGATGTGTGTTGGCTCAGTCAGTAGAGCGTCCGCCTCACAACCGGGAGGTCGTGGGTTCGAACCCCGGCCGCGTCATACCAAAAGCTTTAAAAGACAGGAGTTGCTGCTACCTTGTTTGGCGTTCAACAATAAGGGGATAGAGCAACGTCGATCTGGCGCTGCTCAGTGGCTGCCAGGTTCACGATTAATTGGGCAAAAGGAATTTCCATTTTCGGTTTAATAAAATTTGGAGTGGACTAGAAGATTATTATTATTATTATAGATTGATTGACTTGATAGGTTGCACCCCGAGATCACCTTATCAAACAGGTTGTTCAGTCCAGGCATCAGCTTGTACTGAGCTAGGATCTCATCAGAGCTGCCAACCTCCAGAACAGAAAATCAGTAATCACAAGGCTCAAAATCAGTAATTTTGGGTATAAATCAGTAATTTCCTATGCGGCGCTATGACTCTAATAAAAACGGCACGCCAACATTGCACAGACACATGATTATCTGAAATTTTTGGTGATTTTACTCACACAAAGTTGTTAAATAATGAGTTTCTTATCATCACAACACAGTCTTCCAGGAAAAATGGGGGGAAAAAAAAAAATATATAAAAAAATTATTAAAAAAAAAAAAAAAAAAAAAAAAAAAAAAATCTTTTTTTTTTTTAAATCCGTAATTTAAAACAACATTCCGTAATGGTCGTTAATTTCCGTACCAATTACGGGAAATCCGTACTAGTTGGCAGCTCTGTCTCATGCACCTGGGAATGATAATCCACCAGTATTACTTGATTGATTGGTTGGTTTGAGGATTGACTATGTGACTGACTGATTGACTGACCCCAGTTGCATCTCCAGATGACCTAACCAAGCAGGTGTTCAGTACAGGCATCCCCAACTTCAACTCTAGGCCCAACATTATGCCTTACCCTAACTCTAGTGAACCCCTAACCCCAACCCTATAAAGCTTGGAGCAAATGTCACCAGGGGGGTGTTTCACAAAGATCCTTAGTCGAACTTAACTCAAAGTTGGACTTAAACATTATGGAGAGCCATTTGTAGCCTTAAAATAAAATATATATTTAAAATTGAAAATTCAAGTGTTTTAGACTTTTTATAAATTCCACATCAAGAACATGAAATCTCCTTGGTAATAGAAAATATGAATTATTTGAATCAACATAACTTCTACAAAATATTTTTTGATATGCTAATGGCTTTCCATAATTGTTAAGTCAAACTCATGGATAAGTTTAACTTAGTATCTTTGTGAAACACCCCCCCCCCCCCTGATCACGTATTGGACCGTATGCAAATCTTGAGACTAACCTTATGCCTCTGTTTGCCTCCAAGCAGCAGACAGAGCACATGGAGCACCTCCACCTTGTAGACCACCTCGTGCATGGTCTTGAGGGAGTCTGGGAGGGGTAAGGAGAGGTCGTGGAGGGGGAGGTTGAGGTAGACACCTTCATCCTCGTTGGCCACCTCGGCCAGGGCGTCAAAGGCCAGGGAGCTGTCCAGCCAGGTCACCCAGCTGTCGATCTGGGAGAAGAGCGTGTCCATGTCGGTCACACCGTCGGGCTCGGCTGCAGGGAGGAACAGGAAGAGAGTGAGAGGGAGAGAGAGAGGGAGAAAGAGAGAGAGAGAGGGAGAGAGAGAGGGGGAAAAAGAATAACAGAGAGAAAGAGCGAGAGAGAGAAAGAGAGAAAGAATAAGAGAGAGAGAGAGAGAGAGAGAAGAGAGAGAGGAGAGCAGGGAGAGCAAAGAGAGAAAGAGAGAGAGAGAATAAGAGTAAGCATTAAGGATGTGTATTGATTCTATGTAATCGCTTGTGGTCATTCACAACCAGATTCAATTTTATCCCAGAACATGCTCACCAGAAGAGAACTATGATTTTTGTTCTTTTAAACACAAGTTATCATCTTTATTGTTGTAATTGTTGTTAAAAAAGATCAATAATCATACAACAGTCTTTTGTAATCATCTTTATTTTGTTTGTTTTGGTTTTATTTTGATAGGTATTTGTAGATATAAAAACTGTTTGTACTTACCAACTGACTTGCAGGCTATCTTGACCAGTTTCTGCACAAAGCCTGGAAGCTCTACTACTGTCTCTGTTGTCATAAGAAATAATGAAAATTGCACAAAAGGTCAAATTCAATATCAAAACCAATTCAAAAGAAATATCAGGGAACCAAAAATATTCACCTAACATATATATCTGAAGTGATATCTAGTTAGATTTCATGTCATATTGTGTCAGGATAATATGATATACAAATGTTTTAAGTAATGAAAAATGAAAAAGCATTCTGATGATTGCAACTGGCTATTGAAAGCAATGGAATTTGTAATACCTTGTGGCATGTACAGATCCTGCTGGACCGCATTCACAACATACATATTCAGCAAGGATCATAAACAAACAACGTCATTAGCAGCTTTAATGGAAATGAACAAGTGCAAGGTATTTGTACCAAACGTTACTGGTCACATCTTAAATTGAAGTATATCTGATCATTGAATTGTAATCATAGCCCTTCTGCAGCTTAAATCAAGTGAAATGACATATTTGATGTCAATTTTTGTTCACAACTCCACAATAGTTGGTAACGAATGGGATACCAAATGTCAAAAGTAATCAAATACCTTGAACTTGCTCAAATATGCCTTTTTTTTTTAGCACAGATGTTTCGTTAAAGGGATTGGGTATCTTTGTCTCAGATTCTGAAACAAAATCCTGGATTCAGCTCATGCTGCAATGATAATTATAAACCTTTAGGTTGGGTCAGAAACCCCATTCCTTTTACAAGTCGATCGCCCTTTTGATTATCAAGATATTTATGATTGGAAATCAAAATTTCATTTTCATTTTACCAACAGTTTTTATAACATTACAGTCTATTGGGGAAAATGAGTATTGTAAAACCGGTCACTCAGATTTTTACTTTTTTGAAGTGCTTCAATATACACCATATCACAGACACTGAAACACGTAGGGCCATGCATCTCAGATTTGACATTGTTAAACCATCCCTTTAACAAACAAGATATATCATTTCTAGCAGAAAACAGGGAACTGCCTCCATCACGCACACTCATTCCTTACTTTGGTTGACTTCAGAGATGGGCGTTTCACTCCGATTCCTGCAAGCCTTATCCTGGGCAGCGAGGGTGCAAGGGTCATCCTTGGGGTCAAGCTCGGAGATGGTGATGGAGAGAACACGGCAGAAGTTAGCAAGCTGGTCCTCCTCAAACTTCTTGACCAGCACTTCAAGATCAGCTGTTAATTGATAAGTGTAAGCCTCACATGAAAAATTATGTCGTTCAAAGGCACTTTAACCGGGTATACACACAAGCACCCACTACAGACAACTGGGTCTATACCTCAAGCTTATACAGTCAAACCTGCTTTAGACCACCTGTAAAGAGAGACCACCTGTCTACAAAGACCACATTTTTTTGTTTCCCTTGAAAATGGTTTCTCATCGAAACATGTACTAAAGGAACCTGTACATAATGAACAACAGCCTATAAAGACCATATATAGACAGGTTTCACTATATCATGTCAGGAGGGTGTTATACCAGTGGACTAAATGATGAGTTAACACCCTTCTGGCTCTCTTCAGACTATTAACTTCATGACAAGCCCTTCAAGATCAGCTTAAGAAGAGTTAAAAAGGTATAAACCAGTTTTGGAAACGCCTCCCTCTCAACAAATGAAATGGAAGCTCTAATTACCAATCGTGTGAAAGAATATGTTTTGACTAATACGTGATGATACAAATTTTGCTGAGAAACCGCCTACTAATTGATATATTCGGTATATTATTATATCGCGCAGGTGTCGGGTAGTCCCATATACATCTTTCTGTGTACAGTGCTTGTAACTTTACCAAGACTGGGCTAAATTTCTTATCATTTTGATGATTCCAGAACCTTGCAGTACACACCAATACTTGTATCCTAGATGATCAACCTGTTCTGGTCAACTTCACGTTTCTTTCACAATGCAATTGCATGACCAGAACTGGTCTTTATCTTTAAAGTACGACAAGAGAGATTATGTAAGGGCTTTCAACAAGGTGTACGCACATACACAAACACACCCACTCCAGACAAGTGGGCGTACATCTATTTTAAGTCCCTTCATAGCTAGAAGGGCATTAACAGAGTAACACTTTCTTGCTTTTTAATCAGACAATAGATTTCTTGACTATCAAAACACTCTTGGTTAGCTGAGGGACAAACAAATGTTGTAAGACATGAGTGATGCAAAGTCTAGGTCAGTCAACACAATTGGGTATCAACTCAAATCAATCAACACTACAAAATGTGGCATTGACACACAGCCTGAAGAGAAATAGACTTCAAAACTGTTCAAAACACAGACCTTCATGTAGAACTAAAGATAGATTTCATTTCATTGTACCCCATCAAATCATATCATTTTCATAAAAGCCTTTTTTTTTGGGGGGGGGGGGGGGGGGTTACTTCTCCTAAATTAATTTTGCAGGACAGAGGATCAGGTCTTTTGAATAACATTCTCCACCCAATTCTAAGTGTGGCCTACCCTAGATAAACTGCTCTTATATCTTCATTTAGGTGGTCTCCTTTTCGTTAGTTGGCCTCTCTTTCGCTTAATCACACAACATTTTACAACATGCAGATGTTATTTTAACTATATAAATCTAATAATACCAGTCCAAAAGTACGACTTACGGATGTCCTGCAGTCGGAACATCTGTGTCCTAACCCCAAGGATATCTTCTATGAGTGTTGCAGCTTTGAGGAAACATTGTTTCTCTGTGAGCAGGGTGAAGAGATAGACTATGAGGTCATCATGGTCCGACAGAGGAGTTGCCATGTCAGTCCCCATCTACAAATAAAGAAAGGTATAGATGGTCATTTATTTGCGTTTCTGATGTGTACAAGCTCGTTCACACATAACGCATTAGAGCACTGTGGAAAATTGGACACTGTTTTATAAATGAATGGCAAGCAAGCGAGCATATTCATTTATCTATGTCTAATAAGTTGAAGAATTTATTGACCATTAAAAAAAATATATATATACAAATTACAAACATCTATACAACAGAAGAATAATATCAAAGAACACATAAAAAGTAATAAGTAATAATGGCCAAGGCCCCTGAGAAGCAAGACTGCTTGTAATCGGGACCCTACATGTATAAGTACATTATAATAGAAATATAAATTTAAATGCACACACACATATAAAAGCACACACATACACTCATACACACCAGACAGGACAGAGCAAAGATATAAGAGGAAGGAAACAATACATGATAAGGAGCTCCTAAGAAAGATTGATATTATTTAAAGATTTGAATAAATGTAACTTGGACAATGCTTTGTCCAAGTTACATGAGGTGCATAATGCTTCTGAAATTTCATTTCTCCTGAGCATTTTTTCTTCGTTTTTTTTAATTTTGTATATACATTGTTCACTGTGTCCTATGGGAACAATGCTCAACAATCCTGATCATCATTGTAGCAAATTTCTTTCAGACACTATTTGAAACCGTTTTATCCCTTTTTTTGTCTTCATAGGTTTATCAATTTTCAGTAGACATGGATACATAGAAATCTGTTGATCTAAGACTGCAATGAATACACAGATTCATTTGTGCTTGAAGCACTACTAGGAATACAAAAAACAAAAAAAAAGCTTAGACACTTCGGCGGTTAGCGTTTTATAAGCACAGTTTTTATTATGAATATTATTATTATATAATCATCAAACATGTTCACAGCTGGGGTGGTTTTCTGAAAGCTCACTTAACTTTCCTGTTAACTTGCTCTTTTAGTCCTCAAGTTAATTGGGCACTACTACACCTCCCAGTTGATAGTCTGAAAACTCACTAAGCGGAGTACGCTATTGCATGAAGATGTAGGTACACGAAATGCGTTCATACTTACATTTTGACACATGTAGTGAAGGAGATCCATTGCATTGTAAGCTATCTTATGTCTCAGAACTTTTTGTGGATCTGAAGGTTGCAGAAAGAAAAAACAATAAAACATAAAATATGAAGTTTTACCAATAATTATCTAAATGTTATTATTATCACTTTTTATTTGGCAAAGACAAAATCAAGAAACAGTAAATACACAACAGTAAGATTTGAACTGAGTCACATGGATGCCAGGAAGAAAAAAAAATGTCATGCTCTCTCCCCTGTATGTAATTCTAATCCATTAGCAAATGGTGACATAAATTTACTCATAACAATCTTCTTCATTCTTATCATCAATAATCAACATCACCACCATCTATATCTTTTAGTACCCTCATCATCATCACCAAAGTTCCCCCCCCCCCTCTCTCTCTCTCTTTCTCTCATTTCCATCACCACAGTCATTCAAATACCAGTATGAGGTGCACAGGAGTGTAAGCTACCGTAAATCTCTGTGTCTAAGACGCACATGAGTATAAGATGCACCCCTATTTTTAAGACAAAGCCGAGTAGAAAAAGAAATATACATATATTTATTAATTTTTTGCTTTTTTGCCAACTCCATACGTTCGAAAACCCAAGCGGGGAAGGACCTTCATTTTGCTACGAGGCGAAAATAAAGGCGCCGATTTGTGCTTGTGAACTTGTTACAATTAATACTATATAGTAACAATGTCTTTTTCGAAACTAAAGATGCGAACAAATTTTCCTCAGAGTCCAAACAGCAAGTCGGACATAGGCCAGTTTGGATCTAGTTTGCAAGTGGTGAGGACTCAAAATATCCTGTACCTGTCTATAAGACACACCCCGAACTTGCAAATTTTTACAGCGTAAAAAAAAGTGCGTCTTATACAAGGAGATTAACGGTAGAGTATACTTAAGAGCTAGGTCACTCTTTGCTCCCATGCACATACTATTTGTCAATGTACCTTGTGATGCTGGGTGTCCTAAACTCCCGGGCATGTAGGTCTCTCGCACCAGACGAATCTGGAACGTTCCCGGTCCCTGCTGGGTGGCCGATGCCGACGTTGTGGTCGACGTCGTGACCGATGACGACGACGATGGTGCGGTCGCTGACGACGATGATGCCGTCGCTGATGACGTTGATGGTGTGCTGTCCTGGCCTGTTGCTCCAGCTCCGGCCTCAGCCCCAGCTGGAGTTGTGGATGTTGCTGCTGATGTTGTTGCTGCTGCTGCTGCTCCTGTTGCTGTTGTTGCTTCAGGAGTGGTCGTGGTAGATGTTGCTGGTGTGTCACCGCTTGGTGAAGGTCCTTCAGCAGGTTTAGATTCATTGCTTTTCACACATTTCTTCTCTTTTATCTTGTAGAAGTGTGGTTGAAGGAGAAGATCAACAGTGACCTGGATTGGTGAAATAATATTATTGAAATAATATCACAATGAATAATCATTAACAACAAAAAGAAATCTTCAAGCTAAGGCCTAAAATAAAAACTTGTTGGATTGCCCTTTGCGACCGAACCAAAAATCTGAAAATCTACAGTCGGCATTTTAAACAAGTTTTTTTTTTTTTTACCATTTTTTAGATTTTGTTTTATTTATGAATACAAAAATATGTATTTTGTTTGTTTAAATGAGATACGAATGAATAATATCAAATTCTTCCCGATTTTTCACTCGTCTTCAAAGTTTTGCCCTAGTTTCAAAATCCTACTAGCGTAAACGTGCACGTAGGTAGACCCCGGCCTCGTGTACGTGTTCATACGCCCGTTTAAACCATGCACTGCACCAGCTAGAAACCAAGGGGATTTGGGCGACGGTCGCTGTTTAGAGTTTTCTACGGAAAGGCTCACAATACTTTTATATTCATGACACATTTTGAAGGCACTAAAAAACATTGAAAATTTACGTAAAGACGAGATGAAAGGACATATACATCGAGACAAATTTTACATTTTTTCATCAATTTGGAATCCGTTCACATTGCAAGCAAGTTTTACAGGTAGTTGAAAACCAACTTCGTCAGCTGGGAAACACAGAGTGTTGTCTCAACACAACATTGCAAACCATGGATTATTATGAGGTGAAAAAGATATGAATGGAATGATGAAGCTGAAACACATGTATTAAAGCATTACAAACTGAGAAATATCAGCCAAAAGAGGGCGGGGGAAAAAAAAAAACATTAAAAACTGAAAAATATCGGCCAAAAGAGGATGACAAAAAAAAAAGTTTAAAAAAATTAAATCTTTTCCGACCGACCGACCCATGTTTTGGCACCCAAAGGGCAATGCAACAAGTTTTTATTTTAGGCATAATATCAGGACTCCAACCAACTAATTTTTGGAAAAGGGCCAATTAAACTTTTAAGATTTTGTATGCTTTAGGGCTGCGACGAGTAGTCGAATGCTCGAGTACCCGCACTGTTGACAACTACTCGAGTACGATCTTAGTATGCATGAGCCCTGCATTAATTTATATTTCAATTTGGAGGTCCTGACTTACATGTAGATTCTGAGGGCTCATGTGATCTCGGTGCCTGTCAGTGTCACTTCCCAAGTAGTAAAACATGACAAGGTACTCCTGAAGGTACTTACATGTACATGTATATTGACATACATATACTTAGATTTCAGATTTATAAAAAATAGAAAATAATATACTAAAATATTTTGCTTTTCATGGAGGAACAAATCATAATTTCACAAAACAAGCCACTACGGGTTACCCATAGTACATGTACATTTTTATACTACATTGTATAAAGCTGTATAGCCATCATGCATGATGGAAATCCTTTTAAGGGTTATTTCAATGTATGTTATCTTGGGAGAAAACAATTGAAAAGTGGTATATCACATCACTTGACTGTTTTCCCATTTTAAAAGATTATATTGAAATATTCAGCAATTTCATTTTATGAAGACACACTCCTTTCATAACTTAATTCCCCTTTCAGAGAAACTTCATAAACCTATTTTTTTCAGTTTCCACTTTATCTGTAAGTGCCTTGATATCAAATACATGTGTGTGTGTTCCCTGTATTAAAAGTAGACTTACCTCGACACCTCCAAAGAGTAAGAATATTTCTGCATTAATAGTCTTGCTTTCCTTGAATTTGCCACTGTCGGCTGGGTACTCTACCGTCGACTCAAGCATGAGCCTCTGCGTTATTTTCTGGGGATACAAGATAAACAAGGGGAAAAATCAGGGAATAAGGGGAAAATATTCAAAACAACTGTGATAATTCAGCAAAGCCTGAATCCTCAATTCACTTATTTCTAATTGCATTACTAATTATATGTGTGCAGCAAACACAGGCTTCACCTATCGACGTGGACGGAAAGCATGTAATGACATGCACATGAGAGATTTCAAGCTAGGGAAAATGGCTTCATGTACATGTAATTCTGCATCGTAAAACACAAACAAATTAACAAAAACACACTAGAAATAAAATTCACTGAAAATATTTGTACATATTGCAGAATATACTGTCTGTTGAGTTCTGGAAGGGTGAAAATTATTCTGAAACCATTAAAAGGACTTCAATGTTATTACCGGTACTTTAAAAATGTAAGCTCTTCTTTCTTATATTTCTGTGAAAATTAATCTGAAACCATTAAAAAAACTTCAATGTCATTACTTTACCAGGGCTTAAATTAATCCAAGGCCACCAAGGCCATGGCCGTGGATGCCCTTTTGATTGGCCTCAATGCACCTCTCATTGGCCTTGGAGATGTTTTGTGCCCTTTCCAATTCTTCCTATTTGTGCTGTAATATAGGAATGTGCTGTAATATAGGAATGTGTCCTACAGAAAAGTGGCCTGGCCCTAAAAATATTGAAATTTAAGGCCTGCTTTACTCTCTTTGGGGTAAAGTGTACATCTACATGTAGGTGATATAACTGCTTGCAACTGCATATGAAACATACTTTTCAAGCCAAAACAATATATTTGAAGTTGCAATGGAAGCAATTTGCTGCTTTTGGATTCCTTTGTTTGGCAGAAAAGGCGAGGACTTTGGATGAAAACACACAAAAAATACTTTTTTATCATCATACTGAAGGAATTAGAAACCAATCTTTAAAGCCAAGGTCTAAAAGTAGGGCCATTTGTAGGATTTTCCAACACAATATCAAACCCTATGTTTACATGTAGGGATATTTTTGGTGAAAAACTGGCCCATTAGAGTGGCACATCGCAGTATGCTATATAAGCTGAGAACCGCCCCTCCTCCCATGAAATTAATTGATGCCTCAAATTTTATCATGATTTATGTGAACTTAGCAAACAAAACAAACTACTAAATACATATGGATCAAATGTTCTTTAAGCAACTTGTCGATGAAAGGCCCGCCCTTGATCTAACCTTGAGTAGCTTGAGACAGAGGTAGTACTGCTGTAACTCTGGGTTGGTGTTCAACAGACTCCTGGATGCTTCGGACAGTTCAGCGGCGATGACGGGGATGGTAGCAGGAGACGGAGTGCCGGAGGAAGCCTGAAGACCGATCCTGCTCTCGCAAGTCTTCAGGAGCTCACGAGGAAGCTACGGAAAGGAAATCGGGAAGTGATATATTCTAATTCAAAACTGTGTTCTAGAGTGCTTTTGATGTAGAAAAAAAAACGGGAATATATTATATGACATTACTTAATAGGAATTATTCGATAACTATTTGGTCAAAAATAACAAGAGCAGAAAGGAAATTATAATATTCCATAACATCCCCATTTTTTTTTTTTTTTTATTGGGGGGGGGGGGGGGGGGGAGAGGATCCAACCAAAAACAGAGAAATACACTGTTGAAAGATTGAATGAAGATGGTCAAAGGTGAGTAAGACATTTTGTTTTTAAAGTTGTCATCACCCTTGGCACATGTATAGGATCCTCAAATTGGCTGAATTGGTGATGTCTCTGACACAAAATTACTAAAATTTCAATTTGTGAAAAATGTATGACTCAGGAGAGTCTTTTCTCTTTAAAAGACCTCTAATATAACCTCTGACATACTATCCAAAATATATTTTGAGTAGTGTCCAAAGGAAGAAGGCACTTAGGAGAAAAACAGAAATTAATTTTATTTTTGTACACAACTAATGGGGCAGTTATCCAAGATGTAAAAATACACTGACCAAAATGCCAATTAGAGCTTCACATAGACTTAGCGATCTCATATTTCGAACATATAAATAACTTCTTATTTTTGGTCCAATTGATTTTAAACTTTCACCATTCTCTCATTTCTGTGTACCTTATCTTCTTGCTCTCATACAAATGAACTTATTACAAGGGTGGGGTGGCCCTTTTACGCTTGGGTCCCATAGACCTACATGTACGCATGTTGTATCTTTGTGGGAATTTTTACTAAAAACATTCAATGTTACAGGGAACTTTCACTTGCAATTTTCACCTTGTATTTACTTCCTTGTAATGCCTACTGGTGTTGGGTACAATAGACCTGCTGTATGAATACCATTCATGAATACCAAAACCATTCAATGTTACAAGAAGGAGCATTCACTAGCAACTTTCACCAAGTAATCTGCTTGTAATTCATTAAAACAGTATTATGTGTACTAATGTACATACAACATTATTTTATTTTGTATCATGCCAGAAATTTACTTTTAACATCACCCATAAAATTAGCCATGTACATGTACCTACATGTATACAGAACTGTAGGTACAAGTACATCACATGTATGTGGTTACATCACTTTAATAATGTAATGCATAAAAGCTTTCTTCACACAAAGATATTCTGTAGGAGGAAAGAGATTTCTATCATTCCTAGGACATGTACAGTACTGTACATGTACATGTGCATGTAATCACACAGGACTACACCCGTTTGTGCAGTTAAGTTGATATCTTTTGTTGAATATTCTTTTAAAGTTTAAATACTGATATACATGTACACCATATTAAAGCAGAGTAATAAAGAAAAGTGCACGGGTATCAATTCATCATGGAGATGTTTCAGCATCCCAATCCAATATAAGAAAAGAAACAAAAAGTTTAACAAACTGCCTTAAAAAGATTCTTACAGATTGAAGGAGACAAAAATACATTCATCCTGCAATTTTCAGCACTGACTTTAGCATACGAAGGCGTATGCACAGCGTTCCCTGAATTAACCGAACTCCCTTCTTTCCAACCACTTGAAATTATAATTTGAAAAAGTCTTTGATGGGAAAAAGGTGATTTTTCCTCCTAACCCAACAATTCATCCATGTTGTATGGTTGATTTAACATGGCGAAGAGAACATACGCATGCGCGGTAGCAATGGAGCAAATATGAATATTCATGATATAGAGCGCCGTGCACTCAAAATTGTTGAATATGCAAGAGGTTGAGAAGGGCTCCGTCTCTTTGATTCATGCATATTCAGCAATTTTGAGTCAACGGCGCTCTATAATATGAATATTCTTATTTGCTGCACTGCTACCGCGCATGCGTACTGTCTCTTCGTCATGTTGAATCGATGATACAACATGGATGAATCGTCGGGTTTGGATGAAGAATCAATTTTTTTTCCCATCAAAGACTTCTTCAAAAGTTCAAATTATAATTTCAAGTGGTTGGAAAGATGCCCAGAGGAGTCTCAAGTGAAAATTGTAATTACTACCTCTTTACATTGCGAAAAAATGTGACCCACCCCGCTGTTTGAATTGTTTTCAGAAGCGGGCTCTGGAGCTCTGACGCCTTCGCATCGACTTCGGAGCTCCCTGGAGATTTGCTCAGATAAGGGCGCTTGTCCGGGATAAGAATCGTCCGCATAAACGAGGATTGTCTTCGTAAACATGGACAGACGCATCCATAAAAAAAAAGGATCATCCGCATTTTTGCAGACATTTCCCATTTCCGATCTGCATGTTGGCGATGCGAAAAACAGATTCCGCAATGATGTTCTTGATGCATTTTACAATTTACATTGACTTTATACAGAGATTTTCTCGTTATAAATGAGCGATAAATCCTCGGAAAACCGACAACCCATAAAAGTAGACGGTGAACTAGGGTTATTTTCTTACTCGGAATCCATTTTTGACATCGCCAGCACGCAGTTTGGGAGAGCGCCAATGAAAAAAAAACGTCTGCAAAAACGAGGACGATCCTTATTTTTGAGGACTTAATCTGTACGCGTTTACAGGGACATGCTCGTTTATGCGGACGATCCTCATTCCCTGACCAGCGCCCCTATTCTGATCACAATAACACAATTCAACTTTTCAACACAAATTTATCAAACGATTTCATAAACATTCACAGATCAATTAACGATGTTAGTAGGGTTTGTTCATCAATCACTCATTCACTGATTGAAATTTGAATCAATGATCATGATTAAGAGTAGGTCTAAGATAAAATAAAAATAAGTGGAAATCCCCGAACCTCTGTGGCAGATCTGACTGGCCGCTTTCCAAGTTGAGAACTACGAACACCCAAGAAGACATTCTTGGAAAATGAAGGATTGTTCAGTTTTACTCGTTTCCTAGGTCTTGCGGATTCATTTCCAATGTTTGTATTTGTCGTTCTACTTGAAGTTGTACTTGCAGTTATGTTCGACAACGGAACACTTGATGTAGCTGTTGCGCCTGAATTTCTCACACTCGCCGCTGCTGCTGCTGCTGTTCGACTTCTCGTAACACGAAGTCGGTCTTGAGTTTCGGGTTTTCGTTCGGATCCTCGCATATTAATAGGTCTTGGCTCCATTTTCCTTCTGCTTCTGATGTTATTCTGCGACTAATTCCACGGTATGGTAGTTAACATATATGCCAGTGGATCATTTGTGTAAATTGGACGCTAACTTTGGACGAAAAGTCAGGAAAATAAACGATTGCCCCTTTCTTTTCGACGCTTCACACAGATTGTCTATTATCATATCTGCGTCATGTCATTACATGGGGCGCCCCAGTCGTTCTTTTCAGCAATGAAAATATAATGCGTACGAAATATTACGTGCATCGTGCCAATGCTGTTCAGAAAAGTCTGTCCGTAAAGCCTAATTTGAGATGTCAGAGGTTAGAGCCAGGCCAAAATCCATCTCGGGGAATTTGTGTGGAATTTCTACCATTACCCTAGTAGTTGTGAAAGTTTTTACAAAAAGACAGTTGTAACTATTAAATGATAAAAGAACTTGACTAATGCGTAGAGAGAGTAAAGCACAAGAGGAAAACAAGTGGAGTTGATGACAAGTGGAGTCATGGGGGAGGGGGGGGGGGCACCATACTAGATTAGTGTTTTTCAATTAACCATTTCATTTGTTTTTTTAGTCACTGCACCCTTTTCAGAAATAATTAGCTTTGCGTTATACCAATTCCAAAAATGACAAAAGCATCACTCTGCAACCATTACCATGTACACAGAAACTGGCATATTTGATTCTTAATTGTGCGAACGAGCGAATCGAATGAGCCCCCAAAATGCAGTTTTTGTTTTAATGCATGGTAAACAGTAATTTTTGTGATAAGAAATACGGGCACCTCGCTGAGAAATATGCATCAATACAAAATTAAAAATTCGGTCACCTCGATCGGGACCTCGATACATGAATATGAGGGTATTCGGTCATCTCATTGCCCGGAATCGTCCTGTTGCTAAATGTTACAAGAGCTAGCGCCGGGTAAAAGATATGCATATGTCAGATATATTTGGGTACCGCCTTGCTTTCATATATAGAGGGATATTCGGGCACCTTGTTGCCCACATGCACTGACATAATGAAGGCACTTGCAGGCTGCTTGATATCCTGCTATTTCTAAAGGTTGCGAGAAAGTGAGACGAATTAACGAGGAACTTAGAAAGATTCTTTATTTTCTTCAACAACAAAAATTCCTTGTGAAACTACACACTAGTTTTTCAAGGTTTCCATTATTCGGTTTTCCGAAAATCACCGTTATTCCAGCAACAATTTGTATATACGGCCAAATTTCTCTTGATGCAACCTTATAGAGATATCTTGCGGCACCACAAGAACCTACGGTACCCTGGTAAAAAAAATGCGCTGTCAAAATTTGACGGGGCAGATTGACCAGGCCGGGAGAGGGCAGAAGCGGCCCTCCGGGGGGGGGGGGGGGCACTTTCTCAACCACCAAAAAAAGTGCCCCTTTTTACATTGGAAAGTGCCCCTTTAAATGTTTAAGAAGTACCCCTTTTCACATAGGAATAGAGCCCATTTTACTTTGACAAGTGCCCCTATTGATTCGTAAGAGTGCCCCTTCCCCTTTTCAACTCTGATAAGTGCCACTTTCAGTTGGACACGTGCCCCTTTTCCTTCGACAATTTCCCATTTTCCTTTGCAATAAGTGTCCATTTTCCATTCTCATAAGTGCCCTTTATAATCTCTAGTTAGGTACGAGAAGTGCCCCTTTTCCTATGTAAGAAGTGCCCCCATTTTAACTCGGGTAAGCGCACCTTATATTTTCACATGTGCCCTTTTTCCTTTCTAATAAGTGCCCCTTTTCCTAATGATAAGTACCCCATTAAACAAGAGCCCCTTCCCCTTCTGATAAATGCCCCTTCTCTGGTAAATGACCCTTTTCAAGTACGAGAAGTTACTCATTTTCACTTTAGATAAGTGCCCCCTTCACTTCCGATAAATGCCCCTTTCAAATCTGATCGGTGTGTGTGCGTGTGTGTGTCTGTATTGGGTTTTGACAGACGTGTATCAGAATGTAAGCAGACATCCACTGAGTGAGTATTGTGTGTGTGTGGGGGGGTGGGTGGGTGAGTATGTGTGTGGGTGGGTGAGTATTTTTGTGTGATTGAGGGGGCAGGGAGGGGGCAGGATTGTTCCAGTAAAATTACCTCCAGATTTGTTTAAGTTTTTTATTTTTATATAAGTGAATAACATTTACAATTGACATATTATGTTTAGGTACTTAATACGTTTACTTTGTTGCTAAGTTATATATACTGCAAATAAGTTTGTGTTTAATTATGTTTATGTAAAAGCATCAATATTGAACAAGTTTATTTCATTCAATTGTATGTTATGGTTTGTATTACACATTTGGAGAAATAAAAAAAAATTGTTAAAAAAAAAAAAAGTATCAATCAGATATGATTATTTACGTCTGGGGACCGACCTTTAGACGTCACCATCCGAAAGACGTGACTCAGTTTCAAACCTGTGTCCTCGGCTGAATCAGTTTGTAACTTCCACTGTTAGCTGGATTACAGGCGCACGCCACAACGCCTAGTTGTGCCCATTCCTTTTAACTAATGCACATTTTCCTTAATTTCAAGTGCCCCTTTTTCATCCACATAAGTGCCCCTTTTCAGCTGCGATAAGTGCCTCTTTTCACCTCTGATAATTTACCTTTTAACAATACATAATAATAAATGCCCCTATCAAAATCTGATGGGGGCCCCTTTTCCGTCGACAAATGCCCATTTCCTATTCTCATGACTGACTTTTTTCATCCCGATTGGTGAGTGCCTCTTTATGAGGATGTAAGAAGTGCCCCATTTTCACCTCTGATAATTACTCTTTGTACTTTGGCACATGCTCCTTTTCTTTCCTGATAAGTGTCCCCTTTTCCTCTCATCATTAAACGCGCACTAGCTAATTTCAAGCGACTAAGAGCAATTTCCCCCAAAGCTCGCTCGCTACGCTCACACGCATATATAGATGATATACTTACGTTACTTATCAAATATTCTTTTAGTCTTCCGTTATGAGAATGTGTTTATAACCCCATTTAGGATTGGGCTTTTTCCTCTTTATAAGATGTATTTTTTTCGCACTGCAACCTTACACATCTTAAAAATTTTCCTCGCTCGCTCACAAACAATTTTTTAGACAATCAAACCCAACTGCAAAGCAATTTCTTGTATGGTGTATAAAGTGAAACAAATATTGAAATCATCCCTGATAATTGTAATCACAATGTAGGGGTACATACCAATGTCTAAAAAATTGTATATTTTCGCTTTGAGATTTCCCTTTGTAGGTGCCCTTTTTTTCTCTCCAGAAAGTGCCCTTTTTTCTTCGTGCCCCCCCCCCCCCCCTCTTTGGAAAACGCTCGTCCGCCCCTGGGAGGGGGTTTACTCCTTGCCCCTTTATAGGGTGGGAAATTGTTGCATTTTAAAGTGAAACGGACCAAAGTTTACATTCTCTCTCTCTCTCTCTCTCTCTCTCTCTCTCTCTTTTCCCGTATGTCTTCTATCTTTCACTCCTATCTCAATTTTTTTAATTTGCTGCTGTACACTACATCAAGGACGAAGATCTGATTACCCGTCCAAAGCATTATTTTCGATAGTTTGACAAAAAATAGGTATATATATGTTATTACGTTTGTATTGATTAATACCTTGTCAACTATTTATTTTAGTGGTGATCGGAAAGGCCCTATTGTGCCTAAACTAAACTTCACCAACTATCTCATAAAACATGTCCTCAGTGAATAAACCGAATTTGAACTTTTTATGTCGACCAAACTACTCAGTCTGTTAGTTGGCAGCATATTTCAATATATGCATAGGCCTAGGTCGAATATATTATGTGGCCAACAAAACTATACAGAGCAGGTTTGTATAGAGCTCGACACATTTTCGTACATATTGATTTAGAATATACGCTCTGAGACATAATTATATTCAGTATCTGTGATTTTAACCTTGAACCATCTGCTATTAACACGATACCTAACCCTATTTTCCCAGCTATATATTTACAGGCAGACAAAAATGCAAAATCGGCAGAACTGCTTGGTTAACAAAGATGACAAACTTGACTACCAAATGTATTTTCATAATATCAAGAAACACTGTTTTATGGCTGTTATACTTCATTGATCCAGAAGTCATTATTACTATTAATATAATAATAATAATATTCCGCTTTTATAAAGCGCTTAATATATTTTATCTACGATGTCTCTATATAAGCGCTTTACAGAATAACTATTACCCCGGTCATTGGATTCAATGCTCCACTCCATTACTCCACTCAATCTCCACTCCCTGGGGAGTATTCCAGCCAACAATTACTATTATTATCATTATAATCACTTTCATTAATGCTCTAACTAACAATTTTGAAACCGTATAATATAAGCAACGAGCTTGAAATTAATTACCTTAATTTCTCAACTTAGTTGGTTGAAGGAAAAAAATAGATTACACTCAACCAAAGGACCCCAAATTTGTCAACAATCGATAAGATTAAAATTTGGGATCGAGGAAACCTATACGCCAGTAAGTAGTTTTGGAAGGTAATTTGTTTTTTTGGGGGGTTGTTGCTTTTATTAAATCTCAGAGTACCATACATGATTGAGATGCTCTTTTCATATTTTGCCTTTTATAGCCATTGTAACAGGGATATTTAAGAACAAGACACATTAAGAGCAAAGAGTCATTTTAAATATCATATTAATACTCAATAGGAAATCAAATCGTGATTTTTCTTTATCATGATCTGTTGTAAGAGGTGCATTTACATAATATTGTATAATCTTTTAAGTGTATTTTGGAGCAAACGTTCTCTTTCCTTTTCCTCCATCTGACCCCCTCGCTCTCTCTTTACCCCCCCCCCCCATTCGATGGGGGAGGGGGGGCGGTACGTGCCCCCGTACCCCTCCCTCCGTAGCTACGTCACTGGAGATAATGCTTATCTCCAGGGCTCCCACTCTCTGAGGCGGTGTAAAAAGGCGGAAAATGATATTATAGAAGGGCCTCGAGTTGGAAACATTAAAAAATAAAGGAGCTAGCTTACTTTTAATGTTAGGCTACGTCCCCGCTTCGTCCAAGCTAATTTATTTCAATCTTCTTGAAAGATACGCTATTTCAGGCAAACAATTGCAAGCAAAAGTCGTTCATTCCACTCAACAATATACGCTCTCTTTCTTCCCTAAAAAGAAACCATCGATCACTTCATATCTCTCTCTCTCTCTCTCTCTTACGCCTCCCCCTTTTTTTCCTTCTTTTTCTCGACCTCGACCTTAAATTAATTTAGTAAGTTTATCTATTTATAAATCTCTCTCCATTCTCTCTCTCTCTCTCTCTCTCTCTCTCTCTCTCTCTCTCTCTCTCTCTCTCTCTATCTCTCACTCTCACTCTCACTCTCTCTCTCCCTCTCTCTGTTTTTATGTTCTAAATTCTAAACCCACTATGATTATCTGTATTGTTTTTCTGATTCCTGCAAAATTAGTAAAATATAATTAGGATCCGCTTCATCATTCTTATAACAAGAGATATTAGGCCTTTCTTTCCCGAAGGATTATAAATGATAATTTCCTGAAATGAATGAGATTGATGAAATGAAGTCTGCATTTTTGTCTTTACTTTCCTCCCTTCCTTTCTTCATATCTTTTTTCTCTCAAATATTATTCAGTATCTAAACTATCTCTCTTGTTCACATTGGCGGCCGAGCGACTTTCAAAGTGGGAGGGGGGCACCAAGAAAAAGGGCACTTTCTGGAAAAACGGGCACCTACAAAAGGAAATCTCAAAGCGAAAAAATACCATTTTGTTTAGACATTGGTATATATCCCTACATTGTGAGTACATTATCAGGGATGATTTCAATATTTGTTTCACTTCATACACCATACAAGATATTGCTTAAAGGTAATAGAAAGTTTTGGTATGGGGTTATGAATTTGGTTCAAATTAACATGTTGGAAGCATAAGCGATCCTACAATATTCAGTGATCGTTGTCGGTTGAAATCGAGTCTAAAGTTATGGAATTGTAAAAAATTAACTTTTTATATTGTATAGCTCCCTCTCAAGGTCAAGATATTAATTAAGCTATACAACAATGTTTCGTGACCAAAATCGACCGATTAGCTATTCCCGTTTAGAAATTATATATCACAACTACATAGTCTGAGATTTTCATGTTCGCAGCTACCATTACACGGCCGTAGGCGCATTTAAAAAAATTATCAAAATTTACCGGGAGCACCGGTAAATTGTTATATTCAATTTTTCTCGAAAGCAGAATTGTTTTAGGGGCTAAATTTTCTGGCGCTTATAATACATTCACAGGGGCATCCACATATATCAAAATTGAAAAATACCACTATCCACCCAACTTCAACATTTCCCAAAACTTTGCATTACCTTTAAGCATCATAACTTGCAGCAGGGTGTGATGGTCTGAAAATTTATTTGCGAGCGAGGAAGGTTTTTTAGATTTGTGAGGTCGCAGTACGAAAAATTACATCTTATAAAGAGGAAAAAAAAACAATCTTGATGGGGTTATAGGCACATTCTCATAACGAAAGACTAAAAAGCCCTTTGATAAATAACATAAGTATGTCATCTATAAATGTGTGCGAGCGTCGCGAGCGAGCTTTTTTGGGGAAATGCTCTTAGTCGGGTGAAATTGGGGGCGCGTTTAATGATGAGGGGAAAAGGGGACACTTATCACAAAAATGAAAGAAGCATGTGTCAAAGTACAAAGAAAATTATCAGAGGTGAAAATGGGCAACTTCTAACACCTTCAAAAAGAGGCATTCACCAGGGATCAAAAAGTCAGTCATGAGAATAGAAAATTGGCATTTGTCGACGGAAAAGGGGCCCCCATAAGATTTTGATGGGGGCATTTATAAGAAGTGAATAGGTCCTGTATTAGAAAGGAAAAGGGGCATGTATCATTGTTAACAGGAAATTTATCAGAGGTGAAAAGAGGCACTTATCGCACCTGAAATTGGGCAAGGACCAGATATGAAAAGGGGCACTTATGCGAATGAAAAATGGTACTTAAAATAAAGGAAAATGTGCATTTTTTTTTTAAATGTGCATTTGTTAAAAGAAAATGGGCACCGATCAGATTTTAAAGGGGGCAATTATCGGAGGTGAAGGGGGCACTTATGAGAAGGGGAAGGGGCTCTTTTTTAATGGGGGCACTTTTCATTAGGAAACGGGACACTTATTAGAAAGGTAAAGGGGCACATGCGAAAATATAAGGCGCGCTTATCCGAGTTAGAATGGGGGTAGCCATCAAAAGGGGAAGGGGCACTTCTTACAAAGGAAAAGGGGCACTTGTCACAGTAAAAGAGGCACCTCTCAGATTTAAATGGGGCAATTATCAGAAGTGAAAAGGGGCACTTACTATAAAAATTAAAAAGGGCAGTTATGAAAATGGAAAATGGACACTCTTTGCAAAGGAAAATGGGAACTTGTCGAAGGAAAAGGGGCATTTATTAGAGGTGACAAGGGAAAGGGGCACTTTTACAAATTAAAAGGGGCACTTGTCAAAGTAAAATGGGCACTATTCCTATGAAAAAGGGGCACTTTTCGGGTGCTTGAAAAAGTGGGGGGGGGGGGGGGCACCGTGCCCCCTCTGCCCCCCGAGAGGGCCGCCACTGCTTGTTCACGTTTACATTATTCTGTATCTAACTTTTCCTTTTCCACTAACATCCAATCATTTTTCTGAAGTCATTTGGGATATTTTTTACTTCCACCTGCTCTCTCTTGAATTCTCTCTTGATTTCTTTTTCCTGCCCCCACCCACAAATTTTGCATCCTTTTTTTTCTCAATCCCTCCCTCCCCCCTCTTGCATGCAATTATGTTGTAACCTGTAATAAGTTTTATTAAGCACGGAAAGAGGGAAAATGTATGCAGCATAAAAATACATACTTAAAAAAAAGTTTATTTTCAAGGGTGTGAAGGAGGGACTCATTTTTATGATACATTTGGGCAAAACCCGAGGTGATCAGATAGAAGACAGAAAGTATCAAAGAAGGATATCAAAATATCACAACCTCTCTCTCTCCCACTCCCTCTCTCACGCACAACTTAACACCAGAGACTCCTATTGACAATTAAAATCTTCCTTTTAAATATCACTTTCCCAATAATATTCTTTCTGTCTCTCAATATTTACGATCTCTCACCAGTTTCCTTTCATCTTCACGATTTTCCATTTCCCTCTTCATCACTTTTGACATCTCTCCATTCCCTTTCTTTCCCATACCTAGAATATTTTGCCTCATCTCTTTTTGTGATACACCTCAGAAGTTCCTGCACTCTTTAAATTCTTCATCTCTCTCTGTCTTACATTTTCCCTTTCCTTCATAATTTTGATATGGTACTCCTAATTTGATCCAACACACATTATATAGTTCATCTGTTTCTCTCAAACTATTTTAGCTCTCTTCTCTTTTTATCTCTCTACCCCCCCCCCCCCCTCTCTCTTCCTTGTTCTTATACTTTCAATTCACCTTCATTACCCCTCTCTCAATCTTCACATTCTTACTTGAAATATCATATTCTCTCATACAATCTATTCACACTTAATCGCCTTTCCTTCCATTACCATACAGGTATATGTATTTCCAAGATCCAGTTTTCAATTTGCTTGACACACATTGTCTCAGAAAAATAACAATTGAAAAAGGTGAATAATTACACATTTTAGCAGAATTAGGTTATGTATCTCATTTTATATAGAACAACAAGAAAAATGCAACTGCATCTAATGGCTTAAATTATACTTGATACATATACATTACGATAAACAGGGCTAATCCAGACAATCAGAACGGTTGTTCAATGCATCTTCCCAATCATCTTGGACTAACCAGTTATTGTCCATTATTAATTCAGGGTCTAAAATATCAGGCCCGTACACTACAGAGCTGTGTGCTTACGACATGACACAACCAAGGCTTGTTGAGCCTTGAAGCTAGTATTCTATTTCAGGTAGCAAAATGGACTCATACATGAAGAAACGTAACTACATGATTGGCTTATTGCTGGTCACATGATCAAGAGAAGTGAAGAAGTGTTGCAATCGTCTTGATACATTTACTCATGTAAAGTTCCGACTCTGATTTCATTCACAATCCCGTACACTGATTACAATGCCCACTTCAATATGTGTCAATCAGTGCAATCCTTTCTCTGGTTTATAATAATATTATGCATGATTTCCATCCGAAAAATACTCAAAATTCAATGAAGATAACTTGTTGTTACAGAAAAGAAATATTGTGATTTATCCATGTAAAGCTTATGTATACCTATTCTTCAATCAATCGAAAAATGCTGAAAATGTAAACCCAAAGATGACTTTTATAAGAGCCTGGATATGTTGTTTAAAGAGACTTAGTAACATGGTTGAGATGAGAGAAAATGGTGCTTAGGTAGTGACTTCAATGCTAGATGTACAATTAAAGATAATCTGAAAGTTTGAATGAAAACGGACCATTATATATGATGAAAATTGGGAAAAACTGATCTGATCCCTTCGTTAATTCTCCCAACTATATTATTACAATTTGATTACATTTAAGGTGAATGTATATCGTCACAAAGCAGAGAATTGGCTCTGTACCATTCCAGAGATTTAAGTGTTGCAAGATTTTTAATAGCTTGTTTTATGTCTTAGTTTCATGGAAAAAAGGTTGGGAAAATTGAAAAATGATTGGGAGAATTTACTGTTAATCACTGGTAAAGGGTGTTGCACAGTGACGCCTTCAATGAAAACCATAAATATCTTTGCGGTTTGAGAATTTTCTCAAGATTTTTCGCCTGTTTGAGGGTAAGTAGAGTAGAAGGAATATAATAAGTAAAGTTTCATACAAAAATTACAAAGTTTTTTCATCAACCTTCAAACAATGTTACCGAGTCAAGTAAGTCAAGTAAGTTTTCATTCCATATAGCTCTCTTCATGACTACTAAGATATATCACGATGATATCTGGTCATTCTAACGTCGCTTCATCTCCTCTTTCCCTTCTTACTCTGCCGTCTGTTCTCATTGGGATTCCTCCTGCTTCCCGACCCCTGACCCCCGAGCTGTCGGACACCCAGCAGTGCGGACCGACTGGTCACGTCGTGCGTCCCAAACGGCGAGCCCATGGCGTTGAAGTCGGGATCAAAGACGTCGGTCTTCTTGTTGCCCTTGCGTGCCTCTCTGTTCTGAGGTATCCTCTGGTCCGCGTAGAGGATGGGTTCGGATGTGTGCTTGCCGCCTTGAGGTTTGGGCAGGTTATACTGCGCGATAGGACAAAATGAATTTATAACAGTTATATAAGAATCGCATCGATCATAATGCATATACTCCTGCCTCATAGAGGTTTTTTGGTTTTTAACCAAAAATTAAAGAAGAAAAAAATGAAAATGTAAAGTCATAAGCAAAGAGTCAAATGAATCTTAATATCCCCTTTTATCCGACCCCACACCATTTCTCTGTCACACACTCCACTAGAAGGGACGTTGGTAAAGAATACTTAATGGACTTCAATTTATATCATTTGTTTGGAAAGAGAAGGAACACATGCACGATTGAGAAGCAAGAAGCAAAGAAGAATGATCCTGCAATTTCACTAATCCATTTTTACCAAATATACATAAAACTAAAATAAATATTATTTATTTCATTTGTCTGTACTAAAAAGCAAAATAAAGTACAAGAGTACAGATGAAGGTAAAAATGAGAGGAGGGGTAGAGAAAAATAAATAAATCAGGGGTGAATGGAAGCCAGGCTGGAGTAGAAAACGAAGGGGCTAGGAGCAACAAGGTTCATGAGCATTGAATTAGGCCATTGTGAGGGACTTTAAATCATTGGTTGTATTTCATCAGCACCATGAAATTTGAAGAAATTTGTTTAGAAACCAAGATTTTATACCCTCAATCCCCTGGTGTTGACTGGTCTTCTCCGAGACATGTGATACCTCCGAGAACCATCTTCATCTATCGTCATGGTAACCTTGTCCAGACTCTTGTTGCCGCACTTGGGACAGAACACCTTCCCCATGTCGTGAGTCACTCTGAATCCATGTCAAAAGAAGGGGCAAAAAGGAATCTTGATTTAATGTTATCATTTACATGTAGTATGGGGATATGCAAACAATTTCTTCAATTTGAATGATATTCCAAAGATATTTCTTCATGTATGAACCAGAATGCTCAAGTCATTGTATGCCTGGCAAAAGGACAGGTTTAAGCACTTTTGGTCAAATTCATAAACTGTTTAGCTTTTATTTCTCTAGAAATAAAACTAGTAATATTACTGTTAATAATTTGGACAAAGTACAGACTGAAACGAGTTGCAGAGATGTAGTCAAAGAATGGTTGAAACTGGCTTACATCTCAAGCTGTACATTCATGATTCGCACATCTATTGGGCACAAGACGAATTTACTTTGAGAAAAGATGAGACTTTGCATCTTATCATGGGGTCATTCCATATCAAATCACCCAAAAAATCTGAAAATCTGAACCCAACCATTTTTGATTTTGATGAAACTTAGTGTACTTGTTTAGTGTGATCTCGCAGCACCAAATCCCAAATTTAGGTCAATTGGGTGAGGGGTTTGGGAGATACGGCCAACCAAATTTTGAGATTTTTTCAAAAATGGGGGTGGCGGGCCTACCTTTGAACCCTTGTTTCTCGGGACCTAATGGGTCAATCTTCACAAAATTCATATTGTTGGAAAGGGTATTCAATAAGGATTCCAAATCTGCCGCCATTTTGAACATTCGTACATGTTGGGGTACTTTGACCTCTTGACCTAAGATTTGACCTTGAAATTGACCTTGTGGATCACGTGACCTTGACAACATTTTTCATGAAATGTAATCACTGACATGTTCACTTAAACATATAAAAGTTTCAGAGATATAATATTTTTTGTTTAGGAGCAATAGGGATTGAAAGTATCCATACTTACAGATATTCACAATAAACCCTATTATAATGTATACAATACATGCAATATGCACAGTACAACATACATCTTCCACATGCTTTTTTGTTCTAGTCATATCTAGTTCATATAGGCCTAAAGGGTTAACAGGATGTATGGCTTTAGGCCTCTGAGTCGGTCCTAGGATAATTACCCCCCAGGAAATGTCCCCCTCCCCCCCCCTCCGAGGACAATTACCCCCCGAGGACTATCACACCCAGATGACAATTACCCCCTAGAAAATGACCTCCTAAGACAATCTGTCCCCCCCCCCGAGGACAATTACCCCCTGACATTTAACCCCCTCCCCCCTCCCCCCTGGAAAATTACCCCTCAAGGATAATTACCTCCCAAAAAAAAAATCTGCTTTGAAAAAACCAACTTATTATCAGGATGGACTTTTCCTTTCCTTTCCTTTTCCGAATAGGGAGGGGGGGGGGGGGGGGGTAATTGTCCTCGGGGGGGGGGGGGGGACAGATTGTCCTAGGAGATAATTTTCTGGGGGGTAATTGTCCTCTGGGTGTGATAGTCCTTGGGGGGTAATTGTCCTCGGAGGGGGGGGGGGGGCCATTTCCTGGGGTTAATTTTCCAGGGGGGTAATTATCCTAGAACCGACTCAGAGGCCTAAAGCCATACATCCTGTTAACCCTTTACGCCTATATGAACTTGTCATTTTATTTCTATTCAAGTACTGCTAACATTTAGAATGGATATGCCTAGAACAAAAAAGAATGTGGAAGATGTATGTTGTACTGTGCATATTGCATGTATTGTATACATTATAATAGGGTTTATCGTGAATATCTGTAAGTATGGATACTTTCAATCCTTATTGCTCCTAAACAAAAAAAAAACTGAAACTTTTATATGTTTTAGTGAACATGTCAGAGATTACATTTCATGAAAAATGTTGTCAAGGTCACGTGATCCACAAGGTCAATTTCAAGGTCAAATCTTAGGTCAAGAGGTCAAAGTACCCCAACATGTTCGAATTTTCAAAATGGCGGCAGATTTGGAATCCTTATTGAATACCCTTTCCAAAAATACAAATTTTGTGAAGATTGACCCATTAGGTCCCGAAATACAAGGGTTCAAAGGTAGGCCCGCCACCCCCATTTTTGAAAAAATCTCAAAATTTGGTGGGCCTTATCTCCCAAACCCCTCACCTGATTGACCTAAAATTTGGGATTTGGTGCTGTGAGATCACACTCAACAAGTACACTAAGTTTCATCAAAATCAAAAATGGTCGGGTTAAAACCATTGGGTGATTTGACATGGAATGACCCCATGAGGACTTAGCCTTTAAGTGGAGTGGTTTTGGTCTGACATCATCATGTGCCCTGGTGCTGCTAATAGACCGATTTACTAACTTATTCAAATTTAAGGATGTTTCTTTCCTGGGGACCATGTACAGAGTCATTCCATTCAGGCAAAAAATTAAGTTTTTCATTTCGGGGGCTCCATTTCAAATTTTGGGGAAATTTTCGGGGGCTTTTTTTTCTGGGGCTCCTTTTTCATTAATTCATAAAAGGATAGGCCTACAGTTTGTTGAGATTTGTTTAGTAGGCTAAGGTTTCGGGCTTCCTGCTTCATAATTGCCTATTAAAAAAGAAACCCCCTTTTCTAGTTCAATAACTAAGTTTTCATGCATTGATTTGATGCAAGAACTGTAACATAATAGACCCTAGATCGTGATTATTTCTGGCCATGAATTTCGATAATCATTTTTCAAAATAAAATTTGTTCAAGAAAATCAGACAGTCGTTTAAAAACGTAGACATTAGTAGACTAATACTTTTACTAATTCTAAGCTCAGGTTTCGTACATCTATTCACGAAACTATATTGAAATCGCGACAATAATGATGCAAACCAACAGATAACAATTTCAAAGTGTCAAATCTCTTCAACTCGAGCTCAGCTAGCGAGCTAACTCCGGGAAGCTCCAACACCAGCGCCGCAGGCGTCAGTGTTGGAGCTTCCCGGAGTTACTAGCGAGCTGGCTCCAGCTCAGCTCACACACACCGCACCGCTCAACGGCAATGCACTGTATTGTATGCGTGTCAGTCACGGTGATTTTTTCTGATTTTCTTTACTCTGAAGAAATGATTATCAAAATTACGTAAACATGGAGAGAATAATCACAAAATAGGCTTTAATTTCATACCTCTATTTATGGAAACTTTTTAAAATTGCGGCAATCGTGAATTTGTGATGGAAATTGATTGCAGTTCTAGCGATGTTTAGTGGTCTAGGTTCTGCACTAATCTACCAAAACAAAATCGACCGCCAAAAACTCGACCCCTACGCTCCGTCTCGATCTCGCAACTGCGAAAATGTACGTGTTTTGGCGTACTTGCGTGCGACTTGGTAAGCCAGGTAAGGTATGGAATATCGTTCGAGTTTTTTTACGACCGATTTTTGTGTATACAATTTTACACGGAGATTCAGCGCGCGGACCAAGAAATGCACACAATGAATACGAAGCTAGAAGAGAGCGCGCGGACGCTCGTAATTATTACGGGGGCGATTTGAGATCATTTCACTTTTTGATGTCGCCCCCGAAATCGTATTTTGAGCCTATTTCGGGGGCTGTTTATGGTGTTTCCGGGGCGAATCCGCCCTCCGCCCCCGTGTATTTTTTTGGCTGATTCCATTAACCTGTTATTAATGAATGAACTACAATTCTTGGAATCCGGTCTGCATACATTATGTTTTGCTATGTCAGGCAAGCCACAGGGAAGCTTTCAGGTTGTCAAAAACAACCGTTATTTAAAAATTATGCATGAAATTTGACTATGTTACTAAACTGGTCAATTTCATCTATCAGACATGATTTTTTTCATCTTGATTTCTTGATAAAACAACTATCATATCAATACAACTTTAATCAAAACGTCCCTATTTTCACAAAGTGACGGTAGTGAATGAAAATCGCATACAATTTGCGTGCGGATTTTCCTCACTACCGTCACTTTGTGAAAATAGGAACGAAAAGATCTTGCAATCACATGACTATCTCCTTGGTCACAATGACTGCCTTGCTATCCCCTATGTCTTTACTGAAACTCACTTGAAGCAATCATGACATCGAAGGACAAAGCTTTTGGCGTGTTTGATGAGCATGCCATTCACAGAGATGACAGGGATACCCAACTGGATGAGAACATTCTGAAAAGATTAAAAGAGAATAGATTTTAAAGCCACACTGCACTACTTATAGCTACTTGCTCCCATAAAAAACAATGCATAATCGGTGACCATTGGTCCCCCATGATCCTCTTTTTCTTATGTTAATTGAGAGCCGAGTTGATGAGATAACCACCTGTCCAGTGACCTTGCAGGGTAGTCTAATCACTCCTGTTCACTAGTATTGATGAGCTTTAAAGTATTTCATTGTAAAAGAAAAGCATCAATTGAAATAAAATATATACCTAAGCCTCCAAATCAGAAGACTTCTTTCCCTATACTTCTGCGGCTGAGGTATTACCATCATTTGTTTCAATGAGTTGTTTTTTATTCATCTGGATGTAAGTTACAAAACACTAATCACTGAGATGTTGGGAAAGCTTCTGGCAGGTTGTCTTCAGACTGTGAAGATTAAGCATCAGAAAAGGATTCATTAACACTGAGTCTTATTAAAATTACATCTTTAAATGCATTTCAAAAGAGTCTGAGCATTCTTGGTCTTAGCTTGAAAATTAGTTTAAATTCGGCTTCTTTGTCTTCTTACCTGCATAGCAAAATCAGTGGTCATACAGCCAACCTTGATGCCTTCCAAGTTTGTTTCTCCACTTCCTACCATCTGTTCCCGGACTTGAGAGATGTTCTGAGGTGTGATCCATCCGATGTTGTCGTCGTCCTCCTCCCCCTCCTCCTCTCCCTCCTCCTCTTCAACAATACCCTCATCATCATCTTCCATGTCACAGGTAGTATCATCTATTCCTGCATCTTCCGACTGACTTTGCTCTGGTTTGGATTCTGCTTTGTCACATTGGTCTGTCCTTCCCTCCATTTCGTTCTCCTCCTCTATTCTCCTCTCATCTTCCTCCAAGTCTTTTCCCGCATCAACAGATGCTTCACCTTCCTCCTCCTTCATCACTTCATTGCAAGTCCTCTCATCCTCCATCCCACACCCACCCTCCATCGTCGTCTCCATCTTCTCTTTATCCTCCTCCTCATCTTCGCAGACCTGATCATTGAGCTCCAGCTGGACGTCTCCTGTCCTCGTATTGTCCTCAGAGGCACCAGGGGTTGGCTTGTCATCTTCGGCGTTTGAATCTTTGCTTGCATCCTGTAGAGAGGAGTTCAGAATTAGAAGATCATTAGGAAACAAGATGGATTCGGATATTAGGATTTAGGTGTGGTCCCAGTCCATTGAATATGAATAACAAAGAAGGGGGAAAGATTGGTTTTCTATAAATGGTAAAGATTTCATGCATACTAAAAGGATATTAATCAATAAATGACATTAACATATAAAATATGCAGAGAGACATAAATGATCAATTAAGCATACTACAGAATAAGATATTTGAGACATGAGAGCTGAGAGAGAGAAAAGAAAGAGAGGAACAGCAAATAAAGTCAAATCGAGGCAGAAAAAAAATTGAGGAAGACTACAGCAAAATAAAACAAAGAAGTAGTGGGGAAACCAATGGGGAAAGAATATTTTCAAGAAGCTAATAGGCCTACTCATTGAAGATTTGTCGTTGTTGCATAAACAAGCAAATCATTTATCACAATACAATTTTGTATCATTGGTTCTTACGAAAGTTCTTACCAAGTTCCTCCACATTTAATGCATTAACTAAAATAGAAGAATAGTGTAAATCTGGATAACGCTAAATTACATCACCAGTTCTTTCTACGACTATGCATTCTTCTGAAGTAATGTACATTTGAAAACTACACATCTTCCACATAATGATCATCTATGGTCTTACCTTACTGGCTGGATAATAGAAACCAGCAATGTCCTTGGCCTTCTGAAGAGGCTTTGAACTTGCTGAGTATGTAATCTAGGAGAGAACACAGATGTCCAAATGTAAATTATTATCTTGCATACAGCTACCCCAAGTGATTGTATGAAATCCAGGAACAATTGCACTGTTGGTAATTCGAATACTAATGAATTGCTAACTTCAACACTGCACAACAATATACCCAACCCTTTTAACTTTTGTTCAGACCCAATGACCACCAAAAGTTAAATTGTAATTCTGACATTACTATTGCCTGAAGCAAAGTGTTGACAGAGCACATTACAACGAAAAAAATACTGAACTGTCAATGTAAAAAGATGAGAGCATAAAAGACAGGTCTTTGATTATTATATAATCATAGAACCATTTGCACTTATGGGCAGCATTTCATAAAACTAGTAAAAGTTAACTGACAACCCATTGAAACGCATGTTGATTTTAAAATACACATCTGAATGGGATGGCGACGAACTTGTACTTGTGAAGGTTTTGTGAAACGCTTCCCTGGTCGAACTTATTCCGATGATTAATGGAGCGCCAAGCATCAACCAGTCCATCCTATATAATTACAGTAAATCTTTATAAAAAATGATACAAATCTTTCAATGCACCAACAAGCAAATAAACACCTAATTTCCTTAATAGCAGTTGGTACTTGGTACTGCATCCTCACTAAGGGATCCAGCAGAGTATCATCACAGAAGTAGAAGTCACAATTTGCTTCACATACCTTTGTTTCGGGTTGTTTCTTGAGACCGTCAATGCCGACGTACTCCTTGGTGAGTTGATAAGCCAAAGCGATCACTCTGATATCCACCGCAGACAAGCTCTGGTAATCTCCAGTCTTCTTCGCAAAGTCTGACACTATCCATCAAAGAAAGAAACACTAATTATTAGTTTAGAGGCACTCTTGCATTGAGTTCAGAGTATGACAGAAGAAATAATCCCATGGCATCAAATGCAACTTGGACTCGATTTTCAAGATGACAGAACTTGTTTCCTTTCAGATGACACAAGTAGAAAATGTTCAAAAGCCAAATAATGAGCAAATAAATATTCTTGGTAGTCCTGATCCAAATGCAGCAGTCTCATTATGAGTTATGGCTTTAAAAAAAAAATTAAAGAAAAACTATCTTTGCTTCATTTTCATTCCTGCTCTTCTCATCTCATGCATAATAACCAATTCATAATCAATTACAAAATTGAATACCACTGCCAGATATAAAGATTAGTTTTGGGCAATTCCAAGGTATTTTGTCCTGTTACAAGAAAATTTAAAATACATACATGGAGATCATTTCACGAAACCAACTCCAAGACAATTGTACCATTGTGCGCAACCCGGTTTGCAACCTACATAGAAGTCAGGAAGCAGACAACTCGTTTCACAAAGGCATGATAAGCATATAATAATTAATGCTAAAATTAAATTTCCAGTTATCATTTTTGAGCTGCACATAGCTAGACTAACTTAAAATTGACCTGAGATGGCGTTCTAAAAGATATGACAGGTTTGGAGTCGCCAAAAGCTTCTTGTTGGTAAAGGAGTTAGACTTACAAGAAACTGCCCTCAGGTTAAAACACAAAATCCCCTTTACCTATTTGTATGCATTCCGTAGAGGGTTCCCGAAACTTCATTTCATAGGGCAATACGGCCAATAACTGCCTTGTTGCCTTGTCACGAATCTCATTCACCACAGCTCGTAGGGTATGTACGTTTTCTGCTACATCCTGAAACAAAACAATTTATTTTGACTTTATGACACAAGTTTACTTTTAATAATATTATTATTATTATTTATTATTTATTATTATTAATTTTACTAAAAAATAAAAAAGGTCTTTTAAATACAAAATATGGAAAGCATGCATTATCATTTTGACTTCCCATTAAAATAGACCCTAAATGTAAATCTTTGAAACTTACACTTTGGTGGGATGTATATTGCTCAAGTTCAGACGCACCTGGCCATAACAACTAAAACACACGATAGTCGATACTAGACCTCTATAGCGTTTTATTGCATCACACGCCACGATTGTCTTGATTAATGAATGATTTTGATTGTCTCCCTGTTCCAATTTCCCATCCCAGAGTCCCAGACTTGACTAAATTTAAACTTGGTCTATTATATACTCTAGTCTACTCACTAGTCACTACCAAAGCGTGTGCATGCCAAAAAACACTTTAAAAACCAATAACCACCCCCAAAACAAACACTGTCAGTGAGACTAACTGTTGCCACTTATACATGTGCAACTGCAAGGTTAATTGGAAATCTTTGCAATTGCAATTGTTAACTATATTTTTATGCAGTCCCACATTAGCAAATCCATGTTTTCTTTTTGACTGTCAAGAATTGTTCTTGAGACTAAAGTCTGCAAACTCGACATATACAACTATTCTTACATTATTTTCTGCATTTTGTATATTAACATTTCACTCGTAACAACATGAATTTATTTATCAGGCATCAGTCTCACCTGTAATTGAACTCGTCTGAAAAACGCCACGGCATCCACCACCACATGTTCTACTTTAGATTTCGCCATTTTCTCATATTAACATTTAAAATGTAATGTTTTTATCGGGAGGTGGCGCTCTTAAATTTTCAAGTTGTTGTCATTATCCAGAAATAGCATCTGAGTCAAAATCACAATACTCGAGAATTTTGCATTTTTTTGTCACAGTGCAGTTATTGCAGTACATCTTTTCTTCACGTCATTTTTATAAAGAAAATTCAAGATGCCTGCATTAGAAGGTAAAGTCTGGTGATTTACATTTTATGCGTTTTGTTACACTTACAATACAGGTTACAGGAATACAGCTCTGCATTCCTATTTGTATGTGGTCCCATACACACCTTTTAATGCAAGTGTTTTATGTGCATATAGACTGTCTCTAGCTTCTACATGTAGATCTAACTAAGTGAGAGATTAATTTAAAGACTCTTGACTTGTCTTTCTGATTCTTGAGAAACCAGAGTTAGATAGTATACTAATGCTGTTATGTGTGAGACTAGTAACCGGTATTGGCTGTAACTTACGTTAAGTGTAGTAGATACTAGATCTATACATGTGTGATATGAAGAAGATGAGTGAAGAAGATGAAAGAAAAAGGGGAAAAGAAGGAAGAGAAAGAAAAAAGGAAGAGGAGGAAAAGTAGAACAAGGAGGATGACTGGATGAGAGAGTGAGCATGAATAGATGAAGGAAAACAAATTAAAACATTATTTGAAGGCACCTCAAGAAATGGGGAAAATGGTTCAAAAATCCAAAAGTTATAAGACTCTGGAGATTTACTTTATAATTAATACAGGAAATGAATATGATACTGTTTTTAGTTTGTGAAATACTCCCCAGGTTGATCTCCGCTCATTTTTATTAATCTGGTTGCTCAGGATCAATCTATCATCTTACATCAGAATGTCATTCCAAATGTTTAGAAGTACTTTTAAGAATACGTCACTAAGCCAGTGGAATGCTTTCCACCATGTAGATGAGTAAGATTACATTGATTTTAACTCTCTCCTTTTTATTCTCTCCCCACATTTGTTTTAATCCCTCTGTTGAATCGAAATCCTTGTAACTTGCAACAATGCAGATGTTATGTTCCAGTTGAAGGTAAGATTTTTTGTTTTAATTTTTGTTCTTATTACTAAACTATAGGAGGGGCTATAAAGTTCGGTCAGTTTGCATTTATTATGAATGGTAAAACTTTGTGAATATTTTTGGATTATGCCACTTGGAGTGACCTAATTTCTATCTGAGTAAAAATAAACACTTTTATAGATGAGCAAATATTGATACAAAAAGTGTGAATGTATTTATTTAAAAAAAGGTGGAAACAGAAAGGAAGACGATTTCTATGATTATATCTATTATATATAACTTTCCTCTTGGAGGTTGCTACTGTATTTGTTAAATGCGTGATTAAGATAAACATAGACTATGAAGTATGGTAACATTGAACTGAATTTATTTTTCACAAAAAAGATGGGGAATAAAAAGTAAATGCTTATCATTTGTTTTGTAATTTCTCCACAGTTTTCTTCAAAACAACTTGAGAGATATGCAAAGAAGGCAGAGAAGGAACAAAAAGTTCAATCGGGAAAAGTGAAAAAAGTAAGTCGTATCCATAAATCATATCAATAGGTTATCTCTGCTGTATATTTTAGGTAGTGCTGGACTGTGGATCACGTGGTGTGTGGTTCGAGTCCCGCTGCTGCACTCATGTCAGTTGGCAAGATATTAATCTACCATTGCCATTCTCCACCCAGGTGGTATAAATGGGTACCTGGTAGGAAAAAAATGCTTGAATGCTTGAGTGCCTTATCATGGTAGCTTGGCGAAAGCTGAGTTACCGTATTTGCCGGCGTAAAGGCCGCAGTATTTTTGGAAGAGAAAATATCAAAAAGTCGGGGTGCAGCCTTTACGGCGAAAGAGTAAAAAAAAAAAAAAAACGAAAGTCAAAACCAGCACGAATTTGCACATATACATGTAATAATAATAATAATAATGTAACTTATATCGCGCCAAATCCACTCTGTGGAGTGCTCAAGGCGCGTGTAAACAGGAAAAACGATCAAGACTTGAAAAGGAATGTTTTGAGATGAGTTTTGTTTTGAAAGAATCAGAGGATAAACATTTTTTGATGTCTTCAGGAAGGCCATTCCATAATTTAGGACTAGAGTGTGCAAATGATCTTTCCCCCCACGTTTTGGTAATTTTGGGGGTCACAAGAAAATTGGAAGTGGATGAGCGTAGAGGTCTTGCAGGAGTGTAGTTTTGGATTAGAGAGATAAGGTATTGAGGAGCAGAGCCGTGAACGCAATGAAAGGTAAGCAACAAAATTTTGAAAACAATGCGATCTTTTACTGGGAGCCAGTGTAGCGACTGCAAAACTGGGGAAATGTGGGTACGCTTGGTGGTCAGAGAAACAATACGAGCTGCAGCTCGTATTGGGAACGGTAAAATAACTATACCACTATGGTACAGGACATTTCTACACATCTTACCGACAATTTTATCTTGCATTGTTGACATGAAGACAAAAAAAAACGTTCTAACACAACATTTGCCGATAGATCTTGATCTAAGTTCGTGCCAATGCATTGCAAAATTTAAGGAAGGGACCGTTTAACGGAGCTGACGCGAACATCCATCCGAAGTCGCCATTTTGTTTTCCATTTCATGCAGTTTCGCATTACACCGTACATTGTGGTAGGGGTATAAATCGGACACCAAATCTGCCTGCGATCACTTTTTTAGCTAAACTTCCGGTAAATTATAAGAATATTGATGAATTTGGTATCAGTTTGTAAAAAAAAAATAGTGTTTTCGAGAAAATGATGATTATTTTGTTTTGTCGTTTTTTTTTTTTTCCTTTTTGAAATGTCAAAGTTGGGGTGCGGCCTATGCAGCGATGCGGCCTTATCGCCGGCAAATACGGTAATAATAGTATTGCACTTAGGGAGAACCCTGGGTAATCAAGACATAGTAGTAGAACTAGAAATAGTAGTAGTGATGATGAAGATGACACTTAGCATTCTACAAATCAATGGAAAAAGTTTGTCCATGTGAACCTGGACTAGAATTAGTATGAGTACAGGGGGGTGTTTCACAAAGATTCTAAGTCGAACTTAACACCAAGTTAGACTTAAATATTATGGAGAGCCATTTATAGCCTTATAATGAAATACATTCAAAAGAAAAATTCAAGTATGTTAGACTTTTCATAAATTCCACATCAAGAACATGATATCTCCCAAGATAAAAGAAAATACCGGTATGAATGATTTGAATCAACATTTTATGCCTTTCAAAATAATTTTTACAAAATGTTTTCAATGATGCTAACGGATTTCCGTAATTGTTAAGTCCAACTAAGAGATAAGTTCAACTTAGGATCTTTGTGAAACACCCCCCAGGTCTTTGACTCTGACCAGTGCTGTGAATTACCTTTGTTTGACTGTGTATTACAATAACATTATTCTCATGTGTTTGTGTGTAGGCTCTGGAACAAAAGAACCCAGAGGGAGCTAGAATCTATGCAGAGAATTGCATCAGGAAAAAGAATGAATCTCTCAACTTCCTTAGGATGGCATCCAGGATAGATGCAGTGTCTTCAAGGATAAAGTCGGCCATGGTCATGAAACAGGTGAGACATATCTTTTATCATAGGTAATGAAGAGAAAACTAGACATGTAATACTTGTTTGGAACAAGTATAGGTGGGCTGGTCCAACTAAAGTTAGAGACGAAATAGAGCTTAAATAAGCGACATACTGCTTAAAAATGATTAAAAAAACAATATCATGTAGATTCATGACGTGAAGGAAATTCACCTTCTATAGGCATAACACGCAAATTATGAAATTTCTGAAATGAGGCCTTTAATCAAAATTTTCACTATGATTACGTCATCAAAATGAACAATGGTGGTGCCTGAGCTCGTAAAGAATTGTCTTAGCTACAACATATTGAAATTTGGAAGAAAATCAATAAATATTTATAGAGATACAATCAATTTTCTATAAATATGCTGACTTCATAACATGCCAACTCATATTTTTAGTTCGAAGGCCATTATGATGACGTCAGAATATTTTTAATGGCCAAATGAGACATAAATTCATATCTCTGACTCATACTCTATCACATTATGAAAAAAAATTGGGGGTCCAGGTGCATCCCAAAGAGCTATAATGGATTTTGTATGAGCATGTTTTTGCCCATATATGCTATGTATTACATGAGCTTGCACGCACAGACATTTATGTTAAATGGATGCTCATTCCGTTATTAATAGTTATAAAGAGATAAACATGGTATCAATTTGTTTGTAAAAATATGTGAAATATCATGAAAGAAAAAATATTGGCGATTCTATGTTGTGTAATGGTGTGCTTTTTTGCGAAATGCTTGAAATGGCCTAAAACGTATCCAAAATGAATTTGAGACGATTTGGAGCATTTTGAAATTTTGCACACGCATTAACGCGCGTTTTTGGACCTGAAATTGACCGGACGGATATTGACCTTGATCATGATAAATATGAATGAGAAATGACCTTCCGTTATGAAGATATGATTATGAGTTAATTTTCAGAAAATTTCACAAAATGGCGCCTAGATGACGTCATCAGTCAAGGTCAAGGTTGAAAACTTTACCGTGTTTTCTCCACATGCCTAAACACTTATGTGTGCCAAATTTCAAGTTATTTGATTGAGGCATTTTCAATTTATCTTGCTAACAAAAAAGTGGGTCGAAATAAGAAAAATATATAATAAAGAAAAATAATAAAGGCAATTTTAACAAAATTATAAGGTGGTCTTGTATGACATACAGCCCACCTGAAAATATTCTCATTTCTTAAAGGGGGTGTAGCATGACGAGACTTTGTGTCTTTCCTGTGGCCTGACTCGGGGCCAACAGATATAATACGACTAAGGACGACGCGACCCGGTATTCACATGCGTGGAATATACACGAAACCGAAGCGTGAGGAGAACTTCGGTCTGTTTCGCAAATGCTAGCGCCTGCTGACAATTAATCAAGTCCATTCGTTTACGTGCAGTTGTCGAAAAGAAGTCGTAGATGGCGTTATCCAGTATTTCCCATGCTACACCCCTTTAAGAGAAATATTTCATGCAGTATTTTGATGTTTAGACATGTACATCACTGTAAGATAATATTTGATATGAAATAGCATACGCATAGCGTTTTAAATGAATAAATACTTGATACATGTGAGGGAATGTATGAAACAAGCTGGATACATCATGGAATTAGATAAATGTATTAACAAGCAAGTTATGATTAAAAACAATACACATTACAAAGGGATTTATCATTACGGTAACTCTTTACTTGCTCTTGATCAAAATCCTTGACTGTCACTTTTTCTGGAGCATGTATACCTATATGCATATATGGTACATATACTTAGTATGTGTGACAATAGATGAATGAGGCAACCCACATTCAACTCTTTCCCAAACACAACACAATCTTTTTGAAAAAAAAAAAAAATACACCGCCAGTCAGTTATTTGATAACCTCCCTCAAACTGTAAGAATACAAACCAAACTACCGGCTTTTATGAAACGCATCCAAAATATCTTCCCAATAAGTTTTTAGAATTTACAGAGATTTTGATTGTGATACTTTTTGTTTGTTAAACCTGTTTGTCTTCTTCATCTTCTATTTTCCCTACTATCTCTATCATCTCTACTATCTATTTAAAACAAAAAATCATATACCGGCACATGTAATTTTTGTTTTTTGTAATGTCTATTTATTTTCTGTAGATAATTTGTAATTATTTGATGATATTTGGTGTAATATTGTCTCCTTTTATATACGAACTTGCTAAAAAAAAAGAAAAAAAAAGCAGATTTGCTGAGGAGGAAAGCAGTTTTTTTTTTATCCCCTTGAATTGAAATAAATAAAACAAACAAACAGTTTGTTCTGAATCTGATATAAGTTGACTAAAGCAAGTAATGTGTTAAATAACATGAATGTCTTATTTTTAAAAGAAATATTTGATATCAAAATCAAGGACTATATTAAGAAAAAAGAACGTACCGGTAGACTCAAAGCAAATATTTTTGTTATATTTATCTGTTTTACAGGTTTCAAAGAACATGGGGCAAGTTGTCAAAGGTCTGGATAAAGCTCTTCAGTCCATGGATCTACAGAAGGTAGGTTTTATTTACTTTTACATATATCAATTTTACTTTTACATATATTATGTACCTTTACTACGTATATATCGTTTAATTTTACATATGTATTATTTACTGTTGCATATATATTATTCACTTTACATATATATTATTTTACATCAAAGCAATATGGTTTTATAACAAAACAGGATACATATTATTTTCAGTGAATATGTTTATGTCAAAGGTAATACAAAGTTTTGGTATGGGGTCATGAACTTGGTTCAAATGAACATATTGGAAGCATATGCCATCCTACAATATTCAGTGATCGTTGTCGCGGTTGATAGTAATTAAGCTATACAACAATATTTCTTGACTATAATCGACCAATTAGCTATTCCCGTTTGGAAATTATATATCAGAACTACATATTTTGAGATTTTCATGGTCCCAGCTACCATTGAACGACCTTCTAAGGCGCTATTTGAAATTTATCAAAATTTACCAGGAGCACCAGTAAATATTTTAATTCAATTTTTCTCGAAATAAGAAGTTTTTTGGGGGTAAAGTTTCTAGTGCTTATAATTTATCCACAGAGGCATCCAAATATATCACTATCACTATCCACCCAATTTTCAAAACTTCTCAAAACTTTGTATTACCTTTTAACACCAAAACTGGATCAAGTGGAGTATAGTGTTCTAAGGCTGAAGTGTCATGCCATGCATGGATACATGGATGAAAAAGACTGTAAAAGGAGTGACTTTTGAAGAAAAAAAGTTCTGTAGAGGATTACATGTTTAACCCGTAGCAACAAGAATATGTTTTAAGTATCTGTTAAACTTTAATAAGCGAGTTCATAAATAGCCACTGGAGTCGTCACTGGGCGACGGGCCCGGCCTCCCCACCCCCTGACCACAACAAAAAAGAAAAAAAGTCATAAAAAAAAAAAAATCTCACGAATTGTGATAAAAGAGTGCTCTTACCCCTCCCGTAGCCTAGAATTATGTTTCTGTTGATGATCAAATGAAGAAAGCACCTTTTATAGATCAGGGAGAGTGTGAAAAAAAGCACACAGTAGTTTATTTCTAAAATGATATGAAAGGGCTATTTGATTTCAAAAGTCCTTCCGTTATTTTCCTTTAAGAACTAACCTCTCTTTCTCTCTTAGAGACACTTTCTCTTGAAAGTCAAATAAACACGAGAGCATCCTTGGGCTCTGCCCCGGAACCCCCGGTAGGGGCTCTACCAGACCCCTCAAGCTCTGCCATATTGTAGGGATCCATTAGAAAGCAAAATAAGCCCAATAAATAATTTGTATATTATGTATACATACATATATAGAGAGATATAGATAGTTCTCCTATGCAAACTTTCCTCTGTGAAATGCATAATAAATTCATTTTCGAGGGTTGGCAATGAAAATAGATAAGCAGTAGAAACAGACCATGAATAAAGAAATAAACAGCTTGGTCGATTTGTTTTGAAGCATTATCTTCAAAAACTCGGAAAGCTTAAACTGTATTATCCTTTTAATCACTCTGAGATGGAAGAAAAGACCTACCGGTATACGAAATGCATAAAGCAACGTCAAGACATAAAGGTCGAATCTCAACTTTATTTTTCTTATTCTTCTTTTACATTTTGAAGCGTTGCATGGGATCTTAATCCTGTTTTTCTACATACATCAATGCCCCCATTATTTTAAGCATACTTTGAATCTGGTCACGCTTCGAAAAGTTTGTGGGCTAAAATTGTGTTTCTGTTGATGATCAAATAAAGAAAGCACCCTTTATAGATCATTTATTTTAAATAATGAAGGACTTTAATAGGCCTACTAGATAAATTGGCTTGGCTTGAAGTAATAATCCATTAAACGCGCGCTTTGGTGGATACAATTTTGGAAGTTAGGAAATGTTTTTTTCAGAGTAAAAAGTGTCTGTGGATCCGAGTCCCTGGGGACTTGGATCACGATAATGTTGATAATACTTTACCAATGATCAGATTCCAAGTAAAGTTTACTATAAAGAACCAATTCCGACATTCAGAAATTGTTTTTGGTGACTGATGTGTCAGATGTGTTCCTCTCTCAGCTCTCTTTATGTTCATGTGAAAAGGAAAAAGTTCGTTCCCGATTTTGGCGCATGCGCAATGTGCAATTACGAACTTGCTTATTTAAATTTTTAGGCAAGGAATGTCACTATATGTCTATAGCTGTATGAAAGCATTAAAACAAATATTTCACTGGGATGCCTAAACTGTTGCAGAGATGTCATAGCTTTTAAAATTTAAATTCAAGATAGATGTAATACAAAATAATGCTACAGTGTTTTGTATGAGATCTTTCTCTTCGTTGCTGCCCTTTTCCAAGTTCACATTTGTTTGTAAAATATGACATCAGGTTTATCTCCTCATAGCATTAATGTATGAGCACAAGACAAAGTTCTTATTTATATTCATCACGCATCACGCTGCCAATCTACTACTCTATAGCCAGTATAGTTGCAGATTTTAAAAAAATGTTTGTTTTCTTTCCTCGACAGATTTCAGGTATCATGGAGAAATTTGAGAGCCAATTTGAAGATCTAGACGTACACACTCAGGTAAGGATCCAGGGGGCTTTCTTTCAAAACCTTTATAAGTCTAACTTTGAAATGTGTGTCATAGAATTAACAGTTATAGAATTATCACACGTTTCTATGGGAAGTTCACAAACTTATGACAGTTTCGAGAGAAAGAAAAAAAGTTTGACTTATGGTTCACTTCTTTGAAAGCTAGTGTTGAACACTATTGTTGTTGTTTTGCTCTTTGAAAGAATTTTTGAAATTGACAATATATTCTCAGATTTTGTTGTAATCTATGTTATTTAATTTTGTAAGTTGTAAAAGTATGTTAAATTATTAAAGTTAGTGGCATTTTATCAGCTCTATCAAAATCAATATCAATAATCTTTTTTTTTTCCTTTTCAAATATTAATAAATATGTATGCCCACTAACACCCCTCTCACCCCTGTATAATGATCCCAAACCCACCACTGTTATTGTTATGATTTTCTAGCCAACAATATTGATGGATATATTTTTACATTTTCAAGTTCAAGTTTTTATTGTTCCACATTTTACAAAAAATATAGACATACATATAAAATAAAAATTATAAAATACATGTAGTATAAGTGAACACGTCTCAATAATTCTCAATTCATATAATAGATAAAAGTAGAATGTGAGTAACCTATTAAAAAGGAGTGCTTTTATTTTATAGATTCCTGGAAAAATATGTATTTTAGATGAAAAAAACCATAGCAGTAGAGAAAGATATAATTTAGAGGGGAGAATTTAAAACATGATGGAATAAAGAAATTTGTATACAAAATAATGCATTAGCACCAATACCCAGAGTTGTTTGAAAGTGAAATGCCAAATTAGAGGAAGGTGTAATTAGTTATTTAACACTTTGGTTGCTTTCTTTACCTCTCCGTATGGTCACTTGTTTGCCACACATTTTGAAGTTTGCACAAAACAATAGGCAACAATTGACGGAAGGTATGAGTTTTGCAACACAATGGCTTTGCAAAATTACCAATTACTGGTCTTAATTAGCTCCAATATAACCCTTTGAAAACAAGTGTAGATTATTCTTGCACAGAAAACAGATAATCTTACAGCCTTTAGTAATATATATCCCATATACAGTCAAACCTGCTTTAGTGACCACCTGTCTACAAACACCTCATTTTTTGTTTCCCTTGAAAATAGTGCTTCATGGAAACATGTACTAAAGGAACCTGTCTACAAAGACCACTGTTTGTGTTTCCCTTGGGTGGTTGCTATGGACAGGTTTAACTGTACAATGTTTGAACAGGGAGATTATATGTGTGGCATGTAAAGAGTTAAGGAAGTGACGACTTTTCTTGCCCCTTTCTCGTTGCCCTCAGGTACTGGAGGGTTCCATGGGTGCAGCTACCACCCTCTCCACACCCCAAGACCAGGTTGACCAACTCATCAGCCAGGTGGCAGAGGAGAACGGGCTAGAGATGATCTCGGACCTGGCCGCCGCCCCCATGGCTGGGACCGGTACCCTGGCGTCATCGACCGCATCCTCGTCCCGGACGATGGTGGAGGAGGACAGACTTACACAGAGATTGCAGGCCTTAAGAAATTGAGGATGGTAATCTTGTTTTTCTGTCTTTGTGTCTGGTTTTAAAATTTAGTGTGTTTTATAAATGGCCAATCTCATGTCCTCCCATCTCTCAATCTCCCTTTTCCTTTTTCCTCCTCACATATTTTAATGTCTCTACCTCTCCCTTATCCCCTCTCTCAATTTCTGTTTCCTCCGCAAATATCCTGCTCTCTCTCTCTCTCTCTCTCTCTTTCTCTCCTCTCTCTCTCACACACACATACACTTTAAATTAAGAAACATGAAATATTTATTGAGCACCCAGTACGCCCACCCCCTTTCATCTTCCCTTTCTCTTATGAAATATCCCAGTCTATCTCTCTCTATATATCTCCCTCTCTCTTTATATTCCGGTCCTTTTTCTCCTTCATTGCCCCCTCTCGATCCCCTCACTCCCTTTCTCTCAATACTTTCTTGCTGCATTTTAATTATATTCCTGCCCTCTTTCGTTCCTTCTCTTCTGTATTGCTCTCCCCTCATATAATCTGTCTTCCTCTCACTTACTATCACCATCTCTCTTTCCCTCTCTCCATACCTTCCCTCTCTATTCCTCTCTTACCCCCCCCCCCCCCACACCCCTCTCTCTCTCTCTCCCTCTCCCTCCCTCCCTCCCTCCCTCCCTCTCTCTCTCTCTCTCCCTTCCTCCCTCTCTCTCTCTTTCTCACCCATCTAGAAAGTTTTTTGTAGGAATAAATGACGAGGAGATTAAATCATGATATTTATATACTTTTAATTCTATGTACTTTGAATAAATATGTAAATAAGAGACTTACTCAGTCATAATAATGATGTTTTAAACAATTTCTAAACACAATATTTTTTTTCATAAAAAATAGTTGAGCTGCCTGAATTTGATTGGAAATGCAAGCTAGGATAGTACATTTTGGCAGGATTTGTGTGTTTGGCTAGAAAAAACGGATCATCTCTCTTGTGATAGTTTTTCCTTCAGGGGCCTGGAGTAGACCAAGTTTGCTTCATCAAAATTGAAGTTATAATTAGAGAATTTTAGGATGTCTGTGTATATGCTTGAAATATGTAACATATTCAATTTACCTTGCATTTTACCCATGACCCATGAACACCTCAAATAGTTTAAAAATGAGAGCATTATAGGATAAAGGCTTTAACAGCATTCTTTATGAGGGTTTTTTTCTTTAGAATTGGTCAAAAAGACAGATCATGATAATTGCTTTTTAACAGGAAAACTGAATTGAAATTATAAACATTTATATGTCCATGTATTTATATAGTTTTATACCATGATATGATATTGGTATGATTTGACTAGTTAGAGGACCTAGATTGTAGACAGTGATCGTTGCGAAGTACTCTATCCCTGTAATTTGATTAACTCTTTTTAGGATAATAATAATGTGATGCTGTATCGTAAAATTTAAGCTCATTGGATTGTTGCTTCTCCAACTGATGTTAAACTTGTGGTAAATGTCATTTTAAAGGTAAAGACCAGAACTGGTCATGCGATTGCATTGTGAAAAAAACGTTGTGGAATCGATCAGAATAGGTTGATCATCTAGCATATAAGTATTGGTGTGTACTGCAAGGTTCTGGAATCATCAAAATGATAAGAAATTTGGCCCAGTCTTGGTAAAGTTACAAGTTACACAGAAAGATGTATATGGAACTACCCTATATCTATCCAGTCCAGATAGATATAATAATTTACCAAATATATCAATTAGTAGGCGGTTTCCCGGTAAAAATTTGTATCATCACGTATTAGTCAAAACATATTCTTTCACATGATTGGTAATAAGAGCTTCCATTTCATTTTTTGAAATGGAGGCATTTCCAAAACTGGTCTTTACCTTTAATAGAGCAGTGAGATTGAAAATGAACTTTAACTCTACTATATCCTTTTTTCCCAGTGTAGTTGTAAGATATAACAAGTATGTGGTCACTTTTGTGTGTAAATAGATTTTAAAGATGATAACCCATGAATGAGAATTAATCTGTGAATCAAGTAACGGTTATATTGTATACTACCTGGGGGGTGTTTCACAAAGATCCTAAGTTGAACTTATCTCTAAGTTGGACTTAAAAAATATGGAAAGCCGTTAGCGTCTTTGAAAATGTTTTGTAAAAGTTATTGTAAAAGGCATAAAATGTTAATTAAAATCATTCATATTTTCTATCATCAAGGAGATTTCATGTTCTGGATGTAGAATTTATAAAAAAGTCTAAAATACTTGAATTTCTGCTTTTGAATATATTTCATATTAAGGCTCTAATGGCTGTCCATAATTTTTAAGTCCAACTTAGAGATAAGTTCAACTTAGGATCTTTGTGAAACACCCCCCTGATCTGTATATTGTTAGTATATTTTTTTTCACATTGTAAGTGGATGCTATCTTCAGTGTCAATGCCTTTCTGGAGGAACACAAATTCTGCTTAAATGTGTGTAAGAAATAATGTATATTGCATTTGATATGTATCACCCCTCAGATGTGATATTTGAAAGTTTTGGTAGAATTTTATTTCGAAAAAAACTTTTGGTAGAATTTCATTTTGAAAGAAACTTTTGAGAAACTACTGAAATGTAGAATTGGGATGCAACTGGAAATAATAATGTATTTGACAGTTTTGGAACCAATAAAACCACAAAGAGTAATAAAAGCCAAGTATCACAATAGATGATGACTTCTTGCTATGTAATAATTCAAAAATAATGAGATCATTTCTAGAGAAATCTTTCTGATGATGCCATACTACATTTATGTTCTACATGATGTTACAAATAAATTGGTTTAAATATTAATTTAGTTTGTTCAGCTTGTGCATATAGATCACTACTGATATATAATCTTAAATTTTAACCCCCATTTTAAATTTGGCAATACATTTTTATCTTAAAATCATGATTGTATATTGTTGTGTAATCTCATTGTATTTGTACTTACTTCCCGCCATTTGACATACATGTATATTCCTTATGGCCTAGTTTTTTCTCAATTTGCCATCATTTTCATCATTTCTTTTCTCTACCTTTCATACAATTTGAGCAAATGCCTCATCATAATCTATTTGTTTCTCACAAGTTTTTTTTTGCTTTTCCTGCAATCTTCATCTTCAAGATTTAATTAGAATTATGATTGCCTTGGTCTATCTCGTCAAAACTTGTTTTGGTAGGTGACTTTGTGTAGTAACTAAATGAACAAAATGTAAGGATTTCCAGCTTTTAAAGGTAAAGACCAGTATTGGCAACGCCCCAATTTCAAAAAATGAAATGGAAGCTCTCATTACCAATCATGTGAAAGAATATGTTTTGACTAATACATGATGATAACAAATTTGCCAGGAAACCGCCTACTAATTCATATATTTGGTAAATTTATTTCTCTCATGGTCTGGTGAGAGAGATAGGGTAGTCCCATATACATCTTTCTGTGTATAGTGCTTGTAACTTTACGAAGAATGGGCCAAATTTCTTATCATTTTGATGATTCCAGAACCTTGCAGATGCTAGATGCTAGATGATCAACCTTTTCTGATCGATTCCACAACGTTTCTTTCACAATGCAATCGCATGACCATTACTGGTCTTTACCTTTAAGGTGCATCTTGCATGGGTTATATGTTAATCCAGACATAAAATCAAATTAAAAATTGAATGGTATGAATTGATTAGCATGAAGATGGGGGTACAATATATTGTAAAGCTTTTACAAAAAGTGCTTTTTTTGGATGGGAATGAGAGAAAAAGGTGATTTCCATTTCTTTGTTTGTTTTTTTTTTTTGTTGTTGATAGTGATGGTTGGCATGTCCTTTCCAAGTCCAATTAGCCAGTTTGCCTTCATCCTACTCAAAGTTGGTTTTTCTTAAAGTGAAATGGCGCCCCTTATGGAGAATTTAAAATCATGGAGGTACACTTCAATTTTGGTATTTTATGTAAAGAGGAGAATTCGGCACCATAGTTTTAGGGTCTTTTTTTCTTCAGAATAACTTGTTCAAACTTGCTAGTTGCAATAGGTCACTTATTTGATTTGATTTAAGTGTAGAGAAAACATAGTCAGAGAGAGAGCAGGAGCTCTGATTTTTTTCTTTGTAGATATTGAATATAATACTATAAATGTTTATACATTGTACTTCTATGTTATCCATAATTGTATGATACTTTTTTTAGAATTCGAAGTCAATGTACAAGATTCTATTATGCTCAATAAAAAGAAATCAATGCTTCGGATTCATTGCCTTCAAAATTCCTTTATTAACTTGCACTGTGAAATACTGATGGTATTTTTGCTTTGGTATTTTCTTTCATTTGTAATATAGAATAATATATACAGCTTGCAAATGTTTTCTTCTCTCTTTAATTTTGATCAATTCAAATTAAATTGAACTTTGGAAGCATTGAATGGGGAAGTGAACTTTGACGCCGGGCACAACTTTCATAATTAGTCTTTCTATTCTTGGGCAGTTGAACTTTGTCCTTCTCCAGTCTGCTTAGTTATGCCTGATTTGTTGGGCTTTCCAGCCGTTGGTGTGGTTCTGATATACCAGGCATTGTGTTGAATCTCTTCCATGTTGATGCGCCGTTTTGCAGGGGACAAGATCCTGCACATGAGGTCCTTGCAGTCGCTGTGGACGACCTTGCTGGTGGGGAATCCTGGAGGTTTTTGCACTTGATTCAGGAGAACCTTGTGGTTGGTGTCGTCGTATGGGAGCCGTCCGTAGAGCATGGTGTACAGGATCACCCCCATGCTCCAGATATCCCCTAACATCGGACAATAAGGAATACCTCTTAGGATCTCCGGAGGTGCGTATGCGTAGCTTCCGCAGTAGGTCTCGCTTAGAATGGTCCGCCCCGGTTCCGCTGGCTTCATCTTGCTCCGGGCAAAACCAAAATCGGTGATTTTCAACATGTTGTGTTTGTTGAGCAGCAGGTTCTCGCACTTCAGGTCTCTATGGACCACGCCCAAATTGTGGCAATAGTCCATCCCATCCACTAATTGGTGAAACCAGAGGCCAGTCTGCTCCTCAGGACCTGCACCATTGGCCTTGATGTAGTCTAACAAGTCGCCGTTATCAGCGAGCTCCATGATCAGATAGACGCGACTGGTGGTCTCGATCGACTGTAGGAAGCAAATCAAGTTTGGATGTTTCAAGATCTTGACGACCTGTATCTCTCGCGGTAAGAACTTGATGAGATAGTCTTCGGGTGCCTTCTTTTTGGACACCACCTTGATGGCCACTTTGCACTTGTGTTTAGTTGAGTATGCACTCTTCACAGCGGCATAGGATCCATGACCGACGGTCTCCTGTACGTTAAAGCCATGGGATTCTAACACAGAATGTCCTTTGTCTTTTCCATTCCCCGAGGGCTTTTCACTTTCCATAGCAGGGAAAAACTTGCACTTTTCAGAGTAGTATAATCTTCAAAACCGTAATCTTTAGTCTTTCCATCTTATCATATTTTTACCTGATGTTACATGACTTAGAAGATTGTATTAATAAAGTTACAGGACAACCGTGTTATTGCGCTTTTCATTTGAGATAGAAATAATACACCTGTCGAACGTATATATCAGCGTTTCTATGCAGGCATAACCCACACTTTGGGTGCGCGCGCAAAATCTGTTGTTGACGCGCTTTACGTCAGAGCCCTAGACAATGGTTGCGCGCACTCTGATGTACTCTTAACTTTGCAATTATTTATAGACGTTCGGTGCCGGAAAAAAAGGGGCTGTATTTTAGAAATAAATACTAATACCTTTAACACAAAAATCATAATTGAATGACACCCTCCACTGAAATTACTACGAGATTTCTTTGCTCATTCACTTTGCTCGCTCACAAATTTTAACAACTTGACAGATGATATCCATTCGGACAAGAAACGTTATCAACCTGGTGATATAATGTGCCCGTAGCCCCGTACGACATTGCAGATTCCTGGTGCGTTATCCGTTTCCCGTTTTAGGAACGAACGTTTTAAAACTACAAATTGTAATTACCGTTTTTATTTAAAACAGATACGGTACTTAATTGGACACATATTACCCAGGATAATTTTCTTTTTTCCACCCCCTTTTTTCCTACCCAACCTTTTTTTTAAAGCAACGGCACCTTTTTGAGAATTAAAACGTTTCATCACAGAAGTTTTGTTTTCCATCATTCTTTCATATACACATAGGCATACGGGCATATTTTCACGCTGGGGCCAACGCCTCTTGCCCTCATATTTATTACTCATAATTACACTTTTATTAGGGCAAAAATGATATTTTGTCATAATATGTATGATGATATATAAAATTATACATGCATATCCGGGTACCTTGATAACCGAATATGAGGATATTCGATAATCTTATTGCTAGGATTCATTCTGGGGTTTTTAACATAGCGACCGAAAAAAGACACTTTACCGCTGTACAAATTTCATTTCGATATAAAAAAAAAACACTAGATAAGATTATATTTGGACATCTTTACTGACATTAAATGACGGTATTCGGGCAGCAAGGTGCCCGAATACGGGTGTCATAAGCGGGTATTCAAGTATAACTGCCCGAGACCGCCAAGTTTCTAATTTTGAGAGAGGAGGGGAAGTGAGCAAGAACAAAAATAGTTATTATTTTTTAAATGTCATTTCCTCATCTTGCGGTTTCTGATACTTTATTTTCACAAAGCGGCGTGATTTCAGGATAATTATACTTTTAATATAATATATATATATATATATAACAGAATTTCTCTCAAGGACCCCCTAGCAATGCATTACTCTAGAGGTATCAAGGGATGATGGTAGCGCTATATAATCTGGATAATCTAACATTTACTTACATTTCTATTTGATTGGCAGATATTAATTATCCAGGATCTATACTTTAATCCTTAATGCAGGCTTTTGAAGAGGATCTTGAGCAAATCATAATAACATTCCGAGGGCGAGAAAGAGAGGGGTGAGAGGGAGAGAGAGGGGGAGAGAGAGAGAGAGAGGGGGAGAGAGAGAAAGAGAGGGGGAGAGAAATGAAAGCGCACGGGGGTAGGAAGGGAGGTCGAAGGAGGTAGAAGGTGAGGCAGAGATGGAAAATAAAAGAAAGAGTGGGAACTATGGATGAAAAGTCTACTCAGGGGATATAGAACTGTGATGGGTCTCGAACCCTTCTCACGTCGAGTGTCCGAACCACATGACCCAAGCGCAAACAGGTGCAATGTAAATCTTGTACAGAGTTGAACCGAACTTGAGTTTAAGTAAAACCGGACTTCAGAAAGTGAAATCTAAAACAACGGTTTAAACTGCCGATTAAACTGGAGATAGACTTGACTGAGGCTGCTCTTAAAATTCGGTTTGATTTAAATCAGATTTCAGAATGCGGGTCCTACACGTCACGGACCATTTACCGATTTTCGTAGCATTTAAAAGATAACGGATAAACACTTAGGATGTTTTTAAATCTCTCTCGGGTAGCAATTTATTTTTAAAAAACCTGCTACATAATCAAGCAATAGAAAATAAATAATTTGCGAACCTAGCTCAGCAGCTTTATGAATCCAGGCTCTATTTTTATTTAAAATTAGTTACCATCCGGTAAAGAGAATGACCTTATGCAATCAGCTCCTTTGATTAAAAAAAATGTTTACCAAGTCAACACAAGAACATTTCTGCTGATTACTTCAGACGAAGCACCCTTAGTCCATGGACTCTTTAACACAGATTGTTAATTAAGGGCCTATCTCACTGAGCGGCGAATGCTTGCGAACTCGTTGCGAATTTGGATTCGCCAACTTTTCTGACGAATGTTGGCGAAAATCAGCGACATTAAGTGACGTTTAGCGACAATTAGCAACATTTGAGCGAATGTCTCCGAAAGTGTTTGCGAAAGGCAGTTGGCGACTATTAGCGACTGTAAACAAATGTTAGCGACAACTTTTGCGAAGATTAGCAACTATTTGCCAATCCTTTGCCACTATTTGTAAACGTTTGAGACCTTTTGCTAACTACTGGTACTCAATGGGTCGATTTTATAAAGGAACCATATGGTAACGTGGTCGCTAGCTTTGGCGAAACACAGAGAACTGACGAAAACAAAGAGCAAAACCGTTTAACAACCGTTTGCAAAGGCTTACGACTGTTTTGCAAACGCTAACGACTGTTTTGCAAACGCCTGCAACTGTTTGCGGACAAATAAATTCGCAAAGAAATTTTGAACATGTTCAAAATTTCTTTGCGACAAGAAAAACTGTTTACAACAAAGAAAACTGTTTGCGATCTTTCTTGCAACCTTTTACACCATTTTACAAACTCTGGCGAAACCCCAAATTCGCTACGTTCGCAAGCATTCGCCACTCAGTGAGATAGGCCCTTTAAGGAGACAGCGGCGCGGCGTGGGTAAGGTAAGGAGTATATCGTGTCATGCCATGAGGTGGTGTCACGTGACAGGTGGGGGGGGGGGCACCGATCGTATTATCCCACTAGGCGAACGAGATGTGTGATAACAGGGTCGATCGGAAAAAGGAGAAGGTGTGGGATTGGGAGGGAGTCATATCATACCCCCCCTTCTTCTTCCCTCCTTCCACCCCCTCTCTTTGAATACAAGTTATGCAACGGTCTTACCAAGAAAAAAAATCAACAACGCTATTTAATGAGCAAGTCTAGACATCCCCCTTATGCGCTGTTTGAAGTAATTAAGGTTTCTTTCATCCATCTACTCAAGGAGGTCTAAATAATTTAGATTCAGGAAATATTGTTTGTAGAAAAGCATTATACTAAGAGAACATTCGTGCTTATTTTGCCAAGAGATGTTTGAAGCATCTGATTTGTTCCTCTATCTTCATAATTCCCTTTTCACATTTTCCTTTCTTATGATAACAATAAGATGAAAACGGGAAGAACAAAAATCAATTTCGAATAAATGGATTAAATTGCGTACGGGGTTGAGTAATGAGGTTCGATAACGAGATTATGAAGAAAATCTTCTACATTTAATATTTATTAGCAGAGGCTGTTTTCTAATATCATTATTTTATTGGGTTGGTGCAAAAATATGACTGTGTCTATGCTCCGACAAAACAAACAAAATCAAAATCAAAAGCAGAAACAAAAACAAAGCAAAACATGATACTATTTCGCTGACTTCCAGTGAGAGTAATCATGAATTAACATATAACAGTTGTCATAACAAATCAAATTGATGAAATTATTTTCTAAAACATTTTCTAAAACAAGCATGCTGTGGTATACAAAATGGATGCTCGTCCTGCATATCAAAGAAGAAAGAACACAGATTGTATTTTAAAATGCCAGGAGCTTATTAAGACGAGCCACTTTTACCACTTTATTTCAGCATAATCGTAACTTGTGTAACTCGTCCAGTTTCAGCGATATGCCATCTAGTATTGCTGTCAGGGATCATCAATAAATCTATATCACTTCCTAGAAGAGCATGTAGCAAGCAAACACGTAGTAAGGGACACAGAAGATTATGCTCTTTACAATTCTAAAGGGCATGGGATTTATTGCATTATTCATGAGGGTGTGGCAGAAAGAAAGCCTATGTTCTTTACTAAGTGTTCACCAGGGGTGGCAAGTTGAAAACAAAAGTCCCCATTATTATACGACCGTCAAAAACTTTCTCAAAAAAAAGGACAAGATAAAAAAATAAAAAAGGCTTTTATTCGCCTTTCAAGAATATCCAAGTAAAAGTAGGAAAATTCATGTTGGATGGTCGAAATCGATACGCTGTTTCATAACACTCAAAGTGCAGGGGGGGGGGGTCACCAAACTTATTTTTTAATTTTGTTTGTTAGCAGCCAGCTAAGAGCTGGAAACACACTGAGGCAAAATTGAGACAATAAAGCAAAAAAGAAAACATATCAGTGGCGAACGTGTGGCCCCCGGGGCACCTGCTCCCCCACCCCCACACAATCCAACTGACGCATCTTAGTAAACACGCACTTACAAAATACCTCATAACAGTGTGCCCCCGGATAGCAACTTCAGATGGTAAAACCACATGAATAATTCGATCACCCTTGATCCTCAGAAATTTTTCGGACCTGTGCCCCCTCCCTCGTGCAAGAGAAACGTGGATACGCCATTGCTCTTTATATATTACACAGCCTGTTGATAAGAATAACAAGGGCGTGTGCAAACGTATCATTGGCTATCTTTAAGCACCGCTTCTTATCTAGAGCCGCTGTATCATTAACGCAGCGTAATTTTGTATGGTATCGTGACCATACGACTATAGGAGAGGAAGGTTCATGAAAAATAAGTTCGAGATGCCAGACGTCTATAGCCACGTGTTTATCAATGTGGGCTTTCTAATCTAATTCCATCTTTTACATCGGGCTCAGAGGCGCTCAGATGAATTGCCAACTAGATTTCTCTCCGATAAATTTAACTAAAAATTGTGATGAAAAGTAACTCGACTTTCAACCAATCAAAAGCAAGCATCTACGACTTGAGTTTCATTTTCATAATTTGCGTCCCAGATTTATGTAAGAGATCGGGAGTGACATATTTAATCGCAGATTTATGTAAGAGGTCCGTGTTGACATTAGTCACTTGGTACCTGGTAAGATTTATTCTTGAAATGTATATTGCGTTGAATAACGGCTACCAGACAGAGCTTCAAATCGCCCGTTATACAAGACACCGTCATAAGCAGCTCGTGAAAACATCCTTGCAATCATTGGAGTATTATTCCGCCAAATGAGGGGTTACCAGAAGGATTGGGGGTGGGGGGGGGGGCACATCGGTTTTACTCCCAAGATGAAAAGCGAATTTACAAGGCTACTGATTAGGGGCAGTGTGCAGGCGGTGACCCATGCGTCTTCTTTTCTCGTCCTTTCCTTTTCTCCATGTCTCTTTCTCTTTTTCTCGTCCTTCTGTTTATTTTATTTTCATCACTCGATAGGGACTCACGTGCCCCCCCCCCCCCCCTGTGCACACTATTTCTACGCCACGGATCCTCAATGTAACAATTTCGCATTTCGGAGGAAATGGACAATTTGGTTGTGTACGACAAAAATGAGGCAATTGAAGATGGAATATATGTATTTTACCCACCATTTCTTATACATGTTTGTTGTTGTTCCTTTTATTGATAAGCACTGAAGTTATCAAGGCTCGTGCGATAAAAGTAAAAAGACAAATAATTCTTGTTTGATGATGTTTAATTATCTATCTTTCATAAAAGTGATGGATTTTTGTTTACATACCGGTATTTGTAACTGTAATTGTGCGTCGATTAAGATTTTTGTGTTGACCCCCCCCCCTTCTCTCCACCCCTCACTTCCCCGTCCCTCACCCTCTTTCTTTCTCTCTCTCTCTCTCTCTCTCTCTCTCTCTCTCTATCTCCTCCCTCTACCCCCTCTCTCTCTCTCATTTCTCCCCCCTCTCTCTCTCTCTCTCCCTCTCTTTCCTCGACATTTTTTAGGAGGGGGAGGGTGCTGTGCAATGGCGTATCTAGTAATTGGGAAACGTATCAAAATGGAGGCATGACTGCGTGTTTTTATCCTGCATTAAACTGAGAATAAATCTATACATTAAATGTATTCTTCTGAAACACTTACGGACACAAATAAACCGAATGATCCATTAAAAGAATTTGCTATGCTAACACGCATTTTGCATTTAGCTAAATTTTTTGATACTACATGTGTTTTTTCTAAGTCACAAAGCTTACGAAAGGAAATGCTTTATTCAATTACTACATTTCGTATAAATCACATTTAAGCTATTTTGGAAATATTTTCAGATTTCGATTGAGTGATTCTGGTTTATTGATGAATTGGACAGATAATCAAAATAACGACATATTCATGGGATGAATTATTGAATCAGCCTTAAGCGCCGTTGGCTATTAAATATAATCGTGTTTTCTCATAAAGATGACGTGTTGTTTTCAATTTAACCTGCAAATAGAATGGAATCATGTATGAGAGTCACATGGATGGACACTTGTTTTTGAAAGTACGTGGGCTGAAAGGTTCCGTCATACGAGATGGGAAATTTGTTTTTGAGATCGCATGCTTATAACTGAGCGCGTGAGGTTATCCTCAGTGTAAATTTATAACAACGGTTGCAAATTAGCACCCCCCCCCCCCGTCCCCCCCCCCCCCCCCAAAAAAAAAAAATCATAGTCAATCTTGCTTATGATTGATTTAAATATGTTCTGGGACGATCATAAAGTGCTATCAAAGAGCCATACTAATATCAATGAGCCACTTCGAGGATTTCATTACTCTTGGACGAAATAAATGGAAAATATGTCATATGGAACATCTCGACCTCTCGTCACATTTCAATTATTTTATAGACATTATTTGGTATGAATAATAAATTGAGTTTTTGTTGCTATTACTATTAAAAATCAATCTCTCTCTCTCTCTCTCTCTCTCTCTCTCTCTCTCTCTCTCTCCTCTCTCTCTCTCTCTCTCTCTCTCTCTCTCTCCTCTCTCTCTCTCTATCTCTCTCTCTCCCACACACACCATATAACATATTAAATGGGGTGGGAATGTAGGACTAAGTTCAGTACATGTCATTGATATATGAGCCCCTATTCTCGTTCAGATCGACCTAAATGACAAAGAGCTATATCATATATCGTGAACATGATACTTCTTATGATCAATAAATGGTTGAATTTCACACAAGCTTCATTGCAACCAGTGAGTGGAGATGATGCACATATTGTGTGTGGGCCAGTGAATGAATCTGGGGACCGGGGTAATGAAAGTTATAAAGCGCTAAAGCGTAACGCAAATAAAGAATCAATATCGCCATATATCACTGGACCTTTATAAAATGTTAATTCTTAATAAATGTCGTTGATTCATTAGATCATTACTGATGAAATAAACGAAATACTTAAATAGGGGGGGGGGGGGGCGGGGGTATTCCCTTGTCATAATTATCACTACTCTTTTAAGTAAGTGTTAGGCGCCATATAAGCAACTGTAATTATTATTTATTATTAAGTTATCGGACGAGTAAAACACTAATTTAAAAAAACGATGAACAAAGTTTGAAAATTGCAACATTATACAGATGTGTATTTTTAATTGATATATTCATATTGCGAAACAATAACATACACACATTTAAAGATTCATAATTGTATATAGATATTATATTTAGTAGGCATTTAGGTGTTTTTATTATCATCATTATAATCCCTTTTTTTCCTTCTCACTAGTCTCGATTTTCATTAGAGAGAAAGTGAAAGAGAGAGAGAGAGAGAGAGAGGGGAGGGGCGAAAAAGGAGAGAGAAATTAAGAGAGGGGTGAGAGATTGAGAGAGGTAAGAGAATGTGTGTAAGAAAGATTAAGAATTGTGAGTGAGGAGATAGATAACACAAGAGGGTGAGGAAGTGAAATAGATAGATAGAGAGAGAGAGAGAATGAAAGAGAAAGGAATCAAGAGAAACATGTGATGGAAGGAGAGAAGAGGAAATGAGAGAGTGGAATGAAGATATAGAGAGAATTAGAGAGAAAACTGTTAGGAGAAAATGTAAGAGAGAGAACGAGAGAGAGTGAGATAGATATATAGAGAGAGAGAGAGAGGAGGGGCGGGGAGACAGATAGCGGGAATTGTTCATAGAACGTACTAATTCGACACGAGGTGAACATCGTTACGGTTGTTATGCCAACAAACCAACCCATAATTACTTGAGATGAATATTGCAAAGAAAACATGGGGCACATGATCAACAACATCACATATTTCCACGGACGATTATGCCGTGTTAGCTTTTTTGATTATTGTGATTACATAGGCTACATTTCATGGAAGGTACACAATCATAATGTATGTCGTCGTGTCACACTCATCGACACACTACTGTAAACATTGAGGTTATACAGGTTATATGAATACAAATTGTGCTCTCGTTTGCAAAATGAAATTTTACCCTGTAAATTATTGTGATTTCGCATGCAATATTTCTGTATGCAAGGGTCTGCATGTAGGTTGTATAAAGTTGCATCCGAAAAGCTTGCTGAAATAAATAAAATGTCGTTAAGTTTGTTACACCTGGAAATTAACTAGGTTGAGATTTTACCGGTATAAATTTACAAGCAGCAGGATAGTTACGAAAAAAATTACAGAATGGCACATTTCATCCTCATAAAGATTAAAAAGAACATTTTGTTTTCAGATTATGAGAACCATCATATTGATATGAGTTGTCAAAGGCTCAAATAATGTAATAATGTAAACTCGCGGCAAAATATCTCCTTTCTGAAAGCCTTCTACAATGTTTGTCCAGGTATTCAAAATAGATAATATTTGCAAAATTCCACCCCTTTCCACTTGAAAGATTTAATTAATATAAATGTTTTAAATTATGTTTCAGGTAATAACAAACACCGAATTACAATAAAGAGAGCCTCTGTGGGATGAATACATATTTCACAAAGGAATCATTGACATTTGTGGGGGTATATCACAAACCTTCTTAGTGATATTTTATTTTGCATTGTAATATTGTATTGTGTTTATTTCAAACGAAACGAAAACGACCTTCCATTTGAAAGAGTGTTTGACAGAAACAGAACAAGCAGATCTCAAATTATCATCAAAGCAACCCTATAAATACTCTCTAAAAAGACCATTACGAATAATGTAATACCGAGTTATACCAATATTAAGGAACCGCAGAGAAAAAAACGAAAACGACTAGGGAAGCTTAGAATAACCAGTGGCATATCCATAAACTGACACCGGGGGGGGGGGGGGGGGATTGTTCCCGACGGGGAAGCGGCAGTACAGGCTACCTGCGTATAACACGATCGCAGAGACTTTCGAAAAATCAACTCAAGGGCATTTTCAATACTCTGATATTATATATCCCATAGAAATCATGTTCGGATTACGTAGCCTACGTCATTTTTATGTTCGAAGATGTTAAAGGAAGATGGACAAGGCTATTGAAAGTATTTTTATTTGATTTTTTTTCTCGAATGACTTTGCGATCGTAATGTATAAAACCGTTTTGCAAATTATTCCGATCATTTTCCTAGATTTGGTGGATGGGGGCAATCGTCGGCTTCTATCCATCCTGAGGGATACGCCATTAATATAATTACTATTTGCATAAATTAGAGGTCGACATCAAATTGTATATTATACAAGTTTCTGGGAGAAACAAAAAGAGAAAATATGTCCCACACCCTTAAAGTACCACTTTATCAAACTTGTGAGTTCCCGGGAGCTTCACAGAGACACAGAAGCGCGATCACCCAATACTGTAATTTGCTCAAACTGAATACAAAAAGACACAAGAGCGTAACAAAACATAACAAGATTTATCATAGATATAACTCGACATAGATATATTCACAATCTTGGTAAAAAAAGAGTAAATAAATGAATAAGTAGCTCAAATAGATCACAGTATAGCCTATATAACACTACTGTTGAATAGAGGCATGGATATTAAGACCAGATTTTGTGTGCCTCTAATATAACAATGGTGGCCCATTAGTCCATTCAGTCTTTGAATTTATTTGTGACTTGGTCTTTTATTTTTCACATTATTAGTATTTTTATGATCAACTGTAGTAAAATAGCACCAGTGGTTGGACTGTCGACACGTTAATGAACACTGTGCTCATCTTTCCAGCGAATGTCCTTGAGTACTGTTCCGGTCTCCAGCCCGGAGATGACCGTGACACCGTTACACATGATCTTAGGTACCACCAAGATCTCTCGTTTCCGGTCCGCTCTACCAGTGATGAGAATAAGAAGAAGACACATGGAGCATTCCAGAGATCTCTGGAGGGTCTCGAAGGCTAGCCATCGCCAGGGTTCAGGGCTTACCTCCGACTCTGACATGGCGCTAAACGTGCTGACCGCTGCGTAGAATTTGACCAGGATGCAGAGCCCGCCAATAATCGCACAGATGACGAGGAGACGCGCGAAGCTGCGGAGAAGACCGCGGTCGACGTTGAGCGGGGTGCGCGAGAGATCACGCGTGATCTTGCACGCGATGGTGGCGTAGCCGATCATCACGATACTGCCCCAGGCGATGAAGATCACCTGACATAGCACCAAGAGAAAGATGCTGCGCTGGCTGAACATGACGGCCCAGTCAGCGGTCACCACCAATGCGGTGTAACCAATCAGGCAACATCCCATTCCGATACCATGCTTGTAGCTCGACGCCAGTGACTTCCCGCGATGACACGCGTTGGTTGTCGCTAGAAGTACGGCCAGGAGCACCGTAAACGCCCCGATCAGACAAGGATGAGCTAGCGACCACAATATTTTCGCTGCAATGGACGGGAAAATCTTCCGCGAGTTATAAGCATCGGTGTACAAAACCAACGACCTGAGAAGACTGAATATGGAGATTGCGATGTATAAACTTAGCTTGAGTTGGTACCCATTGGACATTCTTGCGACTTTGAAGGAGTAGAGCTTCAATAATCGGTAAGTCGAAAGTATGGTGAAGAGCAGGAAGACGGAAGCAAACCCGTAAACGTGAACGTTCCAGGTGGACTTCCACGCAATGCGGGCTTCTTCCCAGTCGGGCACGGGTTCGCCCCGGGGTAGCGGATCAAACGGAGATGGTTCCGCGGTAGATACGCGATCCATTCCAGCAGCGGGTCGAACGTTGTCCGATTTAATTATGAATTTCTCCAGAGGATTTCACCATCTGATGATGACAAGCTTTTGAAGATGATTATTTCGTCGGTGTCAAGGCAAGAAAAAGGCAAGAAAATGCAAATGTGATTGTTCAGCGTCCTTCCAAAATATGAAATTCCTATTTCTGTACGCAGATTGTGTTTATTGGATGCGATGTAATTGAAAATTCGAGTGTCCTTTGTTGACTAACAATCACCTTTGTTGACTAACAATCACCTTTAAGCGATGTCCTCTGCATACCAACTGTATCTTTATCCATTTTCAAATATTCATACATAAATTTTAAATGCTAACTTATGAAAGTATTCACGATGAAAACATCACCAACACAATTTACCGGTAAGGACGAGTATCATTAAGGTGTGACTGTAATCGTAAGACTAGCATCCAAAAAAGAATGTACATCTTTAAAATCTTATTCTGGATACAATGCAGCGTTAGTTCTTGAAGTAAATCCCCTCTCTGCACTATTCACGAGTTGAATTACCGAAATGCAAAGCATGCCATGTTCCAAGATGTAATGTCAACACTGTCAAACTTGGGCTTGAGAATAGGAATAGGCAGGTAGGAGAGCCATTAGACACGACCAACAAACCCCGTCTGGTCGTATAACCAGCAAATGCATGCATAAACGTGTCGACAAATGAGTTGACATTTGCTGACGATCGTAATTTGAAAGTTAAAGCAATTTGGCGAAAGTGGTCGGGCAACACCGCGGCCAGCCAACCGCATCCCTCGGTTAATTCGATGATGATTAATTTCACGAGTATTTATGATTTATCGCTCTCGGTTAATATCTTTGTGTACATGCTAATTGCAGCACCACTGTCCGTATTTGACTTTTAAAGTGTCGATAACCGATGATAGTCGTTCGCGTTTCATTCAGGTGTTTTTGTTATCAAAGTTCCATCTTCTTCTAAAATGCCCATTCGTTCGACAATCATTATTAATACTCCATGGTATTTCATCAGGTTTGTTTCTCTCACCGTCAGTTTTTCGTCCAGTTCCTAAAGCTGAACCACTGTAAATAGATTAGCTTTGTAGGGCTTTCGCACTCCGACTGTACTCCTCAAAACATGCGTCAATGCGACTATCCTTTCGAGCAGTTCGGTTTCCTACACAACCTTATTTTGACATTATAAGGACGTTCACACTAGTTGATGCGTTGATCGGGCATGACGGTAAATTCGAGCTACATGCATCATCAGTGAAATCTAAGACGAATAGAGCTGATTTATGTCCACAATAAAAAAGAATTTTCTTCAGTTTCTTCCTCTAAGCTATGATCATACAACAAAAAATCACTTATTATAAGCGAGATGGGAACACACTCGGCCAAAGAAAACATCACTCCATCGGGTACGTGACCGGTATCGATGACGCGCTCTGAGGTTTAAATTGTTTTTAGGATTCCCAATCGTCTGCTCCGGCACGTGAATTTACACGCCGTTGTGCTAGTAGGATTCGCACTATTTTGGTTTTGTATCGTGCTGTATTTTGTCTGGGTTGTACAAACCAACCGAGTTCCAGATCTACCATAGGCGTATAGGAATAGATAATGAAGCAGATAACGCAAAATGAGTTTATGGTTTGGGTTTTACAGACCGCCCTAGTTTCATATCTTCTATAGATGTATATGAATATAGAAAGAAGAAGATTTCAATAATTTATTTTATGGTTTGGGATGTCGAGACCGACCGAGGGTCATATCTACCGTAAATTTAATTTACGAAATGTACAGAAATATTCTCAATGTATTTGTAAAACCAATCGCTTTAATAATAGCTCTATTCCATATTTTGTTCGTATTTTAAACGATTATTATTCAAAAAAGTAGGCTTCATGTATTTTTGTTATAAGTCTATGTTTAATGATGTTGCCCATTATGTGTATAAATGTATCTAGTATATTTATCATGTTATATGTGATTAATTTTATTTTATGTTAACATGTATAATGCTCAGTTTATTTTAAATATCATGATGTTTTTACCTTGTATAAATTACCTGCAATTCAGCTTCGGCTGCCAGACATCATACGAATAAACCCTTATTGAATTGAATTGAATTGAAATGTGCTAAATGAATATAGAAGATTCTGATTGGAAGGGGTAGGGGAAAGCTGTCCCCATAGTTAAGGAACCAACCTCACGGTGGTTTTGACAGTTGTGAAATTCGTGCATTATTTCATGGTTTGGGTAGTGGAGATCAACCGAGTTTCACATCTAACAAAGATGTATTGGAATATATAAATATATATATTTATGCTAAATATTGAATAAGATAAAAAAAAAAAACATGTGTAAAAGTCACATATTACACATATTAAACTTTAAGACAAATGCGTATTCCATATTGTGTAGAAGTAAAATGAAGTATTGAATAATAGTAAATAGTTAAGAACATATAAGTAATAAATAGGTCGAAACATATACGTGTGTACAAAGTCATATTACACACATTAGACTTTAAAACAAAAAGGGATTTCATATTGTGTAGGGGTAATATGAAGTATAAAAGAATGATATTGAGTTCTTGTATTAAATAAATGAAAAACCTTACAGAATCGAAGAAAACATACACATGATACTATACACTATTAAATGTTAGAGATTAGAAATACAGTTTTACCATCAAATAACTTTTTCAGAAAACAAAATATGTGATATCGGCTAAAAGATCGGGAAACTCGTAGACTAGCCTCGTGTAAACGACAAGTGTCATTGTTCTTAGTGCATGTGAATACAATTACAAGCAAGGAGAGAATGAAAATATATATAAGAGAGAGATTTGAGAAAGAGAAAGAAAGATGGGGAAAGAAGAAAGATGGGAGGGAGAGAAAGAGACGGCGAAAAGTGTGCAGCGTAAGAGAAAGAGGAGAGAGGAAAAAAGTGGATGAGAAAAAGAGAAAGAGAGAGGGGCCTTTAGGATCTTAATATCTACCAAACCAGTTTTGGAAACGCCCCCTTTAAAAAAATGGAATGGAAGCTCTCGTTACCAATCATGTGAAAGAATATGTTTTTACTAATACGTGATGATACAAATTTTGCCGGGAAACCGCCTACTAATTGATATATCCGGCCTGGATAGATATCGCGTAGTCCCATATACATCTTTCTGTGTACAGTACTTGTAACTTTACCAAGATTGGGCCAAATTTCTTATCATTTTGATGATTCCAGCACCTTGTAGTAAACATTATATACCTCACTTAAGTAATCCAGCAATCTGATTGGTCGAAATTGCATTCATAAACTTTAACTGTTCCTGTAAAAACAGACCTATTTTCCCAATAACCATGGTTATTGGGAAAATAGGTCAGTCTCCATGGTTACCCCATAGGTTTACATGTTAAAAATGGTTTGAGTGATCGAGGATACAGTACGTGTGCGAAGATTTGGTCGGTAATTTCAATACAATTGAATCTCGATCGATCTTACCGACAATTTTATCTTGCATTGTTGACATGAAGACCAAAATAAACTTCCAAAAACAAAAAAACAGCATCTGCCGATAGATCTTGATCTAAGTTCGTGCCAATATGCATCCCAAGACGAAAATCCAATTGAATCCCCATTGAATGTCCCCATTGAATCCAATTTGGAGTAAATGGAAAGTGAAACAATGGGTACCCATTGAAACCAATGGGGACCAATTGCCAATTGGTTCCAATGGGGACCAATTGCCAATTGGTTTCAATGGGTACCCATTGTTTCACTTTCCATTTACTCCAAATTGGGGACCAATTGCCAATTGGTTCCAATGGGGACCAATTGCCAATTGGTTTAAATGGGTACCCATTGTTTCACTTTCCATTTACTCCAAATTGCCAATTGGTATTGAATTGGGATTCAATGGGGGCATTCAATGGGGATTCAATTGGTAAATCGATCCAGTTAGAAGAACCAGTAATAAATTATTGATACTTCATAATCGATATTGGCAACTGTCCACCAATTAGGTATATTCCAATCTCATTTGCATTAACTTCATCACAAAGATCATTTGAAGTGAATTCAAGAGTTTCATTTACAGTGACATTGGCTCGTACAAATATATATACTAAATATGTATATTGTTTCTTGGTTAGTAATCATATAATCAATATATAAATCAATATTATCTATTGCTAAAACGTGAATTTAATTGTCACATGATCAGACAAAATAATATATTGGTTAATAATTGCTGAAGGAATAAAGAAATCACAAAATTGATGTGCATTGTCATAATTTGCTTAACAAATCATGATAAATTTATTTTTGTAAAGTGTAAAGTGATAATGAATATTCATGAGATGCCTAGATTTGTTGGTTTCAATTGGCCAATTGGTTTCAATGGGACCAATTGAAGTCCAAATTAAGGCCAATTGGTCCAATTGAAACCAAAAGAAATCACAAAATTGATGTGCATTGTCATAATTTGCTTAACAAATCATGATAAATTTATTTTTGTAAAGTGTAAAGTGATAATGAATATTCATGAGATGCCTAGATTTGTTGGTTTCAATTGGCCAATTGGTTTCAATGGGACCAATTGAAGTCCAAATTAAGGCCAATTGGTCCAATTGAAACCAATTGGGGACCCATTAAAGTCTAATGGGGCCAATGGGGCCAATCCGGACCAATTGAAACCAATTGGGGACCCATTAAAGTCTAATGGGGCCTAGGCCAATTTGTCCAATGGGGCCAATTTGTCCAATGGGGCCAATCCGGACCAATTGAAACCAATTGGGGACCCATTAAAGTCTAATGGGGCCTAGGCCAATGGGGCCAATGGGGCCAATTTGTCCAATGGGGCCAATCTGGACCAATTGAAAACATCTGAGGTCCCATTGAAACCTGTTAAAACCTATTGAGACCAATTGAAACCAATTGAAACCAATTGAAACCAATTGAAATTTCAATTGGTGTTCAATTGGTTTCAATTGGATTTTCGTCTTGGGATTGCAAAAGTAAAAGAAGGGCCCGATTAATGGAGCAGCCGCGAATCATCAACACGCGAAGCCGTTTTAAATCCATTTACATGTATATATTAGAGAAAACTGTACAGAATGGTAACACAGCGCGATAGCCGAGCGGATTAAGGCGCTGACTTTGGATCCATCACCTTTTGTACGCAAGAGTTCGAATCCCATCTTCGACAAAAGTTTTTTTATTTTTTATTTTTTATTTTTAGTCTATTTTTTTTCGGCATATAAAAGTATTAATGACTGCTTTAATATTCGAGAAATAGTTGTTTTTATACGCTCTCGGGAAGGTTACATTTGGGCTATTGCCCTCGGCACGCCTCGGGGCAATAGCACAATTCTAACCTTCCCTTGAGCGTATAAAAACAACTATTTCTCTCAAAGCAGTCATTAATACTATACCAATACTTATAGGCTAGATGATCAACCTTTTCTGATCGATTCCACAACGTTTCTTTGACAATGCAATCGCACGACCACAACTGGTCTATACCTTTAAATGTATGTTATGAATCGTGAAAGTCTTTAAGTTTCTGAAGAAATTTTCATATAAACTTTGCATGCTATCAGATGCATGCATCTAAATATAGTTTAGTTTTCTCTTTAAAATCACGAGAAAGGTATAGGTTAATCTCTTACAAGACGAATTTTGCTTTTTAATTTGCAACTATGTACGTCTCATTTAGGGGATGAATAGAAGAAGAGAGAAAGAGAGGGTAGCAGATCAGAGAAGATTATTTAAAAAAAAAGTCTTTTTCATTTATTAATCTAGACTCAAAGCACACTCACACCAATCCATTTCCCTTGCTCACAATATCTCCCACAGTATCTCATTCTCACCCATCAACATTCACCGGCCCCCTCCCTCGCCCACATTTCACATTCGATGTACCTAACTCCCACCAATGGTTGCGTTGCAACATTCATTAATGCCTAACACCCCTTTCCCATACCCATACACCTCATACTCACACGCGCCTTTTTAATTCACCCATCTTCCCCCACCTCCCCACCCTCACTTATCCCATCTTAAACCACATTCACCTACTCTTACCAACGTACTTGCCTACCACTCACCCACCCTACCCCCATCCCAAAGTAACCCACACCTCTCTACACCTCCAATACTAATGCACCTACCAATCACCTCACCCTTTTAACCCACACTCCTACTCACTACACCCTCACCCATCCTAAATTAACCCACTTTTTTTTTCTTCAATAGTTTTTTTTTTATTGATTCCAAACAATACAAATGAATTTGAGAAATAAAGTACAGTTGTTTTTCCTTGACATGAATTCAAAACATTTACATTACATAAATTGAAATGAAATCAGTTGTAACATAAAACAAAATAACCCCATCCAACCAAACACACTACTACCCCCCCTCCCCACCATGCGACACACACACACACACACACCACCACCCGACCACACTTCCACCACACACTGTTTCTAGCCCCCTCAGAATACCCCAAAATGGAGCGACACACATCTCTACTCCTCCCATACCCATACACCTTCCACTCACCCCGCCCTTTTAACCCACTCTCCTACTTCCACTCCACTCCAACGAACTACACCCTCACCCATCCTAGACTAACCCACACCCATGAGGTCTACTCCACCCTACCCACACTCGCTTACCCCCACCTTATACTCACCCTCTCACTGTCTTCCTCCATACACACCACATTGGTCCAAAAGCCAGGAAACACAAAAATCGAAAGCAAAACAAGGAACTTGGCGTTGTGTTCAATTTATTGCAAAGGTGCCATGGGAAAATCATAAATTCTATAAATAAAAATCTTCACATAAATATATGATAAAATTATGAAATTACGTCGCGCATACTATTACCTGCCTATATCATAATCAAGTTACAAATGAAACAAAGTTTAGGCTTACATAAACTATCACGTTTTCTATTAATACTGTATAAACAATTTGACAATTTTTAATGTTAACAAATTCGAACAATCTACTTTTAACAATAGCTCATCATTCCTTTGAATGTAGCTTCCACGTATCATATTTTTTCACAAAATACAAACATGTCCGTATTGCATTAAACACATGTACTTAAAGAGAAGAATATTGTGCTTTATATATACATGCCTGTGCGTGATCATAATTATCATATCAATGTCTGTCTAAACATTTATTTTCTTTAACCTCCCCACCCGCCGACAAAGTGCGCGTTTTTTAAATCCTAGCATTAAACAAAAATGTTGCGACTACAAAGAACTGATGAAGTTGACTGTTGTAAAAACTATACACTACGTTTAAAGTCAATATGTTTTTTTTGCAAATACATCATCTCCATTTACAATGCACTACAAAATGCCATTAAAAAAAGTAAAAGCAGTTACTTTATCTCAAATATGTATAGTTATTTATATTTTGTTTATATTTGTGTTTTATGTCTTTTTTTTCTTTTTTTTAATAAATATTAATGTCTTGTTTTGTTTTTGTTTATCTTTGCTTTACATTATGCTATGAATGCCTTGGGAACAACGCTTGTACAAGGTCTAGGGGCTTTATTTATTAGTTCCCCATTTCGTTTTATAAATTTGTTTCATGAATTATTTTGTATCTTTTGTATCAATGTAATTTTTAATCGAGAATGAATTAAATGCCAATTAAATTTAGTACTAAACCAAGTGATCTATTTTGGCTTTAAAAGACATAATAATAATAATAATAGTGAATATTTATAATGCGCCATGTCTGTCAAAAATGACACTCCTGGCGCAGTTGTGTGGAAGTTGTATAATTGTGGGCAAGAATTCAAGAAAGAAAGTAAAATACACATAAGTTACAGTTTAACATGCTTCAGGACATAATTTGCAATAATATGATTCCAAAAACGTTTTTATGCAACGGCATCCAGGATTCTACTGCATGATAAAAAAAAATCCAAAATTAATTATAGCCATGGTCTCTCGACATACGATGCCCATACCAGAGCTCAAGATTAGCTTCTAGCATTTTGAAATCCAAACCATTTTAGAGACTCTTATTGTATCCAGATTCTACGTGGAAATTATCCCGAGATAGAGCTTTTTGTAACAGGTCCGACTATAATTTCTGGACAACATAATCGGTAAGACTTTCGGGAAACCAGCTCAAGGGCAAATTCAATACCTTATTATACATACATATCTCATGGGAATCGTGTTAGGATTACGTAATACACGGTTGTAATGCTCACAGATGGACAAGGTATCGGAGAGTGCCTTCGGCTGATTCCTCAAAAGTCTTTGCGATCGTGATGAGTCCTCCTAACCCTCCTTCAAATATAATTATAGTCAGACACATTTATCATATATGGGGTCATGTTGGGTCAAGGGTGAGTGGTCATTTCTATCTGGAGATCCAAGCCTCCCAGACATAGGCTTGCGACCAACGGGCGGATTTATTGGAGCTTTATACTTGCGACTAGGACCTTCCTGATCATTTCCCTTCGTAAACGACATCTCTGTATAAACCCGTTCTCCCCCAATGGTGGGATTCAGGTACCCGGATGCTGCTTCAGTTCTCTCCAGTTTTCTGAGTCGATAGCAGCCGTAGAGGCCTCCGAGCAGGAACAGTGTATACGACGCCGCCAAGGTGATTCCAAGTACTATTGAAACAAGTGAGAGCATTGGACAGCGCTCAGCTGATGACACTGAGTTGACATTTGAACCTTGAGAGACATGTTTAGGATGTCCCAATGGAGTTGTTGGGTCAAATTTGGTGGTAGATATCAGAGCACCTGCAAGAAAAAGACATAAAATATAGCTTTAATATTATAATACTACATTATTTAAGAGCTTATGATCTTGTTGCTAACAATCCTTCAAAATTAATTTCTTAATCTCAAATGCGGGGATGTGAGCGCAAGTTGCAAGAGAATTTTGTCCAACTAGGGAGAGGAAGGGGGGAGGGGGGGGGTGTAAATTATTGGATATACTATATTAAATTTAATCATGCCTGATTAAATGATTCTTAATAATACGTACCTTAATGGCTACCGTAAAACCAAAAAATATTTTTCCAGACTATTCCCGCTACAAAACATTTGCAAAGAATTTCGAAAAATCAGACTATTCTTTTCAATGATTCAAGAGAGAGTGTTCGACTGTTCTTAGAGTATGATACTGAGCTAACAGTCGTACCTTGAGAGACATGTTCTGGATGCCCCAATGGGGTTGTTGGGTCAAATTGGGTCGTCGATATCAGAGCACCTGCAAACAAAAATAAGACATGAAATATAGCTTTAATATTCTACATTATTTAAGTGCTTATGATCTTTTCGCTAACAATCCTTCAACATTATTTTCTCAATCTCCAATGTAGGGATGTGAGCGCGAGTTGCAAGAGAGTCCTCCCCCTCCATAGAGGTAAGGGGGGGGGGGCTACATTATTATATATTTTGTTATCAATTCCATCGTGCCTGATTAAATCGTTCATAATTCAGTATGTAAATGGATAACATTTAAAAAATGAGAGAGAATTCCCGATACGACATTATCGCAAAGAACTTCATTGTATTACTCTAGGTGTTGTGTAAAATGTTATGTGTTTTTATTGAGAATAAAATAAGAACTGAACTGAACAGAACTGAACAGAGCAATCACCTGCATCATTGCACTTGACTCCGACATCCTGACTATGTGGACAGCTGTACGGTTCTAAAGATGTGAAGGGACAGGCAAGCAGGCTGTTCTCTGATCCAAGACAGGAGATACCTCTCGCAAGGACACTCATTCCAACTCCTTCACCGAATGCTGCATTATTCAGCACTTCTGAAGCACCCGTGAACCCCAGCATTCTACAGACCACGTCGGCCTCTCTCAAGCCCCATCCAACATCGCAAAATGTCACCCAGAATACGTTGTAGAACATCTCAACCCTTCCTTCATTCCTGCTCCTTCCACCGACAAGACGAACTCCAATATGCTGACTCGTGGTGTCTTCTGAAAAGTAGATCGTTTGAATAGATTAGCAAACCGTGATGGGAGACACACATGGGCAAGTGCAAATCATGTCCCTCATGTTACTGATTATTCAACCTCCTTATTCCAAATTAACATGATCAACTTGCATATAAATTGGCCTCAATATGCCGGTTAGAGCTCACCGATAACTACATCAGCTCCATGTATAATGATAAATCGCTCCCAAAACGCTCCTCCTTTAATTGTTTATGAGTACACAGTAGAAGTTTTGAGTCCCACTGCTGCAGTAACATCCTTTGGCAAGACGTAATTTATCTGCATTTGCCACTCTCCACCCTGGTGATTTAGGCTACATGAGTACCCAGTAGTGAAAGAAATTATTGCAAAGTCCGTGAGCTGAAACGCCTTTCCAAGGCCGCTCGGCTAAGGCCGGGGTAGATAATTAAAGTACAGCGCTTCGAAACATAAGTATTAATCGTATACATGTTACTACAGTATTATTTTTTATTTTCATTAAAATGCATGGAAAGTCGTTGCGTAGGTGTATGCTATATGGCACGCCCTCAGCAAATTTTATCTTTTTTGTTCTAACCATTCGGTTCCCAAATTTCTTAGGTCCGTCTTCAACGATAGCATCTAAGAGCTAAGTATTCTACTTCTTTGATGTAACTTTTTTATTTATTTTTTTTATTTTATTTTTTTAAATTATGTGTTTATTAAGAAATCAAATCATAACATATACAAACTTTCCAAAAAATACAAATGCTGTGTTACAAAAGAAATTAATGACAAATTAAGATATTTACAAACGATTGAGATGATCTGGGGGAGAAAAAAAAAAAAATCTCGAGGTTCTTGCTTTTGTACTTGTAATTGTTATAATTCTGATTATTTCGTTAATGTAACTTCAGATCAGAAGTGTAGCAGTGTCGCTTTAATGACGAAATTCTGCCACGTTTTAATCTTTCAAATGTTTTCATGCACTTTAATCGTTCAGTTTGATTTATTGTACAATGCATGTAGTTCATCGTATTGATTGAGGTCTGGGCCCCGTCTTACAAAGACTTACTATCGATCCAAATCAATCGCAAGTCCTCCAATCAATCGCAAGTTTGCAGTCTCCTATCTCTTATGTACATAGTTGCGATTGATATCAACTCTTTGTAAGACGGGGCCCAGATCAGCTGGTCCTTTAAAAAGAAGGTTGAGTTTTGGAAAGAGTGAAAATAATTTATGAGCGTTATCATTAATATTATGCAAGTGTGAAAGAACACCAGAGATAAAAATGTTCCCTGAAAAGCATGGCTCTTCAAATACCTTCATATTCTAAATATGGCATTTAACAACGTAAAATCGGGACGGATGTTTATGCCACTTGTTCGTGTAGTCCCATATGTATACATCTTTTGTGTACAGTGTTTGTAAAGGCTTTACCAAGACTGGGCCAAATTTCTTATCATTTTGATGATTCCAGAACCTTGCAGTACACACCAATACTTATATGCTAGATGATCAACTTTTTATGTTCGATTCCATACCGTTTCTTTCACAATGCAATTGCAACACCAGGGGGTGTTTCACAAAGATCCTAAGTAGAACTTAACACTAAGTTGGACTTAAAAATTATGGACAGCCATTGGAGTATTTTAGACTTTTTTTATAAATTCCACATCAAGAACATGAAATCTCCTTGATGATAGAAAATATGAATGATTTGAATCAACATTTTATGCCTTTCAAAATAACTTTTACAAAATATTTTCAAAGATGCTAATGGCTTTCCATAATTTTTAAGTCCAACTTAGAGATAAGCTCAACTTAGAATCTTTGTGAAACACCCCCCAGAACTCAACTTTGTCTTTAAAGGAGACTGATTCGTATACCGTTTTCAATCGGTAGCGCCAGGAGTGTCAAATCTTACAGACATGAGCGCTAGACAAAAACCCACTATTATTATTATTATACCACACATCTAACGCATCCTCGTTACAGTGATAATTATTAACTTCAAACCCATTGGCCCGAATTCACAAAGGAAGTTTGTAGTCAAACCAGGTTTGTTCAGACTACAAACCTCTTTTTGAATTTAACCCATTATGACTGCACTCTCCTAGCTCAGTCTCCAGTCCACTGCTGTAGACATGATCCAGGAAGAAATTGCCTCCACCTTCGCTATATTTTGCATAACCAGTATGAAACTAAATATAATATCTCACCATTAGCGCAGACAGCACCAGCGTCTTCAAAATGTTGACAATCATGACTCTCATATCCATTGTGGGAGCATTCACCAAGGTTGCGTTCTGTCCCAAGGCAATGGACATTATCAAGAATGATGCTTCCAGAACCTTCACCGTATTCAGCGTTCCTGACTGCTCTCACTGCGATCTGGTAGCCAAGCATTCTACAGACGACTTTTGCATCTCGGATGTCCCACCCGTCATCGCAGACCGTTCCCCAAGAACCTTCAAAGAACACCTCAACACGACCTTCTAAGGCGGTGGGACCAACTAGACGAACTTGCAGATCTGGATAATACATAAAAGAATAAATAAATAATGTTTATATATATTTTGTTTATTTCCCTTCAATTTTTTAAATAACCAATTCAATCTGTATCATAAATATCACAATATCACAAAATTGTTTTAGATTAAAGGCTCACTAAAGTATGCGAGATCACCTGAAACCAAATTCCCCGGAAAAGAACCTTCTTTGATTTTGAAATTATCGGCCAATTCGTTTCCTCTTTCGAGTTTTAAGATTACTAATGTATCCCAAAGGGAGCCCCCTGTCTACACCCGAGAGACGGACGGTTTCTAGACGATGTCTTAAAGTGGACAGGACTACTCGGTAACCTACATGATACAAATATCTACATTTTCTGTTTTATAAAAAAAAAACTTTTCTTTTCTTTTTAATTCTTTGCTTCAGTTATTAGAATTAAAAAGATAGGAATGGGAAGGGAGAAAACAAAAGAGAGAGGGAGAGAAGCTTATAATTTGTAAACTTTTATCCACATTAATTATTTAAAACAGAGAAGAAAAAAATAGAAAGAAGGAAATCAATATTGAAAAGATAGGCGTTGGTGAATATAGCCAGTTATTGACTGATTGCCATTATAACAAATAACAACAACAACAATGGTGCGGGAGTTGGAGGTATTGAGGATTATCACAATTACTGAAATTAACATGTATTTAACATTCCCATCTGATTTTGTTCCATGGCAGAAAATGTTTTCCTGCTAAATACTGTGTACTTTTTGATTTATCTATTACTTAATTTATCATCATCCACTGAGATTTCTTACTTGTCTATTCGTCAGATGAGTGTACAAGCTCGCCAAGCATCATTTGGACATGATTAAGCAAGAAATTGCCTCCGCCTTCGCCATATTTTGCATAACCAGTATGGAACTAAACATAATATCTCACCATTAGCGCAGACAGCACCAGCGTTTTCGTTATGTACACAATCATGAATCTCATATCCATTGTGGGGGCATTCAGCGAGGTTGCGTTCTGTCCCAAGGCATTGAACATCATCAAGAATGCTGCTTCCAGAACCTACACCGTATTCAGCGACTGCTCTCACTGCGTTCGGATAGCCAAGCATTCTACAGACGACTCTGGCGTCGTTCAAGCCCCAGTGATCATCGCAAACCGTTCCCCAAGAACCTTCAAAGAACACCTCAACACGACCTTCTAAGGCGGTGGGACCAACTAGACGAACTTGCAGATCTGGATAATACATAAAAGAATAAATAAATAATGCTTATATATATTTTGTTTGTTTCCCTTAAAAATTTAAAATAAACAATGCAATCTGTATCATAAATATCACAATATCACAACATTGTTTTAGATTAAAGGCTCACTAAAGTTTGCGAGGTTACCTGAAACCAAATTCCCGGAAAAGAACCTTCTTTGATTTTAAAATTATCGACCAATTCCTTTCCTCTTTCGAGTTTTAAGATTATTAATGTATCCCAAAGGGAGCCCCCTGTTTACACCCGATCGAGAGACGGACGGTTTCTAGACGATGTCTTAAAGTGGACAGGACTACTCGGTAACCTACAGGATACAAATATCTACATTTTCTGGTTTATAAAAAAAACTTTTCTTTTCTTTTTAATTCTTTGCTTCAGTTATTAGAATTAAAAAGATAGGAATGGGAAGGGAGAAAACAAAAGAGAGAGAGAGAGAGAGAAGCTTATAATTTGTAAACTTTTATCCACATTAATTATTTAAAACAGAGAAGAAAAAAAGAGAAAGAAGGAAATCAATATTGAAAAGATAGGCGTTGGTGAATATAGCCAGTTCTTGACTGATTGCCATTATAACAAATAACAACAACAACAATGGTGCGGGAGTTGGAGGTATTGAGGATTATCACAATTACTGAAATTAACATGTATTTAACATTCCCATCTGATTTTGTTCCATGGCAGAAAATGTTTTCCTGCTAAATACTGTGTACTTTTTGATTTATCTATTACTTAATTTATCATCATCCACTGAGATTTCTTACTTGTCTATTCGTCAGATGAGTGTACAAGCTCGCCAAGCATCATTTGGACATGATTAAGCAAGAAATTGCCCCCGCCTTCGCCATATTTTGCATAACCAGTATGGAACTAAATACAATATCTCACCATCAGTGCAAACAGCACCAGCGTCTTCGCTATGTTGACAATTATGAATCCCATATCCATTGTGGGAGCATTCAGCAAGGTTGCGTTCTGTCCCAAGGCAGTGAACATCATCAAGAATGATGCTTCCAGAACCTTCACCGTATTCAGCGTTCCTGACTGCTCTCACTGCGATCTGGTAGCCAAGCATTCTACAGACGACTTTTGCATCTCGGATGTCCCACCCGTCATCGCAAACCGTTCCCCAAGAACCTTCAAAGAACACCTCAACACGACCTTCTAAGGCGGTGGGACCAACTAGACGAACTTGCAGATCCGGATAATACATAAAAGAATAAATAAATAATGTCTATATATATATATTTTGTTTGTTTCCCTTAACAATTTAAAATAACCAATGCAATCTGTATCATATATATCACAATATCACAAAATTGTTTTAATTAAAGGTTCACAAAAGTTTGCGAGGTCGCCTGAAACCAAATTCCCCGTAAAAGAACCTTCTTTGATTTTAAAATTATCGACCAATTCCTTTCCTCTTTCGAGTTTTAAGATTATTAATGTATCCCAAAGGGAGCCCCTTGTCTACACCCGATCGAGAGACAGGACGATGTCTGGACGGTGTTTTAAAGTGGACAGGACTACTCGGTAACATACAGGATACAAGAATCTATGTTTTCTAGGTTTTAAAAAACTTGTCTTTTCTTTTTAATTCTTTGCTTCGGTTATTAGAATTAAAAAGATAGGAATGGGAAGGGAGAAAACAAAAGAGAGAGAGAGAAGCCTATAATTTGTTATACTTTTATCCACATTAATTACTTAAAACAGAGAAGAAGAAAAAGAGAAAGAAGGAAATCAATATTGAAAAGAAAGGCGTTGGTGATCATAGCCAGTTCTTGACTGATTGCCATTATAACAAATAACAACAACAACAATGGTGCGAGAGTTGAAGGTATTTAGGCTTATCATAATTACTGAAATTAAAATGTATTTAACATTTCAATCTGATTTTGTTCCTTGGCAGAAAATGTTTTCCTGCTAAATACTGTGTACTTTTTGATTTATCTATTACTTAATTTATCATCATCCACTGAGATTTCTTACTTGTCTATTCGTCAGATGAGTGAACAAGCTCGCCAAGCATCATTTGGACATGATTAAGGAAGAAATTGCCTCCGCCTTCGCCATATTTTGCATAACCAGTATGAGACTAAATATAATATCTCACCATTAGCGCAGACAGCACCAGCGTCTTCGATATGTCGACAATTATCATTCCCATATCCATTGTGGGAGCATTCAGCGAGGTTGCGTTCTGTCCCAAGGCATTGAACATCATCAAGAATGATGCTTCCAGAACCTTGACCGTATTCAGCGCTCCCGACTGCTCTCATGGCGGTCTGAAAACCAAGCATTCTACAGACGACTTTTGCATCTAGGATGTCCCACTCGTCATCGCAGACAGTACCCCAGACACGGCCATTATAACGAACCTCTACTCGACCACTGTAGCTGTCAGGCCCTCCGCTTAGACGAACATCCAGTCCAAAGACAGAGGGAACTTGATAGACAAAAGAAAGAATGTTGAATTCATATTGAAAAAGAAAGATTATCCGTGCCTAGAATAATTGGACTACATTTTGTTACATTTCATGAATAATGATAATAATACTACTATATACGTCTATTAAATTTAGTCTATTTAATATAAAATTAAGTTTTCACGGAATCGAGGAATCGATGTTGGAATCAAAACAGATTAAATGTTAGCATAGACGATCTATGTTATAAAAGAAACCGAATCTAGAACTTCACAAATTCCCGTTGAATCCTTCGTCTTTTTTGTAATCAACGACCTAAACTACAGATACACATTGCTACTACTACTAATAATGATAATGATTACTGTTACAATAATTATAATTATCAGAATAATAATAGTTTTAATAAAAATAACACAAATTATGATAACAATAATATTCATAATAATATTATTAATAAACAATTATAACATAAATTTCATTAATATCATTACCAATATAACGGTACGTATTACTGATTAAAATGTACAGTTCACTTCCCATTTATTTGCATATTTCATTTCCAGTGCTATCAACATACCGAAGAATACAATGGAAAAATTATCTTTCAAAACACAGTGAAAATCAATGTTATCTTTCATTTATTAGTCAAGATCAAATTTTGCCGGAAGGGGTTATATATATATCTTTCAATGAGTGTGTCTGATGTTAAGCCAACATTGATGAACATTTGTTGTTTGAAGTACACTTTAATATATTTTTTTATCAAAATAAGTCAATCATGCTCGAGGTGTATAGAGCATGGGGGCTCCGGCCGAGAATGTTTTTGGATACCAATAGTCGGGCAACCGTCGTTATGTATTTGGGACTGTGAAACTGTGGGATTTTATATCATATTGTACATCTCGTATATTTTTTTTCTCGTATATATATATACATATATGATATTGTGAATTAAATTTAAAGAAATTATATTGATACACAATAACGCAATGCACAAACAATAACGACAACGGATGCCTTGCCCTAAATGGTGGTTAAAGAAATAAATAATTAAGGAGAGAGAAAGAGAGATAGAAGAAAGAGAACGTGAAACGACCCCTTCCGCACCATGTTACCCATCTCCTACGGCATTCTCACTTGTTGGATCCAATGCAGGTCTTCACGTGATAAAGCGACGAAATGTTTGCTCGATTGCTTCGCTCGCTCGCGAAATGTGGAAACTGTAAAGCAGTAATCCTGCCAGAGATGTTAGTTTCCTTGCTGATATTGCGCCCCTTTGCAGATGATTCAACTTCGCTATTTTATCAACATGAAATGATCGTGAATTAACAAAATTATGGCAGTGGCGTACTTTGCATCCACCCATTGCTTCGGGGACATTTTAACGATTTTTGGAGGGTCGGACGCCGCCTTATTGCAGATGGTCTAATCGCCTCCTTCTCCCATCAATTTACCCTTGTCCTTTCTCCCATTCTCCCTTTTCTCGATTTTTTTTTGTCTTTTAACCACCACTAGATGGAGAGAGGCGGGTACGCGCTACCGTTGGACACAAGATATTCTTTAGTTCCATTTTTGCCCAACAAAGCAGTATCCGTGTGCCCAAATAGCTGACAGAATTCCATTACCAAGACTCTCAGTAAGACTTACCTCTCATGCTCAGGGCGATTATGATCACCACGGTATAAGACACCAAGGCCTTCATCCTCATCAAAATCAAAATCAAGATCAGATCAGATCAGATGCCGAATGACTGATTTAAAACAAATCAATTATAAGATATGTACCAAATGGTCGAGTTCGATATGTATCGATCAGCCCATCAAAGCAAACAAGTGAAGGCAACAATGGAGCAAGTTTCTTTTAGCCTTTATTTCCTCAATCGAGTTTAACGCTTTAGAATAATCTAGAGGAATGGAAAATTATCAAAATGCCAAACTACTTAAAATATACTTAGAGGTAACAATACTGCGCATGCTCGACATTCCAAAACAAAATATGAGGAAAGAAACTTTATCATTGCATTGTAGTCTTCACATACAGACTCGCTTTAAAAATTAAAACACAGAGCAATAGCAGATTAACATCAACAAGTACTCGTGTCAATATATTAGGGTATTGACCAAAGATTGCAACGAAAGGTTTTACAACGTTTTTGAGGTATTGTTTGACAGCAGGAACAACATACTATAAATCTAATAAAATCGGTCCCGCAAAATTGGTTTCTTTGAAAATGACGAAAATGATTTAAATGTTTATTATACATTGTAGAAGTTTTTAAGTTTCTGAAGAAATGGTCATATCAACCGTGCATGCTATCAGATGCATGCTATCAGATGCATGCATCAAAATATAGTTTAGTTCTTCCTTAAAAAGCACATGAAAGGCAGGTTAATCTTTCACATAACGAATAGTGTTTTTTTAATTTGCAATTATGTAAGCCCTTTTAAAGGGGATGTATGAGATACAAAGAGAAATAGGGCAAGAGAGAGAGAGAGCGAGAAAGAGAGACGATGGGAGAGAGAGAGAGGGGAGAGAGGGAGGGAGGGGGGGGGGGCAGATCAGAGAAGGGAAGTTTTTTTTTCCTTCCTTAATCTACCCTAAAATAGACTCAAAGCACACTCACACGAATCCATTTCCCTCGCTCACAATATCGCCCACAGTACCTCATTCTCACATCAACATTCATATGGCACCCGCCCTCGCCCACATTTCACATACCTAACTCACACCAATGGTTGCGTTGCCACATTCATTAATGCCTAACACCCCTTTCCCATACCCATACACCTCATACTCACACGCGCCTTCTTAATTCACCCACCCACCCTCCCCCACCTCCCCATCGTCACTTGTCCAAACTTAAACTACATTCACCTACTCTTACCAACGTACTTGCCTACCACTCACCCACCCTACCCCCATCCCAAAGTAACCCACACCTCTCTACACCTCCAATACCAATGCACCTACCACTCACCTCACCCTTTTAACCCACACTCCTACTCACTACACCCTCACCCATCCTAAATTAACCCACTTTTTTTTTTCTTCAATAGTTTTTTTGTATTGATTCCAAACAATACAAATTAATTTTAGAAATAAAGTACAGTTGTTTTTCCTTGACATGAATTCAAAACATTTACATTACATAAATTGTACAATTGATGAAAACAAAAATGAAATCAGTTGTAACATAAAACAAAATACCCCATCCAACCAAACACACTACTACCCCCCCCTCCCCACCATGCGACACACACACACACACACACACCACCCGACCACACTTCCACCATACACTGTTTCTAGCCCCCTCAGAATACCCCAAAATGGAGCGACACACCTCTCTACTCCTCCCATACCCGTGCACATACCACTTACCCCACCCTTTTAACCCACACTCCTACTTCCACTCCACTCCCACTATAACTACACCCTCACCCATCCTAGACTAACCCACACCCGTTAGGCTTACTCTACCCTACCCACACTCGCTTACACCGACATTATACTCACCCTCTCACTGTCTTCTTCCATATGATTGGGTCCAAAAGCGAGGAAACACATAAATCGAAAGCAAAACAAGGAACTTGGCGTTGTGTTCAATTTATTGCAAAGGTGCCATGGGAAAATCACAAATTCTATAAATAAAAATCTTTACATAAATATATGATATGAAATTACCTTGTTCATATTATGTACAAACAATAAAACAATTCCCTGCCTATATGCTAATTAAGTTACAAATGAAACAAAGTTTAGGCTTACATAAACTATCACGTTTTCTATTAATACTGTAGAAACAATTTGACAATTTTTAATGTTAACAAATTCGAACAATCTACTTTTAACAATAGCTCATCATTTCTTAGAATGTACATGTAGCTTCCACGTATCATATTTTTTCACAAGATACAAACATGTACGTATTGCATTAAACACATGTACTTAAAGAGAAGAATATTGTGCTTTATATATACATGCCTGTGCGTGATCATAGTTATCATATCAATGTCTGTCTAAACATTTATTTTCTTTAACCTCCCCACCCGCCGACTTAGTGCGCGTTTTAAATCTTAGCATTAAACAAAAATGTTGCGACTACAAAGAACTGATGAAGTTGACTGTTGTAAAAACTATACACTACGTTTAAAGTCAATTATGTGTTTTTGCAAATACATCATCTCCATTTACAATGCACTCCAAATACTTCAAAATGCCATTAAAAAAAGTTAAAGAAGTTACTTTATCTCAAATATGTATAGTTATTTATATTTTTTTTATATTTGTGTTTTATGTCTTTTTGTTTTTTGTTTCTTTTTTTATTAATGTCTTGTTTTTGTTTTTGTTTATCTTTGCTTTACATTATGCTATGAATGCTTTGGGAACAACGCTTGTATAAGGTCTAGGGGCTTTATTTATGTAGTTCCCCATTTCATTTTATACATTTGTTTCATGAATTATTTTGTATCTTTTGTATCAATGTAATTTTTAATCGAGAATGAATTAAATGCCAATTGAATTGAGTACTAAACCAAGTGATCTAATTTGGCTTTAAAATACATCTCTATGATTCCAAAAACGTTTTTATGCAACGGCATCCAGGATTCTACTGCATGATAAAAAAAAATCCAGAATTAATGATAGCCATGGTCTCTCGACATACGATGCCCATACCAGAGCTCAATAGCTTCAAGCATTTTCCTCTCAGGAAACATTGTTTGAAATCCAAACCATTTTAGAGACTCTTATTGTATCCAGATTCTACGTGGAAATTATCCCGAGATAGAGCTTTTTGTAACAAGTCCGACTATAATTTCTGGACAACATAATCGGTAAGACTTTCGGGAAACCAGCTCAAGGGCAATTTCAATAACTTATTATACAGTGCGTCTCAGAAAAAACGAAACCGAGAAGTATCGATGTTCTATAATAACTTAATCACAACTATAATTAATAAATGATACATATTTGGAAAGCTTAGGGTCTCTTCTTTCATGTGATGCTACTTAGATAATGCATATTTCACGCATGAGTGATTAAAAGCAATTTGAAGGAAGGAAACCAAAAAGACATTTGGCGGGCGGTATCTGAATTTCGAAGAAAAATTCACATTTCTAGAAAGTTGAGTTTTTGCCCTTTCATATGACACCTCAATCAGGAAAAATGAGCGAGGAATGACAAAGTTCTGTTTGTTTAAAGTAGTGCTTGCATTTCCATAATTTTATTAAACGAATTCGTTTTCACTGGCTGCCTGCCGTATCAATAAACGAAATTAACAAAAGACTTAACTCCGTTTCGTTTACAATCAGACGTAGACGAGAGTCTTCATGCATGGCTGATTGTCAACGAAACGGAGTTAAGTCTTTTGTCAAATCTGCTTTTTGCTACGGCAGGCACCCAGTGAAAACGAATTCGTTTGTTAAAATTAAGAAAATGTAAGGGCTACTTCAAACAAACAGAACTTTGTCATTCCTCGCTCATTTTTCCTGATTGAGGTGTCATATGAAAGGGCAGAAACTCAACTTTCTAAAAATGTGAATTTTTCTTCGGAATTCAGATACCGCCCGCCAAATGTCTTTTTGGTTTCCTTCCTTCAAATTGCTTTTAATCACTCATGCGTGAAATATGCATTATCCGAGTAGCATCACATGACAGAGGAGACTCTAAGCTTTCCAAATATGTATCATTCATTAATTATGGTTGCGATTAAGTTATGATAAAACATCGATACTTCTCGGTTTCGTTTTTTCTGGGACGCACTGTACATACATATCTCATTGGAATGGTGTTAGGATTACGTAATACATGATTGTAATGCTCGCAGATGGACAAGGTAACGGAGAGTGCCTTCGGCTGATTCCTCGAAAGTCTTTGCGGTCGTGATGAGTCCTCCTAACTCTCCTCCAATAATAATTATAGTCAGTCACATTCAACATATATGGGGTCATGTTGGGTCAAGGGTGAGGGGTCATTTCTATCTGGAGATCCAAGCCTCCCAGACTTAGGCTTGCGACCGATGGGCGGCCTTATGGGAGCTTCATACTCGCGACTGGGACCTTCCTGATCATTTCTCTTCGTAAACGACATCTGTGTGTGAACCCGTTCTCCAGCAATGGTGGGATTCAGGTACCCGGATGCTGCTTCAGTTCTCTCCAGTTTTCTGAATCGATAGCAACCGTAGAGGCCTAGAAGCAGGAACAGTGTCAGTGTATACGACGCCGCCAAGATGGTTCCAAGTACTATTGAAACAAGTGAGAGCATTGGACTCTTCTCAGCGGATGACACGGAGTTGACAGTCGTACCTTGAGAGACATGTTCTGGATGTCCTAATAAGGTTGTTTGGTCAAATGTGGTCGTCGATATCAGAGAATCAGTAAGAGAGAGTGTTCGACTGTTCTCAGCGGATGACACTGAGTTGACAGTCGGGGTAGGGGGGAGGGGCTACATTATTATAGATTTTATAATCAATTCCATCGTGCCTGATTAAATCGTTCATAATTCATTATGTAAATGGATAACATTAACAAAATGAGAGAGAATTCCCGATACGACACTATCGCAAAGAACTTCATTGTATTACTCTAGGTGTTGTGTAAAATGTTATGTGTTTTTATTGAGAATAAAATAAGAACTGAACTGAACAGAACTGAACGGAGCAATCACCTGCATCATTGCACTTGACTCCGACATCCTCACTATGTGGACAGCTGCTCAGTTCAAAAGATGTGAAGGTACAGGCAAGCAGGCTGTTCTCCGATCCAAGACAGGAGAAACCTCTCACAAGGACACTCATCCCAACTCCTTCACCGAATGCTGCATTATTCAGCACTTCTGAAGCACCCGTGAACCCCAGCATTCTACAGACCACGTCGGCCTCTCTCAAACCCCATCCAACATCGCAAAATGTCACCCAGAATACGTTGTAGAACATCTCAACACTTCCTTCATTCCTGCTCCTTCCACCGACAAGACGAATTCCAAAATGCTGACTCGTGGTGTCTTCTGAAAAGCAGATCGTTTGAATATATTAGCAAACCGTGATGGGAGACATACATGGGCAAGTGTAAAGCATGTCCATCACGTTACTGATTATTCAACCTCCTTATCCCAAATTAACATGATCAACTTGCATCTAAATTGGCCTCAATATGCCGGTTAGAGCTCACCGATAACTACATCAGCTCCATGTATAATGATAAATCGCTCCCAAAACGCTCCTCCTTTAATTGTTTATGAGTACACAGTAGAAGTTTTGAGTCCCACTGCTGCAGTAACATCCTTTGGCAAGACGTAATTTATCTGCATTTGCCAGTCTCCACCTTGGTGATTTAGGCTACATGAGTACCCAGTAGTGAAAGAAATTATTGCAAAGTCCGTGAGCTGAAACGCCTTTCCAAGGCCGCTCGGCTAAGGCCGGGGTAGATAATTAAAGTACAGCGCTTCGAAACATAAGTATTAATCGTATACATGTTACTACAGTATTATTTTTATTTTCATTAAAATGCATGGAAAGTCGTTGCGTAGGTGTATGCTATATGGCACGCCCTCAGCAAATTTTATCTTTTTTGTTCTAACCATTCGGTTCCCAAATTTCTTAGGTCCGTCTTCAACGATAGCATCTAAGAGCTAAGTATTCTACTTCTTTGATGTAACTTTTTTATTTTTTTATTTTTTTTTAAATTATGTGTTTATTAAGAAATCAAATCATAACATATACAAACTTTCCAAAAAATACAAATGCTGAGTTACAAAAGAAATTAATGACAAATTAAGATATTTACAAACGATTGAGGAGATCTGGGGGAGGAAAAAAAAAAAAAAAAAATTCTCGAGGTTCTTGCTTTTGTACTTGTAATTGTTATAATTCTGAATATTTCGTTAATGTAACTTCAGATCAGAAGTGTAGCAGTGTCGCTTTAATGACGAAATTAATCTTTCAAATGTTTCCATGCACTTTAATCGTTCAGTTTGATTTATTGTACAATGCATGTAGTTCATCGTATTGATTGAGGTCTGGGCCCCGTCTTACAAAGACTTACGATCGATCCAAATCAATCGCAAGTCCTCCAATCAATCGCAAGTTTGCAGTCTCCTATCTCTTATGTACATAGTTGCGATTGATATCAATCGCAAATAATTTGCGATTGATATCAACTCTTTGTAAGACGGGGCCCAGATCAGCTGGTCCTTTAAAAAGAAGGTTGAGTTTTGGAAAGAGTGAAAATAATTTATGAGCGTTATCATTAATAATATGCAAGTGTGAAAGAACACCAGAGATAAAAATGTTCCCTGAAAAGCATGGCTCTTCAAATACCTTCATATTATAAATATGGCATTTAACAACGTAAAATCGGGACGGATGTTTATGCCACTTGTTCGTGTAGTCCCATATGTATACATCTTTTGTGTACAGTGTTTGTAAAGGCTTTACCAAGACTGGGCCAAATTTCTTATCATTTTGATGATTCCAGAACCTTGCAGTACACACCAATACTTATATGCTAGATGATCAACTTTTTATGTTCGATTCCATACCGTTTCTTTCACAATGCAATTGCAACACCAGGGGGGTGTTTCACAAAGATCCTAAGTAGAACTTAACACTAAGTTGGACTTAAAAATTATGGACAGCCATTGGAGCCTTAAAATGAAATATATTAAAAAAAGAGTGTCAAATCTTACAGACATGAGCGCTAGACAAAAACCCACTATTATTATTATTATACCACACATCTAACGCATCCTCGTTACAGTGATAATTATTAACTTCAAACCCATTGGCCCGAATTCACAAAGGAAGTTTGTAGTCAAACCAGGTTTGTTTAGACTACAAACCTTTTTGTGAATTCAACCCATTATGACTGCACTCTCCTAGCTCAGTCTCCAGTCCACTGCTGTAGACATGATCCAGGAAGAAATTGCCTCCACCTTCGCTATATTTTGCATAACCAGTATGAAACTAAATATAATATCTCACCATTAGCGCAGACAGCACCAGCGTCTTCAAAATGTTGACAATCATGACTCACATATCCATTGTGGGAGCATTCAGCGAGGTTGCGTTCCCCGGCCCCCCACTCAGAGGTCGGAATGACCGCATGCGTGTTGCCAAAATGTCCGGTAAAGGGGTACTTTTCGTGCGACAAAGTCCGGCCCGAGAATTGTAAAAAAAGGGGGTGTATTTGACTTTTTACCCGGAGATTTCTTTAAAAAGGGGGTGTTTTTCTTTTTTTCTCTCATCTCTTGGGACTCCTGAGAAATTATTCCGAATTTAGGGGGGTACATTGAGCATTTTTCCTGATTTAGGGGGGTCTCCAAGGCAGGAAAAGCCTGCGAAAAGCCCGCGAAAGGGGGGTTCGGAAATGTTGGCAGTCCTCAGATAGGGGGTGCTTTCAAAAAGAGGGTACGAGCATATGCGTACCCTAAATAACACTGAGTGGGGGGGGGGGGGGGGGGGGGGCCGGGTTGCGTTCAGTCCCAAGGCATTGAACTTCATCAAGAATGATGCTTCCAGAACCTGGACCGTATTCAGCGCCCGTGACTGCTCTCACTGCGATCTGGTAGCCAAGCATTCTACAGACGACTTTTGCATCGCGGATGTCCCACCCGTCATCGCAGACAGTACCCCAGACACGGCCATAATAACGAACCTCTACTCGACCACTGTAGCTGTCAGGCCCTCCGGCTAGACGAACATCCAGTCCAAAGACAGAGGGAACTTGATAGACAAAAGAAAGAAGGTTGAATTCATATTGAAAAAAGAAAGATTATCCGTGCCTAGAATAAATGGACTACATTTTGTTTCTCTTTCATGAATAATGATAATAATACTACTATATACGTCTATTAAATTTAGTCTATTTAATATAAAATTAAGTTTTCACGGAATCGAGGAATCGATGTTGGAATCAAAACAGATTAAATGTTAATATAAAATATCTATGTAATAAAAGAAACCGAATCTAGAACTTCACAAATTCTCGTTGAATCATTCGTCTTTTTTTTTTAAATCAACGGCTTCAACTACAGATACACATTGCTACTACTAATAATGATAATGATAAATATTAAAAAAATTATAATAATTATCAGAAAAATAATATTTTTAATAAAAATAACACAAATTATGATAATAATAATATTCATAATAATATTATTAATAAACAATTATAACATAAATTTCATTAATATCATTACCAATATAACGGTACGTATTACTGATTAAAATGTTCAGTTCACATCCCATTTATTTTCATATTTCATTTCCAGTGCTATCAACATATTGAAGAATACAATGGAAAAAGTATCTTTCAATACACAGTGAAAATCAATGTTATCTTTTATTTATTAGTCAAGATCTAATTTTGCCGATAAGGGGTTAGATATATCTTTCAATGAGTGTGTCCGATGTATAGCCAACATTGTTGAACATTTGTTGTTTAAAGTGCACTTGAATATTTATTTTTATCAAAATAATCATGCTCGAGGTGTAAAGAGAATGGGGGCTCCGGCCGAGATTTTTTTTGAATACCAATAGTCGAGCAACCGTCATTATGTATTTGGGACTGTGAAACTGTGATATTGTATATCATATTGTACATCTCGTATATTCTTTCTCGTATATACAGTGCGTCCCAGAAAAAACGAAACCGAGAAGTATCGATGTTTTATTATAACTTAATCACAACCATAATTAATGAATGATACATATTTGGAAAGCTTAGAGTCTCCTCTTTCAGTTGATGCTACTTAGATGATGCATATTTCACGCATGAGTGATTAAAAGCAATTTGAAGGAAGGAAACCAAAAATACATTTGGCGGGCGGTATCTGAATTTCGAAGGAAAATTAACATTTCTAGAAAGTTGAGTTTCTGCCCTTTCATATGACACCTTAATCATGAAAAATGAGCGAGGAATGACAAAGTTCTGTTTGTTCAAAGTAGTGCTTGCATTTCCATAATTTTATTAAACGAATTCGTTTTCACTGGCTGCCTGTCGTATCAATAAACGAAATTAACAAAAGACTTAACTCCGTTTCGTTGACAATCAGCCGTAGATGAGAGTCTTCATGCATGGCTGATTGTCAACGAAACGGAGTTAAGTCTTTTGTCAAATCTGCTTTTTGCTACGGCAGGCACCCAGTGAAAACGAATTCGTTTGTTAAAATTATGAAAATGTAAGGGCTACTTTAAACAAACAGAACTTTGTTATTCCTCGCTCATTTTTCCTGATTGGGGTGCCATATGAAAGGGCAGAAACTCAACTTTCTAGAAATGTTAATTTTTCTTCGAAATTAAGATACCGCCCGCCAAATGTCTTTTTGGTGTCCTTCCTTCAAATTGCTTTTAATCACTCATGCGTGAAATATGCATCATCTGAGTAGCATCAACTGAAAGAGAAGACTCTAAGCTTTCCAAATATGTATCATTCATTAATTATGGTTGTGATTAAGTTATGATAAAACATCAATACTTCTCGGTTTCGTTTTTTCTGGGACGCACTGTATATATATATTTATAATATTGTGAATTAAATTTAAAGAAATTATATTGATACACAATAACGCAATGCACAAACAATAACGACAACGGATGTCTTGCCCTAAATGGTGGTTAAAGAAATAATTAATTAAGGAGAGAGAGAGAGAGAGAGAAAGAGAGATAGAAGGTGAAACGACCCAACTAACCCACTTGTTGGACCCAATGCAGGTCATCACGTGATAAAGCAACGAAATGTTTGCTCGATTGCTTCGCTCGCTCGCGAAATGTGGAAACTGTAATGCAGTAATCCTGCCAGTGAGAGATGTAGTTTCCTTGCCGATATTGCGCCCCTTTGCAGATGATTCAACTTCGCTATTTTATCAACATGAAATGATCATGAATTTACAAAATCACATGTGCTTTTGATGATCATGGCAGTGGCGTTTCTTGAATCCACCCATTGCTTCAGAAACATTTTAACGATTTTTGGAGGGTCGGATGCCGCCTTATTGTAGATAGTCTAAGCGCCTCCTTCTCCCATCAATTTACCCTCGTCCTTTCTCCCATTCTCCCTTTTCTTGACTTGTATTTGTCTTTTTAACCACCACTAGATGGGGAGAGGCGGGTACGTGCTACCGTTGGACACAAGATAGCGTATATCCTTTAGTTCCGTTCTTACCCAACAAAGCAGTATTCGCGTGCCCAAATAGCTGATAGGATTCTATTACCAAGACTCTTAGTATAAGACTTACCTCTCATGCTCAGGGCGATTATGATCACCACGGTATAAAACACCAAGGCCTTCATCCTCATCAAAATCAAAATCAAAATCAGATCAGATGCCGAATGACTGATTTAAAACAAATCAATTATAAGACAGGTACCAAAAAGTCGAGTTCGATATGTATCGATCAGCCCATCAAAGCAAACAAGTGAAGGCAACAATGGAGCAAGTTTCTTTTAGTCTTTATTTCCTCAATCGAGTTGAACGCTTTAGAATAATCTAGAGGAATGGGAAATTATCAGAATGCCAAACTAATAAGATATACTTCGAGGTAATAATACTACGCATGCTCGACACTCCAAAACAAAATATGAGGAAAGAAACTTCATCATTGCAATGTAGTATGCACATACCGACTCGCTTTAAAAACCCACACCCGTTAGGCTTACTCCACCCTACCCACACATAGGTTCAAAAGCCAGGAAACACATAAATCGAAAGCAAAACAAGGAACTTGGCGTTGTGTTCAATTTATTGGAAAGGTACCATGGGAAAATCACAAATTCTATAAATAAAAATCATTACATAAATATATGATAAATTTATGAAATTACGTTGCGCATAATATTACCTACCTATATGATAATCGGGTTACAAATGAAACAAAGTTTAGGCTTACATAGACTATCACGTTTTCTATCAATAAGGGAGTTTACAGATAGCACATGGTACAAATGACCCCAAATATCCACAGATCTTTTACACATGGAGAAGTTCCACTTTTAGCATCTTAGAATAATAACTGCCAAAATCCTACATGTGCTTCATGAATTTCTTTTGTTCGACCTCTTGAAAAGATTACTTCCACCTGCGTATCATATAATGTATCGTTGGTGCATCAATGAATAATGTTACATAACTTTCATGAGCGTATATCCAGTATTCATCTCTGTGGGTTTTACCATTTTGGTACAAATGACCTTTATCTGCCCATGCGCAGATTGTATCTGTAAACTGGCTTATACTGTAGAAACAATTCGACAATGTAATAACCCATTGCCTACTGGAACCGGTCGTTCCTGTATTAAGACTATGGGAATGGAATAATTCAATAGTCAACGGGTTAATGTTAACAAATTCGAACATTCTACTTTTAACAATCATACAGCTCATTATTCCTTAAAATATAGCTTCCATGCATCATATTTTGTCACGAGATACAAACATGTATGTATTCCATTATACACATGTACTTAAAGAGGAGAATAATACATGGTTGTAATGTCCGTAGACGGACAAGGTATCGCAGAGAGCCTTTTCGATCGAAATGAGTCCTCCTAATTTACCTTGAATAATCTTTATCATAATCAGTAACATTCATTATATATGGGGTTATGTTGGGTCAAGGGTGAGGGGTCATTTCTATCTGGAGATTCAAGCCACCCAGACTTAGGCTTGCAACCGATGGGCGGCTTTATGGAGCTTCATACTCGCGACTGGGACCTTCCTGATAATTTCTTTTTTTCTTTGCTAATAACATACATAAAATGAGCTGTTAAGGGAAAACATGAGCATTTGCCTACATCAATAACCAACCTCTATTAATGGCCAAAATTAAACTTATTGCGCAGCACAAAACGTACGACCATTCGGATAAGGGTCCATATAGCTCCGGTTGTCTCATTTTCGCTCGCTGGACGTATATAGCAGACGGCAATCGGCGGTTTAGACGACACTTGGTAGTGAATTTGTATGTGAGATTGCTTTGCTAAATATAAAATAGAAGAACATTTTCCATATCTTTAAAGTATCATTGATATCTGATAATTAAACAGTTATTAAAATAAACCTACCAAACTACATAATACAATGAAATACTTGACTGAAAGTAGGGAAGTTTGATGTGGTGCACAATTGCACCCCTCTGTAAATAATCGAATAGTCCATGGCGATCATGAATATTCATGTTTTTGCTTACCTCGGCAAATTGCTTGCCTATACTAAATGGAAAAATTACGGTGGGGGGGGGGGTGGCTGAAATGGACACAATGAACCGATCAGAACTGATCTATGATCATTCATGCTTGTTATCCTTCGTGCGCTTCACCTATAACCTTACAATCACGTGGCAAATTGCGTCCAAAGTTCGACTTGTTTCACATGTGTTATAGGCAATGGCGAGATAGCGACCTATTTTGACCAAATTACGGTGGGTGAACTTTCAAAAGTCAATGGGACATGAGGGTTCCAATGAAAGAGCTAGCGTCAACGTACATCGGGGTGGATGTGCTTTTCGTTAATCAAAAAATGAATTTTTAACGATTTGGGGGGTAAAAGTCAGTAGGCTAACATGTTAGGCTGCTGACTCTGACGATAGGGGGCGTTGTCAAATGAGACTAAACGGAGCTATATGCTTTGTATTACATACTGTGATAATTCTTTTGTAATGTTAATTTTATGAGGAAGGAAATATCCGGAACAGGTTGCATGCAGTGTGTGTGTGTGTGTGTGTTGTATGTGTGTGAAAGGGGGTGTGGTGTGGGTGGGCTAGGGGGGGGGGGGGAGGGTGTCATGAGTTTGGTGGTGTGAGAGTGTGTGACAGGATAGTACTATGTAACTTTAAACCTTCCTCTACTGTTATTTTGATTATACACTGTTACATGCAAGATTTTTTTTTTCTTTCTTCTATGTTCATTGATTGATGTAACTCATGAAGTGTCTTGTATCAAAGATCTTGTTTTATATTGCTTATTTTGATAATTTCTTGTTATGTGAAATTATGAGGAAGGAAATAAAATATCATTTAAAACAAAAAATATGTGAGAATCAGACTATTTAAATAAACGAGCGCGCTCGCTAAATTCGATTTGACAACTTACGGTCGTTATTTTCTCCACATAAAGGCATTTTCAAGCCCTTTTGTTTAAAGGGAAGTTCTAAATTAGTATTATCTTTCAAATGCCGTTGGAATTTAACCTTTTCATTTTTTGGGCCTGCAAATAGGACGTAGCCTGCCTTTAATGTCCCTCGGACAGGATTGTCCTTTCCGGGTTCTTCATCTATCTATATGCCTATCTATCTATCCATTTATATATCTACAAATTTATCTATCTTTCCATCTATCTATCTACATATCTATCTATTTATATATATATATATATATATATTTCTTTTTGTCTATCTCCTGGCTTTACTAGAAGACACGTGTAAAGTTAACAATAGCGTAAATGAGATACGCGACAACTAAATGTAAAAGTGGTATATAATGGTCGCAATCCATCACGAGGTCGGATTATCAGAAAGAGTACACGGCTCTAGGCAAGGTATGATATTTCACTCAAAGTGTTATGGGAGAGGAACACCTCTGTATAAAAAAGAGTGTGAAAGAGAGGGAGAAAGATAATAAAAAACAATAAAAGTGAGATAAAGAAGAGAGAGATAGAGAGGAAAAAAAGGAAAAAATAAATAAAAATGCAAATAAAAGGGAGTGTTAGAAATGGGTGGAGAGAGAAAACAATGATAATGGTCAAGAGGATAGGGGCTTGTAGGCGTGTGTTTGTGTCTTATGGAGTACGAGGGAGAGAGAGAGAGAAAGAACGATGAGGTTAGAGAGAAAGAGAGGGAGAGAGAGAGAGAGAGAGAAAGGTGAAAGAGAGAGGGATGGGAGAAATTTCGAGTGAAAGTGCGAGACAAAAGGGCCTATATGTTCAGATACCCGGTTGCCATTCTGTGGATGGAAAAACATACAACAATCGGCTCCAAATCGTGGGATAGCCGTGCGACTATTCTATAAGCCCCGCCTCCTCCCGATATTACAATCATGTTATTACTATAATGAGACTTATATGATGTTGGTGATATTTACGTATCTGTCTATGTATTATGTTATTTTTATTATTTGTCTATCAAGTTTTATGATTGCTTGGTAATGTATCCTAATCTCTATAATCATCGGTTACAGTAAAATTCTACACATCTGTTCCGAAACCACATTATTGCATCGTAATTGACAAAAAACAAAAATATCACCATCAAATAATGTTGTGTTTTATATGTAGTTGTTGTTAGAAGACAAAAGTGGGCGTTGATCAGAAAAGTGTTATCCTGTTGGTACGTTTTCAGCTGCTTTCGCTACAATTTAGAAAGCAAAACTTGATGTTGAGGACTTGTTTGCATTGAGATAGTTCAACCAAACAAAGTCCTTGTCTTACATTTCTTGATTTAAGGAGAAATTTTTAGAGGAAGCATCTTGAGAGACAGACTGACAACCATGAGACCAATTTGCTAGGGCTTTCCCTAGCTTCGTCTGCAAATTTAGCAATTATCTTTCCCATCAAAATTGCACGGAGGCGTCGATCGTCGTTACAGGTAAGAGTAGTTAAACTTCCCACCTCCTCCCCCTCTCCCCCCCCCCCCTCTCTCTCTCCCTCTGTCTTTCTCTCTTTCTCTGTCACTCGTACTTCCAATGTCTCTACGTGTTTTTCCCGACTCTCTCCCCTCTCGTTTCTCCTCTTTATCCCCTACTCCTCATTCTACTCTTCCTTCTATGTTTAACTGTCTACCCCCACTCTCTCTCTCTCTCTCTCTCTATCTCTCTCTCTATCTCTCTCTCTCTCTCCCTCTCTCTCTCTCTCTCCCATCTCAATCCTCTCTCTCTTCCACTCTTATTTTCTTCCATGCACTGTTTTCTGTTTCTCCCTTCTCTTTTCTCCTCTTTATCCCCTACTCCTCATTCTACTCTTCCTTCTATGTTTAACTGTCTACCCCCCTCTCTCTCTCTCTCTCTCTCTCTGTCTCTATCTCTCTCTCTCTTTCCCCCCTCTCCCTCTCTCTCTCCCATCTCAACCCTCTCTCTCTTCCACTCTAATTTTCTTCCATGCACTGTTTTCTGTTTCTCCCTTCTCTCTCCCCCTTTCTTCCCCTTCTCTCTCTCTTATTCACGTTGTTATAAAACTGAAACGTTCCACATTCCCAGAAATAAAAACGTAACAGGCAATTTACAAGGAAGCAATAAATCAAACACGTTGTCTACAAACTAACATGTGCTATTTGTTAGACTCGGATCTAATTAAGACTGCTAATGCGATATGCGCAAGTGTTGTCACTGCACTTTGTACACACACATGAACTGGCGGCCGAATGAAGTTATCCAAAGCTGTTACATCTACAAAATAAACTTTGAACTGCCGACGAGGGTGAAAAAGTCGAATTGACGCAATCACTCCTGAGGAACATAAAAGAAAAACAAAATATCCATCGTCATCATTATTTGATATCAATTATGTGACAGCTTGGAGCTCGTCGGACCAAGTTTAATTTCAATTTCAACTAAGCCCGTGTCATATTAACAAATTTCCACTCCCAGATAACTTGTGTACCTCTCGTTCGCAAAACGTCTGCCTTTAAGGTCCCCGTCTCAAACTAAATTTTACTGGGCACTCTCATCATGAGGAATTGTTTAAATAAGTTAATACTCACCGTTTCTATTTTGGCGTTTGCACTAAACTCAGAGGTATAGTACTCATTTGCAGTCTCAGTTTGTTTTTAATGTAATCGAAATTTATAATAATTTTCCCAATAGTACATTGTCGCTACATTATAGAGACAATTCACGGGAGCTGAACAATTGGTCAATCTTTGTGCATTTGTCCCCTTTGTGAGGAAAGTAGTAGTTTGAAACATTAAATTTAATCAGTTATCTGCTTGATAGTGTTTTCGTTCACATTCTTTTGCTTGCGATGACGATCTGTTGGGCGTCCACGGTGTCGTTGACGAGGAGTAGGTTGAAACATTAAGTTCGTTCGATTATCTTTTCGATTGTGTTTATTCACAGGTTTTTGCTTGCGATGACGATCTCGTGTGCGAACACGGTGTCGTTGACGAGGAGACGTGTGAGTGTCTCTGTAGCAGTGGATGGTACGGTGATCGATGTGATGGTAAGAAACTACAAAGGAAAGTTGCATATATCTATTTAAAAAAAACGGTTAGATTTCGAAAATCTGATGTCACCAATAGAAAGGGGAACATCCAATTACCTATTGACAATTTTTTAAGAGTTTGGGTGTTAAAATATTGACAAATTTTGCAGTCTTTCACGTCCCTTCCGAAAAAAATATGAACTTACCGACAAGGGTCTGAAAGTCTTTAATTTTTTAGAGAATATGTCTTTAAAATTGTAAGTTAAAAGTTATACCAAATGATTGTTTGATATTTTTTTTTGTGTGGATAAATTATTTGTAAAGTGTCGTGCGCGAATTAAGGATTCTTTGTTTTTATGCCTTTTTTCATTTGTACAGCATTCCGGTCCGACATCAAATTCGAAGATTGCGGTATCGCCGGAATCATTTCGACGATAGATTGTCACCGATTTGTAGACTAAAATTTGGACGTTGTATCTGCTGATATCAATTTATCTGAATAAATTTGTGTAGAATATGAGAAATCATGGAATGTGTATAAAGTGAATGGCAACTGCGGGCAACACGGGACTGAGTGCTCACTGAACTCTGGGTCATAAGATCCCAGATTGTGAGGCGTATAACACTTTACGTCATATACAATAAGGTCGTGGTTTGGCGGCATCATCTCAACGAGATGAACGATTCTTTAGCGAATTTTGTGTGTGGAATTAATTTGTAACACCGACCTGTTATAAATTGTGAGCCAAAAACAGCACCCAGATCATCCAGACATTAACTGTAGATTTCAATCCGTCTCTCTCTCTCTCTCTCCCTCTAACTCAGATAAGTGTATAGACGACCGAGGAGAGACAGCCTGTAAGGGATATGTACACCTCTGTAACAACACGCAGTATTTGAATTTTGTTCGGAAGAACTGTGCAGCCACGTGCGAATTTTGTGGTAAGATAATATTAGACAATATAATATAAACATGATGAAAACTTCATTTCATTTATTTACTTCCACAGCAACATAAAAAAAATGATAATATATAATCTTCAAAATGTAGACAAATATAATGAAATATGTGAAGTGAGAGGATCATTAAAAGCGCATAAATGGCTTGTTAACAATAATCCTCACAAAATATACAAAATAGTAATAACTTTGATACATAATTTACATTTTAAAAAGTCAAACAACAAAAGTCGATCATATTTGATTTTTAAAAGCATTATATTGACTAATTATTCTCTTATACGTTGCATAAGGATATGATCCATCGTATAGGCGATAGTCACCAAGCATGTCCATGATTGTGTGTGATCATATTTAGATTAAACCGATATGTTGTTGTCTTTAATTCATCTTGCAGAGAAATTTGGACCCGGCTCTGAAGGCTTTAGTAAGTATACAGATAGGAAATTAAAAATCTTAGTATAAGATCAACGACTTTTAAAAATATCCGGAGTTTGTAAATCATTTTGATTAGTTCCATTTTGTTCATTGTCCAGTCACTATTTAATTTTAAATGCCATTTCATGACCCTGATGACAATTAACACTGTATACCAGAAAGTAAGTGTGGTTATTATTTGCGAAAGCTGTCATGTATAAAATGATATGTGTACATAATTAAAACATGGAATACAAAATTTGTTAACGTTAATCAAAATAATGGTCTCGAATTTAACTATTAATAATAATACATTTAGAGAGCGCAGAAACTATTCAACATCATATATATATTCTACTGCGCTACAAGAGCTCCTGATATGCTTAGCTTTACAGTTAATTAAAAAGAGGTGTTTTCAGTTTTGATTTAAAGATATTTACAGAATGTAATTGAGTTGAATATTTATTGCTCCAAACAGTTTGTGATCTTCGCTGCTCCGAACCGGGAGGAACGGTGAACGCAGTAACCTGTACTTGTGAGTGTGCTAGTGGGTGGTTCGGCGAACTTTGTGAGGGTAAGATTTCTTTGTCGTCAGTTTATATTGCTCTTATTTTTTCATATATGATATCAACATTTTCGTGTTCATTACCAGGTTATAATACATGGTCTGATGCCGATAAGAAGGTTTAAAAAAAAAAAGGCAAAGGCTAGTATAATAATACGACATTAATCCTTTGACATGCTTTAATTGGACTTATCAGAGAAAATTTGTTTGTTTGTCCGTTTGTCTAAATAACGTTCATCATATCTAAAAATTGCGGATATTCAATTTAAAGCATTTCTATATTTGCAATTTTGAAAAGATATTTCGTGGATATGCGAGAATGCCTTTCAGCGCACATTCGGTAATAAAGGGATATTCCCACGATGCATTGCGCATTTGTTTACATTTGTGCCAAAAATAGGTCAGTGGAATGCGCGTAAAGGAATGCGCAGCGCGCATCGGAAATAAGAGCGCGTAAACGCAAAGCTTTTATGACGTCACAATGGACTATACAGAGGGTATCTGTCCGGCCTGTGCCGTAAGGACAAACCCTTTATGACGTCACAATACTTTGGAAGCTCGCGCTTCTTCTACATGACTTAATTGAATTTTTCCGTCAACTTGCAATTTATAATTTTATCAGTCACCAACTCATACTAAACATACATTTCAAAGTTCGAAATTTTAAGATCTATTCTTCAATAGGCTACCCTGTCAAAATATTAGAAATAAATAAATAAAAAATAAAAAATGGCTATTAGTTGTATAAATCATTTATCCATTGATTTGTGATAAAAGAAAGTATACAGTGATCTGAAAGCAAATAATTAGTATTAATTTTTATTTTGAGGCGTATAAGGTGCATTCTGTCAGAACAAATATTCAGTGTATGGTAAAATATTATTTGGAAAAAGTAATCAAATTCAAATGGATAATACAACCAGGGATTCGGTCATCTCCCTGATATAACTCTCTGTTTTTAAACAGATAAGTGTGAGGACACCACTGCAAACTGCCAGAGTTGGGGCGTGGATCAGTGTGCTACGTCACAATCAGTCATTCGTCGTTGCCCCGCTATGTGTGGGGTATGTGGTAAGTTACATTTAGTGCACATTTTTATGATCGAGAAATGGGCATGCGAAATTGGAAAAAATGAGACTCAAAGACAAATCCTTTTTGCGCCTGTGATCTAATCTATCTATATCTTGAGTTATAGTGAAGATGTATACAGTGATTACAGAAGGATAGGCTAAAACTGTGCTGTTACAATTTTGCTTCTCGAACGTTTTCTATTTTATTTTATTTTACTTTTAGCAGCAGTAGAACCGCACATTTTCTAAGGGCATCCGTGTCCTTTTTATTAAGCTAGTTTGTGAAAGTGATTAGTATATGCATTGACTGACATTTTTCTCATTACTACTTCTTATTCAATATCTAAACAGAGGAATTCGGACCGGGTTCTCCTGGCTTTGGTAAGTGTTAAAAGACATGTTAATTTAGGGCTAACCCTAGAAAGAATCGCAGTTTAAAAAATATTTATTTGTTTGTTATCATCACAATGATTTTTGAATAAAATTTGATTACATTATGAAAATGGCCTATTGTCCTTAAGTTGATTTCCCGAAAGTCTTTGCGATTAATCTTCTTGTTACTAGCTTAACAAATAGATCACTGTGAGTAATTCAAATAACCATTTTTTTTCTCTCTCTCCTATCTACAGTTTGCTTGAGGGACTGCGTAAACGGCGGTACGCTGATCAACACCGAGCACGAATGTCGATGTCTGTGCGCTAAGGGATGGGAGGGAAATCAGTGCGAAGGTGAGAGATATTTCTGTTTTTCATGCCAAACCTTTTCAAGTCATGTCAACTATCTTTACAGCCGAAAGTTTTTGTCAAAATGTGTGCTGCGGCCTGACAATGCCACCTTTTCACCAGTGTAAGAATATATGTGTGTTTTAGGGGTCAAAGCGGGTCAAAGTATCGCATTTTGGGTTCATAGTGCATGTTCAGATGCAGATACATTATTTGACGTTTGTTTTATTTAGGATATTATTCAGTATTTTGTAAGTCCGTTCACGTAGTTTACAAAGTCATGTTGTATATTAATCATTTTGAAATGCTGGAAAAGAGTAAAACTTTTCATTCACTGTGATGTAGCCTAAAATTGAGCTTTTGATATGAAAACAAATCTTTCTTTGCTTATCCATAGACTCTAGTACATTTTGAATACCTCAGAAACTTTGATAGGCTAGTATTGCCACACACGATGTATCGCTTTCTGTGATGACTTCATTAACGAATATCAACAGCTATCCCCTTAAAAATACTGACTGTATATTTGACTTAAAGAGAAGGTTGAGTTCTGGGAAGAGGTGAAAAATAATTTGTGAGCGTTACTCATTCTTATAATGCAAGTGTGGAAGAACATCAGATAAGACATGTTCCCTGAAAAGCATGGCTCTTCAAATGCCTTCATATTCTAAATCTGCATGAAACATCGTAAAAATCGGGGGGCCGGTTTTTTACGCCACGTGTTCGTGTAGTCCCATATACATCTTTTTGTGTACAGTGTTTGTAACTTTACCAAGACTTGGCCAAATTTCTTATCATTTTGATGATTCCAGAACCTTGCAATACACACAAATTCTTATATGCTAGATGATCACTCTTTTCTGGTCGGTTCCACACCGTTTCGTTCACAATGCAATCGCATGACCAGAACTCAACTTCATCTTTAATCGCAACAAGCATAACAGTAATTTAAAAACCACAAATGTGGATACATATTGTTATCAAATTATTTAGATGATTGATGATCTAAGATGCATCTGTAATAATTATCTAATTTTTATCTTTTCAGTTATGTGCCAGAACAGCGTCAAAAAATGTCAATATGACGTCACAAAGCTCAACGGAGGCTCGCATTACCGATATGAACAATGTTTCACTGAACCCTATGTCTACGACAAATGTCACGAAATGTGCGGCAGCTGTGGTAAGTTTAAATTAATATGATTTTTTTTTAAATTAATTGATTGATTTATGGAATAATTCATTCATTTATCAATTGATTTATCAAGAGTATCATTGTTTTTATCATCGTTATTTGTTATCATTATCATAATTATTATTACTGTCTTTATAATTATTATTAATAATAAATTTGATATTACTATTATAGAAATATGTTTCGGAATTCTGTTCCAACACAATAAACCAAATATAAATGTCACACAATTGAAAACCAGTGCACGCAAAAAAGAGCATGGGATTAAACAAATATTTCTCCATATTTCTCAGTCGGAAGAGACAAACTATCTTAGTTACGTGTTCAATATGCGATCATTTCAACAGCAATTATAATCATGTATATTTATAGCATGTTTTCCCATACGAGATAGAAAAGAAAAAATAGCTCTAAATTAAGTTTGAACACAAATTAGTTTCGGTTTCAAATTCTGTGTAAAACGTAGCACTATTCGTGTCCTGAAAATAATAACCTCTGTATTATTTTGATTAATTGTAAACGATCTTGATAACATTCAAATAGATCAACCTATTGATACACGTCTGTCAAAACCCAATTACACACACCTATTTTGACCAAGATGTGTTGCAAGGATTATGCGATTTTCAGGATAAGCTCTATTTGAAATAGTAAGCAGTTTTATTTTTGTGTGAAACCAAGTGATAACAAAAAGGAAAGTATCGTCATTTGCGTCATCAGGACAATGCTTGCCAAAATTGTCGCTAGTTATACTTTAAATAGATAATTGCTCCTGCTGTTGAAGCAAAGTATATATAGCACTGAGTGTGTGGTATTTACTCGTGTTCATCCAAGTCTTATGTCACGTTGTATTACGTGTGGCATGTACTATGATGATTGTTCTGATCACATGGAGAGATGGTGATTGTTTTTCTTTTCTACCAGCATTCAGAAGTTCAAGCATAGACGGTTAAAAGATAAAGATAGAATCATAATCATTATCATTGTAATTATTATTATCCATTATTATCATTATTGTTATCATTATCATTAACATCATTATCATTATAATTTTTATTATTATTATTATTATTATGATCATGAATACTTTTTTTTATTATAGTTGTTATCATCATGAATATAATTGTTATTATCATTATCATTATTATTAAAACTATTTGCCCTCGCACAGGGGCCCTGATTAACAGAGAGAGAGAGAGAGAGAAGAGAGAGAGATGATGACGATGACGACGATGATGATGATGATGATGATTTAAAGATACCCTCTCTATGAAAAAAGTGGGAACGAGGATCAACTCATACGATCATTTACAATATATATATAAATCCCCATCACCACCGAAAATTATAACTACCCCCCTGAATGTGTTCTACACTTATCCCCCAAACTAGCAAGTATAACTATGTATATTATTATTAATTGAAACAATAAAGTGATCAAGTAGTAACATACTTCTATTATAAGAACAAAATTATCATTGTTCGTTTCTTTCATTTTGATTATTTCACCAAGGTACATGTATATTTCTTTTAGCCAAAGACCTACCGCTAATCTTTAACAAGTCATTTATTCAACAAGTCCATTACATTTACAACTGAAAAATAAATCGTAAACTAGTTTCAGGCCGAGAGCTTTCTTACTGATGGAGACAACATTCATTTGAATCGTCATATTTATATATATTCTGTCAGGCGCAGTGTTTTCGTGGAATTATGTGATGAAAGAGATCATTTTGTTTATCAAGTCAAAAAAGATTGAAAATGGAATTGAATTATAATCTATATATAAAAAGGATCTCAAAGCCAAAGAGGGTATAATAGGACACTAAATATTCTCTTTGATTTTATAAAGCCATTCGTGAAGTTATGTATATCTTTGTGATAATTAGATTGATAGAATAGGATCAGTTTGGACGGAAATTTGTCTTTGTCGCATTCTATTAGCATAATTCTCTGTTCGTACAATGCATTTATAAAATATTGATTCCCATGGTATTCTAATGAATAAATTACTTGTTGCAACAATATTTGCGAGATTACCCAGATTTAGGATTTATGAGATTACATTTTAAAAATCATCGTAGCACACTTCATTTATTCATTTGTTAGCAATAAATCACAGCGGTAACAACTAACAAACATTTTGTGCATGAAAGCCTCTAATTACAAAATAATAATTGGGTCTTATTTTACCCAGGGTAGCCATATCAGTATTAATACTGCTTTTCCGGTGGACCCAATATTTTTCTTCTCCTAGGCAACGTAATGATATTATAAATACAGTGTATAACACTGCAATCTCAGAGATAGTAATACAAGCGCGTTTATTATTTTGTTTTTAATTTTTTTTAATTAGTATTCACTTTCATAATATTTTACTTTAATTTGTTTGAATACTCTTCATAAATGTTTGTTTAGTGCATTAATTTCAGAAACATGAAAATACGCTTTATATTTACGGATAATGGACTTTTTAAAATGTTGTTATAGATAACAGCGTAAATGGGTGAAAAGTGTATATCAAACTTAAACTTTAATCAAGGAAGATCTCTTTATGTGGACATCGTCATAAGAAATGGGATTTTCTTACGAGGGAACTTTTCGCATCTGACAATAATCGCTTTGTTTACCCACCCCTCCCCGACCCTTGGGTCCGTTTTCCATGCATATTGTTCATGTGCTTTATGTAATACCAACAACTGAATTTCCAAATGGACCAATAAAATTAATCTGAATCTGAATTATCATCACTCAATTAACTCCATTTCCCGAAAGGGTAGTAGCAAAACAAAGTGATTTGCGAAAACCGAGCATTTATCCTTGTGCCCCGTATATACATCCTAGAAAAGAAAGCCACAGGCATTTCATCAAAGTGTTTCAATTATTATTATCGGAGGAATTACGAGTGCGTTCCCCATTATGACAGAGTTTTACTAAATAGTTCTTTATCTAGTTCTAGATTGTCTCTTCTGGGGGAGGGACTGCTTTGAATTGTAATTGGGAGCTTATACTGCTTCCAATCCGATAGGTAATTGAGGATTATGTAAAAGTTCTCTCACTGAGTATGCTGTTGTCCCCTTAGTTGGAACCTGGTTACAGTCGACATATGAGGATGAGAATCTGAACACTTCCAACCTCCACATTTTGTTTACCTTTTACATTGCGAGTTCTTATGTAATTCGAATACAACAAGATCAAGTATTATGTAAGATTTTCATGGTGTTATATGTTGGGTGCCAGCGCATTTAAGACTTTTCAACTTCCGTCACGATGATATAATTTGTATTCTCGTTTCCATCCTGTTTCAATTTATTTCATTCGTCAGTGCCATTATTATTTGTTGACGACTTTTCTTTTGTTGATTTTGATTGTACATGTACTTTGATATGTCACAGCTGTACCCCTCATAGACCTTCATTCACTCGTACACTTTTGTACTCTTTATTGTTGTGGAAAATAAAATGATAAAGTATACATATTGTGTTTGTGATTACCACATGTTTCATACGATGCATCCTCATTTTAATAAATAGATTTATGTGTATTGTGTACACTTCTCTGATTAATAATTGCAACTCACACATTAAATTAGTATCATGATTTTGTCTTACATTTGTATTTGTATGTTTCTATGTCATTCTTACGTTACGCATTCCTCGTAAGTTGTTCAATTTATTTAAGTTGATTATTTAAGCGCTTAGAATGAATATGTACAATAATTGCTATATCAATGTTTATTATTACCATCATTGTTACTATTATTACTATTATCAATTTCAACACGATTTCAGCTATTTTCGAAAAATCAACCTATGGTAATTCCAATGGCCTTCTTAAATCATGCGTATTATAATATACGTATTACATAATCCGAATATGATATCCATGGGACATACAATAGGGTATTTAAATTACCCTTGACTTCATTTTTCGAAAGGAGCTGTGATCGTGTTTATTTGTTTGTTGTTGTTTTCATACTTTCCAGAGACGTTCGGGCCTGGTTCTCCTGGGTTTACGTGCACTCTGACCTGTCTTAACAATGCAACCCTGATCAGCAATGCAACCCATTGCTACTGCCAGTGTACAGACAACTACATCGGGGTTAGATGTGAAGGTAGGACCCACATGTGTTTATTCTTCAAAATCAGGATCGGTTCTAAAAAGATATATACATTTAAAATGACTCGGTAACATTGTTGAAGGTTGATGAAAAAACTGCTTAATTTTTGTATGAAATGTTACTTATTATATTCCTTTTACTGTACTTACCCTCTAACATGCAAAAACCGTGAAAAAAGCTCAAACCACAAAGATATTTGTGGTTTTATTTGAAAGCGTCATTGTGCGGCACCCTCTGACAGTAAATTTCCCATTCGTTTTTCCATGAAAAAAGACATAAAATAGGCTTGTTAAAATCTTTCAATAAATGTTTGGAATGGTATATAGAGCCAATTCATTGCTTTGTGACGATTTAAGTTCAACTAAAATTTAATTAAATCATAATAATATAGTTGGGATGATCAAGGAATCGATCAGATACGTTTTCCCCAATTTGTATCATTAATAATGGTCTGTTTTCACTCAAAATTTCAGATTATCTTTAATTTCACATTTAGCATTGAAGTCATTACTTAGCACCATTTTCTCTCATCTGAACAATGTTATCTAGTCCCTTTAAGCATACGCCCGTAGTTTTCATGTCTTTGACGAGGGCGGCAATGCTTTGATATGAATCTGCGACATAGATTTATCCGGGTCAATACTCATTCACTAACCAAATTATTAACTTATCCTAAACCCACTCTGGACCCGTATTCACCTTGACTCAATACTATACCTAGCCCTGACCCTAACCCTTTCCCTATCATAAGACCCAAATGGCGACCGTAACCCTGTTGACAAAATAAAGCAATTTGTCGCCAGAGAAAATATCGGAGCACCTCATTTAATAGTGGAACGCATCGTATGTTACATATTGTTTTTTTTTTCGAACATTCCCGTTTCCGAAGGTTCATTATGACATAGATCCCTATATCGTTTTTCGGAATTCCAAATCTTCGGAATAATGAACCCAATTTCATTTTCTGAATTACGAACCTTCGGAATAATGAACCCTATTTCACTTTCGGAACTATGATCATTCTGAAAAAAAAACGTATGCCTCCCCCAGCGTAAACTACATGCTCCGGGCCTAAGATCCTGCCTGTGGTGCGATAAACATGTACACCTGGGATCTTTTCATTGAACTTTTGCTTTTGCGGTTGGAATGAAGATGAGGATGACGGGTGAATCTATATCAATTTGTTTTCTTCACAAGACAATACAATCGTCTTTAATTTATTCCAATATTCATTCTGTCTTAGATGACACATCAAATTAAATGTAAACCGTCGTACTATTCTTCTCTTACAACAACAAGTATGACAAAAATATGTTCACATAAAGAAATCATATGATCAGATTTACCAATCTTCTTTTTAACCGTTTTCTACAACATTGGATCAAGATAATCGTTATAACAAATTTTGTTTTGTGTTGTTGCATGTAGATATTAGGCTGAAGGGGGAATCTCAATCTTTTTGTACATGACAAGTTATTAATAATTTCATTTACTCACACATCTCATTAGCGCCTTTGATTACACTGTAAAAAAATAATAGTCGAAATAACTCAATAAAATTGAGGAAAAGAATTGCCTTATTTTTATTAAGTAAATATTACTTACGGCATCTTAAGTAGAATTTACTTATTTTGCTGAATAAATTTTTACTCAGTTAAATCGAGTTACATTAACGTAAATAATTTAAGTATTGTAATCATTTTAGATAATTAAAAAAAAGCTATGATAGGATTACATATTGCACGATTTGGTACCCATCTAATCTAACAAGTAACATCCACTAATCATTCACTACTTCTATTTAAGATTTAACCGTATATATATATCTACCACCATCACAAACTATTACATTCGACACATATTTAAAGGCTCCGAATTTTATATATACTTGATCGTAGCATCTTAAAAGGAAAATTGGTTGACAATTTCCTGAAATATCAAGTTTTGATTTGTTTTGAACTGGGTAACAATTAAAAATTGTCTTGTCTTTGCTTAGCCATATTAAATGAATTAGTAAATGTTTTAAAGTCCTTAAATTTTCATTCAACCACAAAAAAGAATTGTTTTATTTAAAAAAGAGTTTAATTTGGTCTTAATGAATATTCATAAATTATGTAAATATTTCTATTACGCACTGCATCGGTCCTAACTTTAAAAAGATAAGAATAATCAACATAAATTGTTTGAGTAATACGTATAATTTCTGATTTTGAGTTAAAATTACTAAATAATACAAGCTGAAATTACTTAAAGTTCTTATGTATTTGATTTTACTTAAATATTCCACGTATGTTCTACTAAATTGAAAGTTTGAGTTAGCAAGACTTAAATTTAGTGCGTAAGTGGCAAAACTAATGTTTTCAAGTAAATTCTACATGGAAAAAATACGTAAAAATTACCAATGAACAAATTCTTTTTTACAGTGTAGGCAACTAGATATTGGCGTTTTTTAAATACCTGGATTGGATTGGATTAGATGGGTTTTTCATTCTCTATCGAAAGCAAGTATGGAAGTCATGTGAAAATACAATACCTATCAAATAAGCCTAGGCCTACATATTTTTTTTGAAAACAATAATGCGATAGAAAAGGAAAGAAAAATGATAGCATAAATAAGCATAAGATCAAGGTAAATATAATTTCACAAATATATTCTACAACGTAGAAAGTATTGTCAAAGCCCCCTTTTCCTCCTTACCCCAAAGAAAATTCAGAAAGAATAATGATGGTAGCATGGGAGGGGGGGGGGGGGGGGTAAGATTTGGTGGCCCAAAATTTTAAAATTTGACCGATCGATATTTCGTTTCGTTGGGGGGGGGGGGGTGAGGTCAGCTTTTTGGGGTCACCCATTACCACATTTTTTTATTTTTTTATTTTTTAAATATTTTATTAAAACTAACAAAATAAGGGGGGGTTCTCCAAAACACACACATAAAAAGTAAAGGGGGGGGGTTCAACCCCCAACCCCCCCCCCTCTTGCGCGCCAACATGTACTGAAATTTCAAGATTAATCACACCCCCTCTCTCTTTCTCCCCTCTCTCTCTCTTTCTCTTTTTCTTTGTCTCTGATTTTGACATTGTCATTTTGTCTTTTCCCTTTTGTTGTAGGTATCTTACCTTTTCGATGAAGCAAAAGCTGCTCTAATCGAATGTTTTTCTTTCCTCTATTTTCAGCGGAATGCAGAGATCTGAAGCAACGTTGCAGACGTATACAAGCTTCGGACTGCCACAATCCAAACTACATCCCGTACATGAAACAAAACTGTCCAGTTAGATGTGGGCTGTGTCATGGTAAGTATAGGTGTTTGAGGTGACCCCCCCCCCCACCTAGCCCACCTCAGCTTCCCGACCCAAAATTAAAACATGTGAATGAGAGAAAGTAATCAAATTAAACTTAGATATTCGACATTCGTGCCATTTTATATTGCTATTGTATGGCGCCTTTCTGTCACGAATACTGAATCGTCAGAGCTTCTCACTTGCAATTTTATTTCCATTTTCTTTGAAGGTTACAGGTTCTCTATTTCAAATACAATTACTTGACCACATAATTATTCACAACCCCTTTTCTACTTCGATCGCCTTTAAGGATTTCATTGCCGTCTACAAATCCCGCTCGATTTAGCACAGAGTGTTGTAAAGTGATCCGTAGATCCGGGCTACACTAAAATAGAATTAGTTAAATAGAGTTAGAAACTCTACCGTTTCACATTCCCTGCGGCGCCTCACAAAACGTGTGAAAGAGCTCGTGACTGCCGGTTGATCTGATGGCATGTGAGCCAATATGTGCTTTCCCCTTTCTCGTCATTCGCACCAAGCCTTCTCTAGCCTTCCATAAACTCCCCCAGCCTGCTCGACTATGTATCCCTGATGGACGTAACTTCGTCACAATTTCGAGAAATTTCGTCTGTCGAAATGGGTACTTGACAAGGATGGCGATTTTTGTATTGACTTTTTTAAAACAGTTATTTTTAAATTATTTTATGTGTGAGTGCCTTGTTTTTCTTTTCCGTTTTCTTCCCCCCTTCCCGGGGGGGGGGGGGGGGGCAGATGTGATGGGTGAAGACACAATGGGAGAATGATGTAGGTCAGCTAGGGTAGCCCTCCTCCCATGATAAGAAGGATATCCGTCACAGTTTCCGTCAATTTTAGGAAGGGAGGACGCCGTATATACATTTCAAATGATGCAGTTTCAATTAACATTCTTTGTGTCATGATTTAATACTGAAGTAGATGTTGATAAATAATTGCATTCCAATCTTCCGACTTTGATACTATTTCCAGAACTGGACGTAAGCTGGGGTGACTTTTTTCTTGGTAAGTCCATTTTTTTAATCAGTTCCGTCCTTTTTCTTAGATTCTCAACCTCCCAATGGCGACGACCGATTGCTCATTCATTCCTCAACACCGTAATATGAATTTGAATTCTGATTCATCAGGATAATGCCCATCATTTTCAAATCAACAAACCCATGCATATTCAATAACTTCAATTGATACAAGGATTACGGCTTCAAGAATTTGAAAACAACAACCTTTCATTATTGCATTTGGCTGTTTTCCGAATATTGTATCATGTCAGAAAGATTCAACAGTCAGTTTTGTCAATTTTGACTAAACGTCTTTGTGTTGATAATAAAAAATTATAAAAAATTACAGGCCAACGCAGAATATATATGTCCGCATATATACAACACAATTTGGAGATTTTATTTTCAAATGAAAGTGTTAAAATTCCGCTGATAAATGAAATAATGATTCTTCTCTCAGCACACGCCGAGACACCACGAACCGCCGAAGAACTTCTAGAAGAGCGAGCCCTCAACGGCCAATCTCGATCTCACCTCGGTGATGGAATTGAGGCGGTGTTTCTTATCGATAATTCAGGTATTTAATTAATTAAATCAAAAATATAGAAAGAACAAAAGAAGATTGAATAGGAAGTTGTAATTATGCTGATAGGAGAAAATGGAGAAAGAATATAAGTTGAAATAGCAATTACTGATGGAGGATAAAAGTAAAGGAAATCGATCTAACAAAAAAAAAAAAAAAAAACACCATGAATTAAAGGAACTAGGTTTAAGGAGCAAACATTAAATACAGAAGTGTTAAAATGGGGTGGGTGGGGGGGGGGGGGGTGAGACAGAATGAATAAAGAAGAAGAAAATTATAGAAAACAGGATTATAAGCGGTCATAATGGGAGTTTTTTTAGTCGTAGAATATTAAGAAGAGAAATTGTAAAACTAAAAGGGGTAGATGTAGGATGGGCGTAGAAATAGGGGTATGACTAGAAATGGTAATACGTAGAGGGAGAATTATAGCAGTTTATGAGTAAGCCTATTCAAAGTAAATGGAGAAGCAGAATTAGAAGTAGGGGTATGTTCAGTAGCATTATAAGAACATCTTGAGTAGATGTAGACTTATAAGTTGTAGTAAAAGTAGACTTGTAAAAACGTGAACGCAATTTTTTTCGAAAAATCAACTCAAGGATAATTTCAATACCGTCTTGTACATCTCACAGAAATCATGTTTTCGGTTTACGTAATATGTCATTTGCAAATTCGCCCATTTCAATAGGTGGCGCACAAGGCTATTATAATTGGTTTAGGTTGATTTTGCGTAGGTAGTTGCTATTGTGTTAGAAGCAGAATTATTTGTATGAATAAAATCAGAAGCAAAAACGAAAAACGATCTCAAATATTTTCGAAAAATCAACTCAAGGACAATTACAGTACCGTATCTACATCCAATAATATTGGGCATATTACGTCAATGTCGTATTTGCACATTTCAATAGGTGACGCACAAAGCTATTGAAATGGCCTCATGTTGACTTTTTGTAAGTAGTCGCTATTATGTTAGAAGTATTAATTTGTTTGAATAGAATCAGAAGCAAAACGTGTAAAAGTAGAAGTAGGGGTGTTTCAAGTAGTACAAGTAGGCTTTGAGTATCTCGTGTAGATTTAGAAGTAGAGGTACATTTCAAGTAAACTAGAAGTATAGTAGAAATATGTGTAAGTAGTAGACATTTTAGAATTATTTGTATGCTTAGAATCAGAAGCATAAAAGGTAAAAGTAGAAGTATTTAAAATGGAATTAGAAATAGAAGTAGAATCGTACGTAGATGTAAAAGTCGAGGAAGAACTATCAGTTGTTCAAAGAGAAGAGTGGGTTCAAGTACTAGAAAAAGTAGAATAGTTAATGATAAAGCAGTAGAAAAAGTAGTGGCGGCAGCATGAAAATTCGTATGGGTAAAAGTAGAAGAAGAGTTGAAAGTAAAGAGAGAAGAAAAAAAATGAATTTACCAATGTGAATTTGAAATATTCGATCCAGAAATTTTCAAAAAATGAAAGATTGCAAAATGAAATATTAAATTGAAACTGTTTCTCTCTTTGCATACAGGCAGCGAAGGAACAGACGATTTTGAAGCAAAGCGCGCCATGCTGCGTCAGTTCATAGATCGACTCGACCTCGCTACACAGGGAGGCATTCGTCTCCTCTTCGCCACGTTCGCCTATACAATCCGAGTCGAGAACAACCTCTACGACATCATCGTGGGGTCCAAAGAGTCAGCTCTCAAATCTCTTCAAGACATTTCGTACGAAGGTGCGTTCAAAACCTGTTACACACGAGCCCCGGCCCCTCCACTCCGTGAACGGAGGGATACCATGCGTGTTCCCAAAATGTCCGGTAAAGGGGTACTTTTCACGCACCAAAGTCCGGCTCGTAGTACACAAAAATCCGGCCCGTATTGACTTTACACACCGGACTTAGGTTTTTTTTTCAAAAGGAGGGAACATGCATATGCGTACCCTAAATAACACTGAGTGGTGGGGGGGGGGGGGGGGGAGGGGGGGGGGGGGGGGACACGAGCCCACGAGGCATCCTTTCGATTGCGTCATTACCTTCGCTAATTACTCCCGTGAAGGCTATCCCCTTATACGCATACTGTAAATACACCTGCACCAACGAAGATTTCTTTTAAAAAAATAAAAAAGGCGTATCGATCAACTGTATGTACATTATGGATATTTAATTTGGAGGACATTTCAAATACGCAAGAATGATAACTCATTTGCAAGTGATATGTTAAACATAAACACTCTTAAAAGTGAGGGCAATAGTCTCTCCAACATTTCCTTTTGGGCTTATTTGTCAGTAACATTATTAGAAATTACGAATATTATTTGTTTGAGCAGCTAATCACCCTTTCAAACACATAACACTTGTACTCGGAAGTTCCACTTCACCATAGTATATGATATGATTAAAACCGTGAAAAATCACTCAATCAATATCTCGTTTTCAACTTGAACCTCTATTTCTTCAAATTCCTTGTTGTCCTCTTCTTCATCTTATTCTTTTCTTCTTCTTCCCCCTCCTTCTCCTTCCCCTCTTTCCTCGTCTGCTATTCCTACTGCTTCTTCATGTACACTACTAAATATATTCCTCGTAGCTGCTTGCAAAGTGTTACTCCTATTTCTGATGCTACTTCTACTTTCTACTTCTTATTCTCCTTTTACCTCTACTTCCAATTCTACTGAGATGTTCTTTTATCAACTTATATTTTAATGTATTGCTTCCCTTTAATTATCAGGTGGAGAAACTCGTCTTCGCCTGGCACTGCGCACCGCTATGAACAACATCTTTGCGCATTCCCGAAATAACGCGCGTCAGGTTTTGTATGTCATGACGGACGGCCTGTTCGCAGACAATGACTTCCCCGAGTCCAGCGCGACCAAGCTCCAGAAGAGAGGCATAGAGGTTTGTTCATGTAGATTATGGAGAACAGCAGAAAAAAATATTAATAGTATTAACAAAATGTAAATAAATCTTTCAAAATCTAAAGTGTATTATCGAATCTTGCGTGATTGTCCTTACAGTTAACCTAGACCTACTTAAGGCCTTTATAAACTCTTCATAAAACGGGGTCCTGGTTTATAGACATGAATACACGTTCTGCAATTATCGTTTTTACTGATATGTAAAAGTAAAAGAGAGAAGAAAAAAAGACGCTGTGAAGTGTTTATTGATAATAGAAGTAAAGAAGTCTCTTATGTAACCCCGAAATGTTGCTATGAATTCATCAAGTTTTAAAATTAATCGATATCTAATTATGCCATACTGAAATACATTTGCCACTCTCCACCCAGGTTAGGTACATGGGTACCCAGTAAGAAAGAAATTCCTTAAATACTTGACCACCTTATCATATTACGTGTAGCTCTGCCGTGAACAGGATAATAATATAATGCTTTAAGACTTAAGCGCATAGTAGCTGAGCTATATAAGAAAATAATTTATCATTAATTTTCATCTTTCCCTAATTCTCGTTTCTTATAGGTATACGCCTTGCCGACAAATGAATTCTACGATGACGACGCTTTGGCATCCCTCACAAGTTATGCCGTCGATCACGTGGTTCTCGTCAATTCTGCGGACGACATCCCACTACCTTATTAACATTCTCCATCTATTTGAAGTGTGATACACAGTAATATACTCCATGTTCAATCTTTTTGTTTCATTTCCGACCTATTTTTAAATATTGTAGAGAAAATGTTGATATCATTTACTCAAATAATTATAAATTCCATTAATTTTTAACACATTTTGTTAGCATTAAAACTCAAAGGCATGTAGAGTTACCCGCTCGGGATAGAGTATTCTTTATATTCCAGATGGGGGGGGGGGGGCTGCTATGGCGTAGATACAGGGGCACATGTCCACTGAATGAAGAAAAAAAGTGAGAGGGTCTCATTCTCTGGCATATCATTTACCTAGTAATATTGATGATTCACCCCCTTGACACCGTTGTCTGCAGCATATGCAGATGGATATTGTAGTCATGATTTAAAAGGTATAATGCCAACTGTGTTTTCCCTTTCATTTTAGGTGTGAAATGAAAGGAACTTGTATGAATTTCGATAAAAATCCATCTGTCTAGTAAGAAGGATAATAATGAAACTAATGTAAATACAATACATAACTGTCTTTAATTTGTGTTATCATCTTCGCTAATTACGCTTTCAGACTTCTTATTCATGTTAGACATCATTTACAAGACATCAAATAAAGAAACAAGAGACTCACTACGCAGTATTCTCGTTATTTTATTTTTTTTGGTTTAATTTTTTTTCTCAATCAATAAACAAATACACTGTACAGGTACCTGGCAAAGATAAAATTATATATTTTTCTTCAATTTGTTTGTTGCAAGATGAAATAAACCACCCTGAAAGTGATCGAGTGTTCTTTGTTATGAAATCATCCACATAATCATCATCATCATCATCAGCAACAAAAATACTTCACATGTGGTTTGACAACTTAAAATACTGCAACAAACAGAAAAATAAACGTGTCAAGATTCTTCAAATGATCACACTCGCTCTCACACACTTACTCTAGCACTCGCAACTTTTCAAGTTTTTTTTCTTGTAACTTCTTATATACTATTTACAATGTACAATCTTGTGTTAAATTATAATACACGGAGCAAGAATAAGTGCAGTGAATATCAGTGATTTCAGAAAGCTCACTTCCACCCACGGCCCTTCATTTCGGAAGTACTGCCATTTTCATCCTTTTCAAGAAATTGTTCGTTCTTTAAAACTCTCTTCACAAATATAAGCAACAACAAAAATATATATAGCTTTGTCTCTGTCTCTACTTCTTCATCATAACACTTTTACGTATCGTTAAGTATTAAACATCACACAAATAAAATATTTGGCCAGAATACAGCTGAATTGAATTGTCAAAGAAAAGTACAAGTGGTTGGTTTGGCATCAGATCGAGATGTTCTATCTATGTTCAGTTGTCTGCTTGAAGTTGATGTGTCAAAGGTTGGGGCATAATCATGTAAAACTTAAATTAAAAAACAATCAAATAGATGCAGCTTGATTAGATGTTGGTCAAATTGAATCCTGGCATCATTTTCTTCAGTTCTTGAGGAAAACATATTGCCTGGGATTTAAAGTGGTGTGAAAATAAAACAGAATGAAAGAATTTACACAATGGTTGGTAGAATGATCTAAAAAAAGAAGAAATAAGGCTAGATTGTTGTTCATAAGGTACTCTAAACAGAGAAGGGACAGAGTGTTTTTTTTCTCTTTCGTATGTCTACTTCCTACAATTGAATACATGGGTGCATTACAAAGTATACTAACATAAAGTACAGCACAGTTTGATATTAATACTTTATATCAAAAAAAGGTACGGGCTAACCCAGGAGGTTAACAGAATCGGTTAATATGTCAACATATTAAGATTGTCATGATTTTCATTGATTTCACAAATATTTCAAACACCGGCTACAGCAAATTCCCATTGCGATTACCAGCAATAATGAAACCATACATGTGCCAGCTTTTCCCTATGTAGACAAAATCACAACTAAAATGGGGGAAATTAACAAAAAATAATTCAAAAACAGGAATCTAGTTTGCAAACACACACACTGCTACAATATCTTCAGATAAAGAATACATTTCTGTTCTTAAATCCTTCCCAAATCTAACTGAAATAACATTCTATCAAGCGACAGGTAAACTTGAAGTCTAATTAAGCTGCTGATAGAATGCAATTAGGCATAAGAAACTGCACTTCATCCAAGTCTTCCTACAGCGATGTCAGGGACTACAGGGTATCCCATCAAAAAAGTCAGATGGAAGAATGAACTCTGCATTCAATATATTAGTCAAGCTAATGACGGCAAGAAGGAACAATGATTAAACATTTTAAGTATTCAGCTTTCAGAAATTAATACAGATTTGCACAAAGGATATAACATATAAATTATCAGCTTTAGATTGCTTCGGATATTTCTGAAGAGAATTGAAACAAAACTCCCTCAAAGGAATGTTTAAATAAAATGGTTGAACAAGTTCTTAGAAAAAAGCATGTCATCAAGAACTCTAAATTTGGCACCAACAAATCATTGAATTGCATACATTCTTGACTTGGGATTGAAAAGGAAAGAGGCAAGCATTTGAAGTAAAAAGCAACACAGTTGAATTGAAAATATACATGCCAAAGACAGCGTAGCAGACATTGATACATACATACAATGCACCCGATAATATGTCATGGCCGCTTCAGTAAATGCCCAGCTTCCCTCAATTAAAACCAATTTCTCCCTCACACACTTACAAAGTGTAACCTTTACTGCTAGACAATTGCATAAAAATCTTCCAAGCATGGTTGACTACATACATGTAGAAGCACCATAAACTAAACTAACTTAATGTTTGAACATGATTAACCGGTTGTACGACACATGCTCCTGCCACAGTTGCTCCGCGGTCTATTAAATGCACTAACCTCAAGCCTAGACCCAACAGTATACCTAACCATAACCCTGACCAGGCATTGTTTAACAATGTTTCCAGTTTTACAAATCTGAGATGCATGGCCCTACGTGTTATCAGTGTCTGTGATATGGTGTAATATTGAAGCCCTACAAAAAATTGCGCTTCCAAATGATCATGAAGTGCTTCAAAAAAGTAAAAATCTTTGAGTGATCGGTTTTACCATACTCATTTTTCCCAATAGACTAGTGTTACCAAAAAAACTGTTCAAAATTGTATGGCAACCAGTTTTTGACATTTCTAATTCTAATCACAAATATCTTGATACTCAGACAGGCGATTGATCGATTTGTAAAAGTCATGGGATTCCTGACTGAACTAAAGGTTTATAATTATGATTGCAGCATGAGCTAAATCCGGGATTTTGTTTAGAATCGGAGGCAAAGATACCCAATCCTTTAACTCAAACTAAAATGGCAGCTCTCATTCTAATCCCACACTTTTGATGAAATCAATCCCGGAGCAATTGTCGCCAGAGCAAACGTCGGATCACCAATTTCAGATATTCATCCTGTAATTGTGCATACGATAC